>OY744522.1:154842372-155003162 GCA_963556195.1 Sepiola atlantica | reverse complement strand
TTGATTTTAATCCCTTCAGAATATTAAGTCAATCTTTAATGTAATATTAAAATTAATAAAAGTTCTTAATTACTTGTGTAATCGCATCACAACTGGCAATGGTCATCTTACTAAAAAATCAACTCGATATCATACATCTTTTGCTAGAAACATTTTATTTTCATAAATAAAAGGTTCAATGAAATTTCTAAATTTATATAAACAATATTTCTGTAAATTCCTTCAGACAAAATGTACAGATTATTTACTGTTTTATCATTTATGTCAGATGATTGATTTGGGAAATTCTTGTTTCTTTTTAGCATATTTGTCTCAATTTAGGTTGTAGTGTTTGTTATATTTGATCTTCCTGGTGTATTTATGGGTATTGGAGTTCTTATCAAGTAATGTTGTACAATAGATACCAAACTTAATTGCTGTAATATTTCTGAGCTTTTTTATTTATTATATATGTGTGTTTTTGGATTGGGCAAATTTTCGAATGGCAGAATTTTTTTACTATTCTAAATTAGAATATCTAACTAAAAATGTTTTGTTTTATAATTTCTTTCAATAAATTAATCTTAAAATTAGTCGACAAACACCTGTTTATATTTTTTGTCCGATCTTAAATGATCGGACAAAAAATATAAACATGCGTTTGTCGACTAATTTTAAGATTAACAATTTTGATAATGTAATTTTTTTATGAAATTAAAATATTTATTAGTTTAGAAATAATTTTTTTTAAATCAGTTTATTTACATTCTTGTAAGTGGCTTGGTTTGAGAGCTTTCAGCTTAACAGACTTCACTTTCCCTTTTTACCCTCTGATCAGCAAGTCCTGCTTGTTTCAATTATTTTCATAAACAACTCCAATCAGTTCCAACTAAAAAGTCAAAATTAAGAGAAATACACTATGTGCATATGTTGAGGCAAAGAGATAAGTCATTCTTTTTTATTTATTTTTTATTTTTAAAACCAAAATCATCTAACTCCCCTATTCCCTTCATTTTTCAGAGAGAACAGTCATGAGAGGGAAGGAAAGACAAGACAGAGAGAGAGAGAGAGAAACAGGAAAAGAGAAAAAAAGATAAAGCGAGAGAGAGACAGAGAAAGAGAGATTGAGAAATAAAATCCAGCCAAATAGCAACGAAAAAATAAAGAGAAAAGACTCGATGTTTTGGCAGAAATCAGATTTTTCTTATAAAAAAAAAAATCTGAATTTGAAAAAAAAAAAAAAAAAGGGAGAACTCACATTTATGGGAGGCTCTAGCGATTTAAGCAGAAATCCGCCTTTTCTGGGTTAAGAAAACTAATATCTGCTACAAAATAGGAAACTGGCATCCATGATGACTGTATTTGCAATTCAAGTTAATTACAATTTATTTTCTTTTTAACAACATGGACCAACACTAAAAAAAGGAAATAGCTATCCAGAATATTATTTTATAAAAAACACCTAATGGAAGAATGTTGGAATCTCTCACCACTGTACCTCCCCAAGAAAACTATGAAATGATACGCAAACTGGTTGCCATAAACGTGACTTGAACTGTAGTTCTATTATTTGTATTATGTTAAAGTTTTAACAGATTATGGGATAAATATTTGGATTATTTTTAATATTATTGATTTTTTCCCCTCCTGGTCAAGACTTTTGGAACACCCAGGATTAAAAACGGATAGATAAAAGGGGGAAAAAGCAACTACATGTTATAGAGCCAAACTGGGGATATGAATTCATTACATCAAAATTAGTATATAAAAACAAAAACAATAAAATCAAACAACTTGAATTACAATGTATAAACTACACTATTGACAACTTTATTATGCAAGATTTCAAAAGTTAGCATGAATTTCTTCTTCAGGGAGATCCATAGATATCAAATACAAACTAGTTTGATAAATAAATATGCTGCTTTTTTTATTAATAGAGTGCTCCTTCCTATTTCCTATTCGCAAAACTAAGCTATGTCAGACAGGCACAGACACACAGTGAACATTCGTTTTTAAAGCAATCACCCCCACCCTCGCAAAAAAAAACAAAAAAAAAACACTTATTCACATGTTTGCTTCAGGGTGAACATTTGTTTCTGCAAACCTGTGTAATAAAATACTTTTCTCATATTAGAAGAATTCAATAATTACTATAAATTGCTGCAGTAACTTTGCACGAGAAAAACATTCAAAATAGCGTTTGTTGTTGGCAAACTAAAAAACAAATATGCAGACTGAATAAGCGGAAGATAAATGAAATGAATGAATTTTAAACAATCTAATCATCACCAAACATAAACAAAAAAGAAAAAAAAAAGAAAAAAAAAGGAAAAAAAAAAAAGGACGAAGCATCACAAGAGATTGTGGGTTTGATTATAGAGTAGGAGGTCGGCAATATATCGTTCGTGCTAAAAAATGTAGGGACAGAAAATTTCCTACTCGAGGTGAGACAAAATTTTTCGACTATATTGATAGATCAGTTGGAATCAACAGCCGGATAACTCATGTCGAGGAAATTCTTCACCCCCACCCCCCCCCCCCCCAAAAAAAAATTGAGTTTAGATTATTTAACGGTGAAACTATACCTGGTGAAACCGATTGATATTTTACCCAGAACTGTAGAGAAAGAAAGAGAGGAGTTTATACTTGTAGAAATTTTATGGCAATGTAATTGAATGTGCTTCTGTGGACCCCACCATAGCTCGGGATTAACGCATAAGAGAAAGAAATAATTGAATGTAATTGATCTTGAACTCTGCGTCACCAATTTCATGTTAGTATTCATTGCGCCACTGGTGCGCTCCCCCTTCCCTCAAAGATGTTTGCTCGACACATGAGTATATACACTATCTAAATTAATAAATGTGACACTTTTTTTTTCATTTATCACACCTATATTACCATCAAAACGGCTAACCGTTATTTAAATCGGTAATATAACAATTTTTTTAAATAGTGTATATATATATTGTAGAGAGCAAAGACCCAATCACAGCTATTTGCATAATTATTTTTAAAATAGTTTCTAATAAATTAATGTTTGGTGTTATTGTTTTGTAATTTTATCGTCCTATTTTCCCCACATATATGCAATAGCTTTGTAGATATTTAGTAATTAAAGTGATTCAATAAGAAAAGGGGTAAATTACCAAAACCCTTCTTAAAATATTACGTTCTTTAATTTTCAGGGGAGGTAATTTAAATGAAAACTAATATACTTTAGCTAGTTAGAAAGAAAAATATACCTACGAGGCAAAAAGAGTAGTAAGAAGTAAGGAAAGTAGAAAGTGGATCATGGGTTTACTTTCGGCAGCCTCATAACTCTCGCTTCTCTTATGTTGTCTTTTAGTTTTAACATTCCATGAGCGATGTTTCTGACAAAGGGGGAAGAATTGTTGTTTTCTGGGTCAGAATTTATCCATATAACACTTATCGTTGGCTAGTTTTTAACCTTGAAGTAGTATTTTTTTTAACTGCTTACAATGGCTTCATGCCTTGTCTGGAGCGATTTCCATTAAAAAAAAAAAAAAATGTTCATAAAGAGAGAAGGGAAAGTGATTCCTCTACCCCCTCTCTCTGGTTGCAATTAGCGACAGCAATTTTATTTTGTTTTTTATTCAAAGTAGAATAAATAGTGGTGGTAGTTGTCACCCGACAAGTCACAGGTACATCTAGTATTATCAGAAATCCATTCAACAAACTGTATGTGATTTTTTTTCTCTAAGCTTGGGTTGTAATCAACTTTGGTTACATCAATCATCCTCAAGAGTGTTTGACTATCATGGTTGGGTTTATGTACATTTTCTCACAAGAGTATTTGTCTTTTATATATGACTAGCATGGTTACCCGGTGTTATCTAGGGTCAAGGGCAACTAAATAAAGGAGTTAAAGTATCTAACATCTTTCTTTTAAGACTTCTCTTTATTCCCTCCCCTCTCTCTGAAAACTGAAAAAAATAAAATAAAAAAACTAACTCGAAATGTCAATACTAATTATGTTCCTGTTTAATGAATATTTAGAAAAAAATAAAAAATAAAATAAAATAAAAAAAAGGGCATGGTGAAAAAGAATATCAGTCTTGTGTAGTTTTCGACTTTTAGCTAGACACACAACTTTTCTTTTATATATCAAATCAACCCCTTTTTTTCAAACAAGAGTGAAATGCAATGAGTACCTTAATCAAAATCAATAATTAAGTGCACAAAGTAATACTTTTGAATAATGCATATTTGTGTATATTTGCCGACCCCTAGAATTACAAGAAAAAAGTCTGAATGCTGAAAGGCATGCTTAAAGAATGGATAAGTGGAATGACCAAAATAAACAGTGCAATGCCAATCAGAGTGTTTCTTTAAATTAGATCAAAATAAGTGATATAGAAAAGTCAGTGTTGATTCATGGTATGCTAAAAATTTCATTAAAAAAAACTGAATAAAACCTTTCGATGATTTAAAACGGAGCTAACATGCAGAATGTTTGTTCTCGGCGGAAAAACTATGCTTATCATAGAAATAAAAGAGAACTGTTACATACATAAAGATTACAAAAAACAAAAGATCACATTGATATTTTTCAGGACGATTTAAACTGTCTTTCCATTAACAGATAAAACAGACTTCTCTTTGAACAATCAGATAACCTAAAGATAGCCAGAGAGAAAATCAGTCAAAATGTAGAGAAAAAATATCCTATATATATCACATATATATGTGTATTTTGATCATTCAACTCACTTTTCAAATCAAATTCCAAATAAAGAGCATACACAAAAGTATTATAGTTGTTTACAGCTATTTCAAGGAAGTGTTTATTTTAAATCATACAATGAACCATGTTTTTATTTTTAAAACAAGACTATCGTCAGAACAAAGTTTTTGTATGTGCCCAAACAAAAAATAAAATCAACAGTAACGCCCATCCCCCAAAAAATCACAAGAAAAAATCCATTGGAAAAAAACCGAGGTATTTGTCAAAAGATCCTTTCTTGTGATTTTCAATCAGAACATACAAGTCAATGCACATATTTAGTATCTACGTTGTGATTACTACGTTGACTATGCCAACTTAAAACCCATAGTTTGCTATTTATTACCTCTGCCAAGGAGGTTATCATTTCGGTCGAGTTTGTCACTATAATTGTTTGCTCAGCCTACCGTACACATAGCTCAATCAATTGTCACCAAACTTGGTCAAAATATCGGTCATGGTCTAACTTAGAACTGATTTAATTTTGGGATATCTAGCTCACGGTTAAAGTTACACTTTTCGTGATAACTTTGGTTTTGTTCATTGTTGAGAGAAGCTACTTGGCCCACACTGTAGCCAATGAAGTCCCACATCTTACATAACCTTCAGTTTGGCCTTTGACCTTGACAAGTCAAGATAAAAATTTTGACGGAATTTTAACTTCTAATTTTTCCAAATTTGATGTATGTACTTCATGCTCTTTGATAATAGTGACCACCATGTAAAATTTCAGTCTGATCAGATGAATAGTTTTTGAGTCATCGATGTTTCCATGGCATAACTTCGGAAATACTTCATACAACATGGAGAAGTAAGGCCCAGATAAGGCTTTGGCCCATCCTCACGTTGTCAGGTGGAGGTATGCAGTCTTACGACTTATGTTCTTGTTTATTGTTTCAAAAATAAAATCTTGACAAGCTTTTGCTACATTGTTGATGGTTAAGCCACAAATTATCCACTGCTCTCTTCATTTCATGGTGAGTTTATATCAGTTATGGGCTGAAAGAACCAACCGTAAATTATAAAATAGAGTGCTTTAAGATCTTACATAGAGATGATTTCTTATCCCATCTTTTGGAATCAATCTATCGCTATATGCAAGCTGGTTTGTATATTAACAAAGATTTTATTGAATCTTTGAGGAAATTAACATGGACATTTATTTTTCTTTTACGCCTTTAACTGATGTCTTTTATATTTTTTATTAATTTGTACAATAATTTTTTTTATTTTAAAACTTTCCCATTTCTTGGCATTTAAGATTTTACATTTTTGCTCTTTATGGTAATTATATTTTTGTTATCAATGAGTGTCTTCTGATGAGATGTTGGTCGAAAAAGCTCCAAGAGATTTTTCCACACATACTAATATATATATATATATATAGATATAGAGAGAGAGAGTTTAAATTACCTATTCGGGGATGGTGTCTAATAGGTAATTTAAACTCTTTATATATATTAGTGTGTGTGCATATGTATCTCATAGAGATCAAGTGTTATCCAAGAAAGGGACCCCTTAATTTCTGAGACTTTACACCGAAGTAAAAGGTAGAAAAAAGATATGCACACACACTTATATACAGCTTATACAAGTTCTAAGTCTGCAATATGCAGATTTAGTTAGTATCCCAAGGATTCAACCCCCTTAGAGGCCATATATTAGTGTTAGGATGGTATTGCTGTCAATAGGAATACAGAAGAGATGAATTCTTCTGTATTGTTAGCACTAAGGGCTTTTTCTGTGGATTGTTTCTTTTTGGGGGCTTGAATTATATTATTAATGTTGAATATATATATATATTGTTTTGTTTTTTTTATATATAAATGAATAAAAGCCTTTTTTTTTCGAATATATATATATATGTTGTGAAGTTGTTCCACAGTAAATAATAAATAAAGGAAGTCAAGTCGAGGGTTGGTTTAACAAGTGTATTAACAAAGTAAGAACTGACTAGTTCTTGGCTAGACAGTTACAAGACTGTGCTTTGTCTTCAGTGTCTCTGGTGACTCGCACTATTTATAGTGACAACCGGTGTAGTTTCTCCTGTGTAAGAACGGCCGGTGTAACAATATATGTGTGTGTGTGTGTGTGTATTATGAGAGAGGGGGAGACAAAAATAGGAAAACTTCTGTCAATACATTTTGTTCTTAGAAATTCTTCAAATTTGCCCTTGAAGTTTTAATAGGAAACACCTTGGCAATTTTTCTTTTAAACTAACTTATATATATATATATATATATATATATATATATATATATAAATTGGTTTCCATATACTGTTATGTGTAAAAAAAACAAAAAAAAAACCTAAAAAGCAGGTTCATACTGTGCTGTACAGTTGAAGTTAGTTTTCAACAAGCAACATCAGGTATCCCTACTTGTCGTTGTGCAACCACGCAATCTGAATGGCACTACATAATGAGAAAAATCCTAAAAAGAAAATGTCTACTGAATCTTTATTCTTCTATCTGTTCATTCTGAGATATCTATCCCATTTGCTCATATTGTCAAAAAATATAAGACAAATTATATTCATTTTGTATTGAAAACAAAAAGCAAACTAAGATATTTTAAAGAGTAACAAAGATCTCCATCAGTTGGATGGGACGGAAGAAAAGTAGTTAGAGCTGCAAGGAAAAAAAAGCAGCCAGTTATATAAAAAAATAAAAAAAATAAAATAAAGACAAATAAACGGATTTTGAAATAATTATGATGCCAAAATTCAAAGCTACTAAGAAACCAAAATATGGCAAAAATATTGAAGACAAAGTTTCAAAAAGAAAAACCAAAAGAATTGCTTTTAATGGAGATTTTTTTTTTTGTGGAGGTAAACCAAGAATAATCTAACAAACGCACCAGATTTGAACAGATGAACAACTCCACTGGAGACCATGATCGACATCACCAGGGCTGAAAGAAAGGCAACTGATGAAATAGACCATAACACAAATAAAAGAAAAAAATAAATCTTTGTCAGACCAAAATCTGTTTTTGGGGGAGGGTTTTTATTTGGCTTGGATTCCAGTCACTCAAATGTTACCAATTCACCTAGAGACTTCAAAAAAGAAAAAGAGAAGAAAAAAAAAAGAAAAAAAAGGGAGAAAAAACTTTAAAAGATAAAGAAAAATTTGCTTAATCCATTAAATATTGGCAAAAAAAATGATTATTTTATCACCGAAATTTAGTTTAAAATCAATTAAATATTTATTTACAAACGTAGTGCATCGAATCAGGATGCTATGGTGTCATAGTTTATTATTATTATTATTATTTTTTTTTTTTAATTTTCAAGATATACCTCCTTTTCAAAACGAAATCTCAACTCAATTCAGAGTGTTCACGCCTTGTAGCCGAAAGTCATGTTTTTTTAGTGATACATTTTTAAATTACTGTAATATGCAGATATATCATAGCAGTTAAACATATATATACATAGATATATATATATATATATCATATTAAGTGAGTTCGTCAACATTTGTTTCCCCGAAGGCTTTTTCCTAAATACTTTAACACAAAATGCATGCTAAAATATACCTTACTTCTGGGATCGAGTTATGTTTGAAAAAAAAAAAAATTCTGTTTTAATTAACCATAATTTATAATTAACTGAACAAGTCACCTATCTCTTTCTTAGCTAGCTATGCATTTCTCTCACCAGATCTCACAATGTTGATCCAACCGCTCTTTAATATTTTTAATGCTTGTGAGCATTTAGAGAAAGAGTAAATCTTTTTTTAGCATTGGTAGTCATCTGATATACATACATGTGCCTGTACATACCGCAAACATGTATGTGAATTAGATGATAAAATTAGGATAATTTGGAAGTAAAGAGACTTATTATTGATAGTTATGCAAGAATAATGTCTTAACAGATATGTCAGTTTATAAATTTTTGAATAAAATCCAAGTAGTCGTAGTGGCTGTGACCCAATGGTTCACGGGTATATATATATATTATATATATATATATATATATATATATTTTACATAAAAATTAACTTCTCAAACATGAAACCGAATAGAATCAAGACTTATAAATGGCTCAACATCTGATAAATAAATTATACTTATATGAACACTTTAGCATAATTTCAGTCATACCCTAAAACGAGGAATAAAACTGAAATAAAATGGTCTTTTGTGAGTGGTGAGAGACAAATATGAAGAAATAATTTGGATGAAAATGATTGTGTAGATCAACAATAATAATTATTTATTATATAAATACAACTGAAAAAGAATTATTTTGGAATAAGTACAGATTTAATTGAATTTCGCTGAATGAATATCCATTGAAATGTTTTCCCATGTCGGATAGCCAAATGCAGGGGCAATAACTTTTGAGACAAGGGAGATAACCTTTGGGTACAAAGTTACTTCCTTTTAAAAATATTCAATTTCTCTTAAATACAAAATATTTAAAAGCATTATCATTTCTAAATGAACTTGTTATATATCTAACAAAAATCAATGAAACTGCAATAAGACAAATTAAATATATAATACAAATATCCTCATTAAAGATTTTAAAAATAACATTTAAGGAATCATTTTTTCTTAAATTTTTTTTTTTTTTTAATTTAAAAAATATTAATGTAAATATATATATATATATATATATATTAGTTCAACAGAGAATTTCTATCCTATCAAAGAGAACACCTTAAAAGATTCATTAAATTTTGTCAAGCAATATATAGATATCCCTTTAAAATGGCCTAGACATAATGGATTGCAAAAAAAAAAAAAAAAAAAATCAGTATTGTACCGCAAGAAAAGCATATGGGTGATGAAAGGTCAGAGCATAAACTTTGAAGTTACAATGGGCAGTTTTGATGGAGCAGAAATGTGTGAGCTGGTCGGAATTTTAATAATAAACAAACTTTCCACAACAATTAGCGAAGACAATATCATAATATACAAAGAAAACCGGATAATTAGTTTGTATAACACACCCAGCAGACAACAAAAGAAAACAAATGACCCAAACACTAAAAGACTTACATTTTGATTTAGAAATAAACTTAGCAGGTAACTTTCCTGGACATAACTTTTAATCTAAATAACGAACCTACAGGCCATATTAAAAATCTAGCATACAAGGAAAACACAATAGAAACGGCAACATTTGGTTTAACTTACTCTGCAAAAATTAAGTAATAACACTAATATGTCAATTATTCTTTACATAAATAAACATTTCCCTAGGAAACATACTTTCCAAAGCTATAAATAGAAGGATTGTTAAGATCAGTTACTGCTGCATGGATAACATGCAAGCTATAAAAACATAACATAAAAATATTAAATAGATATAATGTAACTAGTAACAGAAATACAAATGCCAAAAACCAAGACAAAAGTAATAATACCAGAAATAACACCCATTTATGCAATTGCAGAATGAGAGCCAATTGCCCCCTGATGAATAAGTGCTTGACAAATAGTATACAAAGCCACCACGCCAACCATTAATAATAAAGAAAAGGTGTACATAGGTACTACCAAAAACACATTCACAGGCAGGTTCATCTACCATGTTGAGCATAAGAAATCCAACATACAAAAATAAAATACCAGTCTATCTAAATATGTATGAGATTAAAAAAAAATTTTTTAACAAATATCCACACTAGTATAAAATGGGAAATCATCAAAAGTAGCATCTTCTTGCAGCATAAAAAAAGCAGGAATTGTAGGTTGTGTCTGGAAGAAAAATACCAAATTATAAGCTCAAAGCAAAAGTACAAACTACTCAACAAAAAACATGAATTGATAGGTAAATGTAGACATTTAAATAAATACCCCCTTTGTCACATGAGCCTCGATTGAATTATAAGAGTAGAAATAAAACCCACATTAGCAGGCATACAAGCATATAGAACCATCAACACAAAAAATGCTTTGCTATTTAAACCCAGATTAATGAAAAGAAATCGAAATATATTTATTATTAAACAAATAAAAATAACTGTAGAATAAAGAACAATTACCTAAATTATAAACAATCAATATTATATATAAAACAGAAGACCGCACATTAGTGAACACACATTTAGTAATTAATATAAAAAAGCAATAAAAGTTATTTCCCCTTATCTAGTAAAAATAAAAACGCGCCAATAGAAGGGAAGTAATCCAACAAATAAAACAGCTATCCACGCAAAAATAATAACAGAACACATGGATTTAATAATTTAAAATAGCATTAAACAAAAAACAATAAGTAAACAAGCAAAAATATACAAGCCAAAAAAACAATGGGAATTTTTTTTTTATATCAAACAGATAAGTTAAACTGGTTATTCAATGCCCAACAGTAAATATCCACATGAAATTGGAAGTACACAAAGCAATTATAATGTGTTTTAGGTCGTCTGACATTCACTTAGAGTGTGAAACCATGGGTCATGACGAATTAAAAAAACACATAATTTATTCAGTTACTACCTATTATATTAAATGTGACTTCATCCCTAAGGCTTTTCTCCTACATACTTTAATCACACAAACTACATGCTAAAATATAGCTTAGTTGGTACTCTTATAGATGACGCACCATGTTTCTGTAACTTCGCATCGTCAATGTTCGGGCAGGTTACGGAAGTTGATGAGGTGAAAACTGACAAACGCTAAATTGAAGATTGGTAGCCAATAAATTACAACAAAGAAAACCAAACTAAAATACATATATAAATATCAAGAACGAACAAACCATAGCTAAACAACTGTTATTAATTAGATGTTTATTTTTGTTTGTTTTTTGTCAAAGGAACCATTGTTAATCAAATGTTTTTAAATAAAATGTTTTTTGTTTGTGTACAGAAAGTTTTATCAAAAGATGATTTTGTTTGATTTGTTAAGCAAATGTTTTTTTGTAACTTTTTTTTTCAATGTTTAGTTTTACATTTTTTTTCCAAAAAACTCAATTAGTCCTTCGGGAGATTCAATGAGCTGACATAGAAATTATAGAAATTCATTTTATTTTTAACGTGACTAATTTCTTTCAAAAGTTATTGGCTGCTTGGTTAATAATTTTGTCAACTGTCAGGCGATTCAAAGACCTGCCCGAACGTTGACGACACAAAGTCACGGAAACATGGTGCGTCAGCTAAAAGAGTACTGCTTAGTTATGGGATTGTGTTGTCTGAAAAAATAAAATAAATTGCTTTAATTAGTCATAATTTATGATTAAATGAACAAGTATCCCATCTTTCTTAGCTATGCAATCCTCTCGCCTTCTCTCACTATGTTGATTCAACCCCTCTCTAATATTTCCTAATGTCTCTATAAGCATGGCAATCTAATTAACATATGTCTGTGCGCACACCAAACATGTATGTAAATTAGATGGCATAATAATAAGTCTCTTTACTTCTATTAAAGAATAATAATAATTTTATATAATATGGATAATATAAAAGTAAAGAAACTTATTTTTAGTTATGCAAGAAAAATGTCTTAAAACATTTCACAGTTTATAGAATAAACAGTGTTGGCGGTTGTGACCTAATGGGTCACAGATACATCTAGTACATATATATATATTTCTCCAACAAATACGGACGTCCACCCAGCAGTTGGCCACTATTTCATTCTATTTTTCCCAATATATCCACCCTACATGTATCTGTACTTGCATGACATTTTTTCTCTATTTTATCATCCTGATGAAGTCTTATAAATAAAGACGAAACGTTGATGTTCACATAAAAAACATCCATTTTTTGGTTTTCCTTTTTAATCTTCCCATATGTATATATATATATGTGTGTGTGTGTGTGAATAAAGATAGGGATAAGATGATCAGACGTAATGGAAAATGAAAAAGGAAAGCCAAAAACGATATAATTTATATATTCATCAACGTTTTTCTTTATTGTGAGACTTCCTCAGGATGAAGAAAAATGCAGAAAAAATAATCATACAATTATCAAATTTAATCTGCCCGAGGGTGGCGAGCCTCAGGCCAGACTGAGTCAAAAGAAATTTAAAAAATTTGAGACGGGCAAAATAGGCTGTGTATTATCAGCAGCAATTATCAGAGTTTTTAGGGGGTGGGAATGGTGGGTTGATTGGATATGAGTTTATTATCTTTAGCCTTGAAAAGCATTGTCTGGGTCATTGTGTCCCAAACACTCATTTTAGACATAATGACCCAGACACTTGGACTCATTGGCCAGTTTTGATTTACAAAGTAGGAAGGAAAAATGAATTTCTATGTGCAATATAATCGCATGATTAGTTTTAGAAATGCAAATTCTGATGAAAACCGAAAATGTGGTAAAAAAGAGAAAGAAAAATAATACACAGTAGCTGAGGTGCAAACTAATGCGCTAACACGCATTGTCTAGAAATGGGAATAATATATATATATATATATATATATATATATAAATAAAACAAGCTTAAACTTATAAACAAGTTAACTCATGATGTATCCACATGTTACAGCAATTTTATAAAGTACTCGATGACCCGTAACCCGTTGGGTCAACATTGCTACACTGTACATTAGTTTATACATTTATCCTGAATCGATTGTGAAGGTAAATTAGATATTTTAAAAGTACATTTATTTATATAACTATTAATATCTACAATACTGGCAAAAAAAGGTTCCTGTTTGCATATTTTTGCTAGTATATATGACGAACGAACATATACTAAACTGTCCTTCCAAAGAAAGAAGTAATGCCTGGGAGGACGGTATCATGACCATAGAACAGATACTCCACTAACCCCCTTCCCCTGAATTGAGCATTAAAAGATAGTTATAGAATAGCTTTAGACAGACAGATACTAAATCTCCATTATCAATGGAAGTAATAATATAGTTTCGGACCAAATATCAATCAGTAACATCTGTTTGGCAAGTTTCTCATCAAGAAAAATCTTAGCTTTTTGCTGCCTTTCAGCTCGACTCAATCTATACGAGGCTTGTCTAAAAAGTGTCTGACCGTTATTTTTTGGGGGGCGAAATAGAGACGATAGGGCGGCACCACTCTACACAGTGAAGGAATACACCTTCATGAGCATGTATGAATTTTATCACCGTCTTCCTGCGTGTTAGTCGCTGTTTGTCGGTCACTGAGTGAAGTGCTACACAACGTGTTCGTCAGATTACGGATTCTCTCAAGATGACTGAACGTGTTCAGCAAAGGTACTGCATCAAATTTTGTCAAAAGCTTGGTGATTCTCAAAGCAAAACAATTCATAAGATTCAGCAGGTGTTTGGAGAAGATGTGATGGATGTAACACAAATTAAAGAGTGGTTCAACCGATTAAAAAATGGTCGCACATCAGTGGAGAGTGACCAGCGTTCTGGCAGGTCCCAAACTGCTCAGAATGCAGCTGTTGTTGAGAGGGTAGAAAATTTGGTGATGGAAGATCATTGTTCAACCGTGCGGGAGATCGCCCAAGAGGTCGAAGTGAATAAAGATTCCGCACATGCAATTTTGCGTGATGATTTGAACATGCACAAAGTGGTTGCGAAATTTGTGCCTAAGTTGTTGTCGCATGAACAAAAGGACCTCTGTTTTCAAGTTGCACAGGACCTTCTGGAAACCACCAACACTGATCCTGGGTTTCTGAACATAATAACTGAAGATTAGTCATGGGTGTACGGGTACGACCCAGAAACAAAAAGACAGGCATCACAATGGAAGCATTCAGAGTCTCCAAGGCCAAAAAAAGCGCGACAGGTGCGAAGCAAAATCAAGATGATGCTGACTATCTTCTTTGATATCCGTAGAATTGTGCATCACGAATACGCACCGGAAGGACAAACAGTGACAAAGGAGTACTATCAAGATGTTCTTCGGCGTCTCCGTGACGCAGTTCGACACAAAAGACCAGATATGTGGACGGTGAAAAACTGGCAACTGCATCACGACAAAGCCCCCGCACATTCATCCCAATTGATCCAACTTTCTTGGCCAAACATGGAATTCCAGTCGTTTGCCAACCTCCCTACTCTCCAGACATGGCTCCTTGCGACTTCTATTTGTTTAGAAAATTGAAGACGCCACTGAAAGGTTCCCGTTTTGAGACTAGAGAAGAGATAATGTGGAACACGACAGCGGAGATGAACACCATTTCAAAAGAAGACTTTCAGGTGTTTCCGGCAGTGGATGGATCAGTGGGCTAAGTGTGTGCAAGCACAAGGGGCCTACTTTGAAGGGGATTAGGGTCCCAACCCGTCAGGTATTTGAAATATTTTTTCTGGCCTAAGGTCGGATACTTTTTAGACAGGCCTCGTATTATATCAAAATTTAGTTTGGGGTGTGATTCAAGATTCTTGCTGTCTGGCTTAAAAGGTCTCTGGTGTGAAAATTATCTGACAATTTACACGTGGTGTGTTCTTTTTTTTCCGTGATATTGAGTATAGTTTTTTTTTCTATTCTCTTTTACTATCATAGTTAAAATCCTGGTATTATGATAATCCTAGTTTGCTTAATGGCATATCAACCCTTCTGGATTATTATAATGCCTATTCTTTTGTTTTATATACAAAAGATTTGTCAACAAATAGTTTGTTCAAATATTTGTTTCAAATTCGGAAGCGCTGAACAACATTACAAATGCAGCATTAACTGCTTCCAAATGGATTTGATGAAAAAGAACAGAGCCATGGAAAAGGGGCATAAAAGATTCTCAGAACATATGAATCCTTATGCACTGAAGCTACTTGCCTGGTAATAAAGGGCTCAGTTATTTTTGGAGTATTCTGATTGCTGGAGAGCTTAAGTGAATATAGGAGGCAGAGTTTTTTGCACATGAAAAGTTTTGTTATGTTAAGTTGTAGCACTTCATTTTCAAGGAGGCAACCCGAATCTGCCAGTCTTAGGACGGGGTAGCTGTTTGAGACGATATAATGTGAAAGACCTATGATGAGGGCAGTGCATCATTGATGATCTCCCTTTATGCATCTAGAAAACGTATTCTTGGGCTTGAACAAAAGTAGTAGACAATCCTGCTTCACAAACATAGGCTTTTTACAGGAATAGTCTAAAGACAATCTGGTTTTGTTAACCATAAAATAAAAAAGTTAAATCTGAACTCCCCAGAACGTTACAGAAAACGTGCAATGTCTGAAATGTGGTGCTTAGCAACAAAGATTAGGACACTGGTTTGACTGTATTTAGATAATTAAGAAAATAAGTTTTCATACTTTTTTTTTTTTTTTTAATTTTTTTTAACTTTTTTTTTTTTTTTAACTTCTATTCATTCCAAACAAGGCACATTGCCACTGGGACGTAGGAGGCTACTGTGAATTAGGGGCCAGATTTATAGGGGTATCTTAACTGGAGAACTGTGCAGCAAGATCTTTGTTCACATCACATTTAATTTTTTGTATGTTCGTACAGTCGAAGAAACAGGAGGCAGAGAGGGAATTCCAAAGTCAAGTGGTTTGAGGAAAGAAGCTATTAGAGTAGAAAGCTTCCCAGAATCTGGGGACCTCTACAGTGAAGAGTTGGATTTTGCTATTTGTCGGGTTGTTCATGGTATTTACGTTGAGAGAATACAAGTGCAGAAAATTCGTTGGAGCACATTCCCTTGTAGTACTTGTAAAACAAGCACAGAGATGCAGCAATTAGACAGGGGCTGGAGCTTGGTAGACAGTATGGGATCTATTACCCTTACTAAACAAAACTATAAAGACTATCTTCCAAGAATATATTATACTGGGAGAAATTTTAAAAGAAAAGATAAAGGGTAAAAAAACACATTTTGACTTGTCATTGTCTTTGTTCATTCTTTGTGAAGCATTGAGCTGCAGGCATACCATCCCATAAGGTTTAGAAAATTTCAGTACCAAGTATGTTTTACAAATAAAATAATGTTGCCATATTCCCAGCTTCTTTTAGTTATTCAAAGCCGCAGGGAGGAGTGGGTTCATGCTTTTTTTCAGATCTATTTTTTGTTTGTTTTGTTTTTTGCTCGTTTTATGGCAGATCAATCCTTTTAAAACATAAAACTTATTGTAATCGATTTATTATGTTGCTATCCAGAGTTGTTCTTTGTTTTTAATTCGAAGTTTTGTTTTTTTTCTTTTCATTTTTATTTTATTTTCTTGCAGGAGAAGGATAGGCTTTATGCTCTTTTTTTTGTCCAAGGTCATCAATACGAAATGGATACAAACTGTTTCTTTTGAAACTTGAAGTGAACTAATTAATTCTATTTTCTGTATTGTTAAAATATCAGGTCATGCTGCCTCAGTATCTTTATACGGATAAAAGAAAACCCAAGTTAAGTATCAATAATATTTGCTCAAATAATCTTGTAAGATGCCAAAATTCAATTTTTTCCATAAACATTTTAAAGAAAACAATATAGAATTTTCAATTTTTATACTGAAGTTACATACTTCTATTTGATTTTATTTACGAGTTATCTAAAATATAAAGTTATCTTGTCAGATTTTCAAAGTCAGGCCCAAATAAAAATCTGACTGACATATCAATACTTGCGTTTTTTCTTTTTCCTTTCACTACATTATTGGCATAAACATATTTTATTTCCCTTCAGTTTTTTTTTGGAAAAAAATTATTCCTGTAAAGAAAACTGGAGCTATTTTTCCTTACACACCGAAATAGAATAAAGGGAACTTATGTGCAATTATAGAGTTCTCTCCCTTGAGTTCTTAAAAAAAATATATATATAATAATTAAATTATGCAACATTAATTACACATTATTTGTTCTTTACTATTAACCGATTAGCGTTAAGTACTAAAACAAACTTTTCTTTAATTCCTTTTTCACAAAATAAGTCAAAATTAACTTGTTTCTTCATAAACAAGTCAGTCATTTTTTCTTTGACTCCTAGGCAACGCTGGGTAAAAACAGCTAGTTAATAATAAAATCAACGGTAAATAAAGTGAATACAATAGACAATAGTGGTAGGATTGTAGAAGTGAGATCTCCAAATTATTGTTATATATTGAGGTGGACTTGAAGAGAACTTAACAAAACCAGATGTAAGTCGCCAAGATTTAAAAAATTGACACATGTGAACGGATTAGATAAAACTGAAGTATGAATTAACACGCTGAGAGACATAAAATTTATTTAGGTGGAATCTAATACGTTATTTCAAACCTACTTGTAACAGAACAATGGAAGAAAAATAATTAAAAATGAAAAAAATATAAAATAAAAGTTTGCGCATTACATGCATAAATTCTGAATGGTTTTCTATGACTATGTACATATAGGTTTGGTTTGATCTAAGGCATATCAACAATCTATGGGTTATTTAATGCCGAATAAAGTTGTCAAATATAATTCTATAGGTAGGATAATTATTTATATTTCTAGAATACTTTGCTCTTAGATAGAATGTACATATAAGTAAAACAAGTATATCACTGCATGTATGTATAAACAGCATAGATGTATTAACATTATGTGATGATATACTCGAATATACAAATAAATTAATAAAAGTATAATAATAATGGTATATAACTAAGTTTAAACATCTGGAGAATATTTTTTAAACTTAGAAGTCTTTCCACCCGGTTTCAGATGTATACAGTTTCGATTGTTAGATAAGGGTTAATGTTAAGTGTCAGATCTGCCTTCAGTGATTTTAACCGCTACACGAATAAAAGAAATCATGATTCAAATTGATTGTGGAACTTTCGCATTATTTCTTTTTGTTGTACCAGCTGGGAGCAAAGGCCAAACTCCGGCAGGTCATAACATGGAAAGCTCAGTTGCCAATGAAACTACATAATGCTCGGAAAAGGTACCACACTTTCAGTATCCTCAAAATGACTTAAGATCAAAATAAAATAGAAGCAAATATAAAAAAATCTGGATGAAGTAAAAGAAAATGTGTTTGCATATTTTTTTAATAAAGAAATCCATTCAAAATGAACGATTTCATAGAAATAGGATTAAACGAGAAAAAAAAATCCAAGAAATAAAAATAGAAGATTTTCTAATTCATTTACAATTTTTAAACAGGTATCCTTATCTTGATTATTATTATCACATTTCGGCCATTTTGCTCTCCCTCCAATCTTCTTCTGGTGCCTTGTGTCGAACTCTGGAACCGTTAGTGAATTTTGCTTCAGATACATAGCCAAGACAACTAGGATGTTGATTAAAGTGAGCAGATTATCATGAAGTTCCGAGTTCAATCCTACGCAAAGGCAGCAAGATTATTTAACAAGTTGACTAAAAGAATATTACAAACATTGAGAATGGAATGAGAATTGTGCACCCCATAGGGCTCTAATAAAGAGTTGGGTTCAAAATTTCATGACAGTTCCCAAGTTCAACACAAGGCACCTGAAAGGGTTGAAGGGCAAAACTGCCGAAACCTGGTAAATTCTTACCATGTTCCGGCCAAGATGATGAATCTGGTCTGAAAATTTTCAATAATAATGAAAATTTCTCATTCCAAAAAAAATACAGACAAATATTTTTAAATATTCATGTTTTGGTATTGAATGTAACACAAACTGGTCTCAAGGAAATTCAAGCTGCGGATTCAAAGAAAGAATTAGGTAAATGAGTTGGAGGTTTACAAACGATGTCTTAATGTGCCCACAATGAAACAACTGAAAGCTTAAACAGCTTTAGCTGATATGGTTTGTTACCTCTGTCAAGGAGGTTATGTATTCGGTCGAATCTGTCACTGTTTGTACACAGCCTCGCGTCCATATCACTTGACCAATCATCAAATTTAGTAAAAATGTTGGTCATGATCTAACTTCGAACCGATTTCATTTTGGGATATCTAAGTCAATATTCAAGATTACGGAAAAGGTAAAAGTCACTTCTGATCATCGTAGAGACTTGCTACTTGGCCCATATTGTAACCATTGAAGTTTGATGATATTTCAACTTAGGACTGACTCATGTTCTTGTTCTGTCCGTTTTTAAGGCATATTAACTATTTTTTGACTATTCAATGCCAAAAAATATCGATTGTAACCAAGTCATTAAGCACCCATAGCTGAGGAATCCCCTCATTCATACTTTTTACAATGATATTACAGTTTAAGTAAATGCAATGGATCTAAGTGGATTTGAACTTAGCAGATTCCATGGCTTGATTCGGTATCCATTACACGAGTTGTGACCCCGAGCTGATATGAATGAAAATGCTTGAGAGAACACAAGATTTTAAAACACAAGTTTTCAAGTTGGGACTAAGTTTTGCTTAGTCAAGAAACGAATATTCCTTGTCCTTTTTGGCTGGGAGCAAAATGCAGTATCTGTTCTGATACACTTCATCTTTTCTGTCCTCAGTCAATGAAGGAGAAATCTTTCTAGACTGAGGCAATTTAAATTTCTGTCCCAATCTAAAGTGCCCCCTTATTAAGGAAGCTAGATTTTCCCCACATTAAAAACTGATCCTGTGTTTAACTCTGTCCTTGTGGGGAGGCAAGTAAATAGGGACGGGTTTAATGACAATGATGATCATTTTAAGAAACTCCTTGATGTAAAACAATCCTTTCGTTCTCCAAGTAGATAATAAAACCATAATGACACAAAAAGAGTTCTGAAAGCGTATAAAGTAATTCTTCAGTGTAAATTCAGGAAGATGAAATATAAATGGCAGCATCTGACCTCTGAACTCTCTGAATCATGTACTTATACTTGTGTTAACTATTACCTCAAGAGGGTTAAGCTGGCTCATTCCCTGATCTAGACAGCCTCTTAAATGAGTGTTGTCCACACAACACAATTTTTGATGTTTGACCTGACGATCTACAGACATTGACGATTCCATAGTGTGTTCAAATAAAATGAATGAGTGGGATCAGCTAGCCAGCCGAGAACGCAACATTTTTTCTGCTTGTGAGGCTCATTTCTCCACAAGTTTGATTTGGTTGGGTTTGTTTCTTAGTAAATCAACGACAACACTAATTCAATACAAGTTCTTTGATTCATAGCTGGAAGAGATGGGGGGGGGGTCATACCTCTCTACTACAAGTCGTGTGCTATAAAGAACTAACAATATTTCTGAAGGATATCAGACTGTAGGTTTTTGACATTCCACATACATCGGAACAACTGCAAAGAGTTTCTTCATATATTAAAGAAAAAGTGTTGTGCTTAGAAAGTAGAATGTAGTCAGATAATCGTGATGCTATCAAAACTAAAGTTGGGCTTGTATGAGGCCGATGCCCTGACATCTACTGTAAATTTGTTTTCGTTTGGAAAACCCACAGGAGGTATGTAAAATGGGCTTTTCAAAAATGGTTTGTTTTATGGCATATCAAACATTTATGGATTACTTAATATTAAAACAATACATTGTATATGATTTATTTAACACAAGCTGCTATCTTAGCCATAGCTGGAGGGAGTAAATTGTGGGTTCATACCTTTCCTAAAAGTATTCGTAGGTATTTACGCATTAATACTGTTTAAGTCGAATAGATCAAATACAAAATAGAACTTATCTTTGTAGATAATCAAAAGGTTATATCCTCAGTCAAAGGAAGCCATCCTCCCAGGAAACATCTCCTTTGGAAAAGGCACCTTTAATCGTGAGGGAGTGCCAAATGGACTACGGACATTTTTACAGATAAGTGTACCGACCATGAAGCATTCTCTTAATGCCATATCTCACATTAAGCATGATCCTGTGTCATGCCGTATATTTGTAGAGGCACAAGTAAACAAACAATATGGCTGAGCTTATGGTAGGGTCACTGTAACCCAAGCAATGTCTTATAGAAAATGATGAAAAATAAAAATTGTCTAAATTATATTCTTAATCTCTATATTAATAAAATTGTGTGACTACTTCTGTCTGTGTGTGTGTTTACCACCTGTATGTGACTTACATTTTTTTTATTATTATTTACTGATAATGGATTATTTATTGAAATCAAAAATGCAATACCATAAAATAAAACAAATATTTAAAAAATCCTATTGTAAAAATAATTTAATTACAAAATTATATCCACCAGAATGCATTTTGGTTTATTTATAAGTAAGCCTTTTTAATCTTTTAATAGTTGAAAAAATAAATACTGAATTACTTCATGATAATTCAACATTTGAAAGGAATGTGGAAGTATTTAAAGTGTCATATAGAAAATCATTTACATTTTCTTATAAAATTATTAGATGTAAATAACTTTTAATTTTTTAATGCATGAGGATTTGTTAAATAGAGATTAAAACGACATTGTCATAACAAAAATAAGTTTTGTAACAATTTGGTTCTATTACTAATCCAATTATCAAACAATACTGTAATCATTAAATTTAACTTTCAAAATCCTATTTTTAAAAAAAAGGAAATAATTTAATATAAATAAAAAAACAAAACAAAAAAAAAACGGCATGGTTTAGAAGAGAAAAAAAATTAAAGTAAAAAGACTCCCGGTAATGCCGGCTATGTACAGCTCGTATATTAAAATAAAAAGATGTATTAATTGCAAAATGGTTTGTTTCTACCACAAAAATTTTCATTTTGTCTGAAAATGAATAACTGAAGAGATAATAAATACTAAAGAAAAGGCAAAACAAATGTAAATGCTCAAAAAAAAATAAAAAATGATTTCTGATTTTTTTTTCTTTTTTAGCGACAAATGCCAGTAGCCCTTTTTGCCTTGAACACAATTGACTAAAACATTTTTAAAATGCATAATAAGCAAATATAAAACCAGCCAATGTTGTTTCAATTTAAAAATAAATTAAATAAAATTATACAATTTCCAAATAAATACAGCAGATAAAGAGAGAGATGGATTTAAGAAAGATGCAAACACATCTACGAGAAATTGAAAAGAGTTTATTCAAAGCTGGAAAGAAAGAAGATGGACTTAATTTGATCCTCGATTTGAAAAAAGTTTAATGCAAAGCTTATAACACTTAAGTAAACCATCTGCTAGCGTCTAAAAGAAGATTTTAACCAGAGAGATTCTACTGTATTCCTTACATTTACCGAGAAGCCAAATGTCTCATCTCTAAGGGCATTGGAGAATTTACAAACTGTTTCTGTAGAGAACATAAAAACAAGAGCAAAACAAATCTACAAAAGAGTAGAAATGCAGTGAACAAACGTCCAGGATCTTAGCAGTTTGTGCAGACGAGAGTGACTGCAAGCATGCAGTCAAGGAGAGAGGATGTCTACAGAAAAGAGTTTTATTTTTTTTAAGTGCAACTGAATGTGAAATATCAAGTGTACTTTGCGTTTTTTGTTTTGTTTTTAGAACAATAATCCAAAGATTTTATGTGAACTTATCTAATTATCTTGATTTCACTTCTTTTCTTTTTTTTTTTTCAAATAAAAAAAAAAAATTCACTTTTCATTCACTGTAATTGCTGTACAATGTTTATCCTCTTACAATTGTTTTGTCTTACAACACGTCAAGCCTCTAGAGATATTCAATGTCAAAACAAGATTCATCACAGATGAATTGCTATTTTCACCATAGCTTTCCCAACGCTATAAGTGAATGTAATAGATGCATGGCCATCCATATAACGGGGCAGGTAATTGTGCAACTGGGGTCTTTTACTTGAGGCAATGTGAATTTTCTAAGATAATCAACATATAGTTAAAAACAGAGGAAAAATTCTCCTGTGATATTAGTTTGATCTTTTTATGTTTTATATACCACAATGAGATAATTGATAAATTTGACAAATTCCTATAAATGAAGAGACAGGTATCTTTGAATAAACAAAGGCAGATGCATATTTCAGTGAGCGATTTTTATTTCAATGTAGGCCTTTTTTTTTCCTTCTTTTTTTACAGAATTTTGATTTAATCATGGCCATGGTTAGAATCCTTTCAGAATGAAATTTTCTAGGAGCAATGACAGTGAAGTGTTAGCAGCTAAAAAGATCTTTGTTCACTGACTGTAAAACTTTTCTCTAGCCAGACACTCCAAATGTTAGATCGCTCTGCCTGTTATAGGGATGACCATGAATAGACGCCATAGGATTTGAACTCAGCTCCCCTAATCCCATAGTCTGCATTGGTATCTTTTGCACCACTTTCACATTTAGAAACTAAACAATTACAGTTGATGAAATAACATTAAAGATTAAAATACAGGTACCAAAAAAATAATTTAAAAAAAAAGAAGTAAATCAACAGATAATAGATATGTTCAAACATATTTCAAAAAACCCCTACAGTAGGTCAGGATAGAGAGAATAATCAACACTAGTTGAATATTTTTGTTTGTTTTTAGATCAATAGCAAGACTGGATGAGGAAAAGGCAAAATATTAGCGGCGGGGCATTTGAATGGGAAGGGGGGGGGGGCAGCAGAGCGGGCAAAGGGGCACATGGCTTGTGCTAATTAAATCAATCAGTTTGCTCGATTAAAAAAAAAAAAGTAGTTATAGTAGTAAATAGAAGGTGCAATTGATGATACCAGTTTTAGATTCCAGTTGGTAAAGAATTCCAGCATCTGTTGAAAAGGAAACAGTTTCATGATAGTTTGAAATACCGTTCCAAACATAATGGCTGGCAGGCAAATGAAAATATAGAAATACATTTTTTTTAAGTAATATCTTATGTGAATACACACAATTTGAAATGCAGCAAAATTGCTGAACAGTAATGTAGAAAAAATATTTTTTAATTTTTTTTTTTTTTTTTTTTAAATTCCAAGAGAAAAAATAAGGAGGTTCTACTTTATAATTATTACAAACTCTTTTATTCAAAGGAAGAAGGGGTGTAAGTTTTGTTAATTTTTGTAAATCAGTCTAAAAAAAAAAAAAGAAAAAGAAAAAGAAACCTACTTATAGTTTTAAAATTAGCATTCCATGCATATAACAATTTTCTAAGTTAAAATTTTAGAAAAACTGTATAAACAATGAGGGTTGGTATATAAAAACAAAATTTTTATACTAGACTATCATTCTAATTCAAGAGGAAACAGTTAACTAGATTATGGAACAAGTGGCCAAAAAAGACAGTGGGAACAAATTTTTTTTTTAATGTTTAAATAGAAGATTCATGTTAACAGATGAAAAATACTCCAAAAGTTAAAAAAAAAAATGATATAGTACTTTTTGTATGTTGGTATAATTGCAAAGAAACATCATATCTTTTTATGACTGACAAAGTCTTATTAAATATATAAAAGATGATTTCCTTGTGAATGACATGCAAATATAATGTGTTATAAAACAAACCAATTTTTTTTATTCTGAGAAATTGTATAAAGTGCTGCACTGTGTGTGCATGCATTTATTTTATGAAACAAACAAAAATTGGGTTAAAATTACATGTATAGGACCAACTTTCCATAATTTTATATATTTATTATAAGTGAACTAAATTTTATAACAAATAGTAACTATAATTTTTTTTTTTTTTTTTTTTTTTAAATGGTATTTTTTGCTTTTTTTATAAATTATAACAGGAATATTAGTCAATGACCTATCTTCATAAGATATCCAGTCAGAAACAGTATACACATATATATGTATGTGTAATGTATCATTTATTCTTCCAGACATATTTCATTGAATAAGATAGACATCCTGTATCTATTCGATCTTTTGATCATTCTTTTCAAAATTG
Organism: Sepiola atlantica; assembly: GCA_963556195.1. Lineage (NCBI taxonomy): Eukaryota > Metazoa > Mollusca > Cephalopoda > Sepiida > Sepiolidae > Sepiola > Sepiola atlantica. The sequence goes on along the minus strand of OY744522.1, from coordinate 154,977,897 downwards.
TCTGACTTGCAAAACTGTTAGAATTTTGGATAGAATGACCAAAAGAACTAATTGACACAGAATGTATTCAACAAAAAAAGAAAATGTTAAAGATAAAACAAAATGATCCAATCTTGCAAATGTTAACGGCTCATGTAGTTTACAGTTCTGTCAATGAGGACATTTCTCAGAAAAAGTTATGTTGAATGATGTCTGCTAAATTTATATATCAGTGAAAAGATTATAAAATCTATTTTTGAAAATAAATTACCTTTTCTTTTCACAGATACAAAAAAAAAATGCATTACTTATGTAAACTTTTCTAAAAAAGTGTCACTTGTATTATGTACTAAATTTAGCATATTATTTAAGAATCATAAAAATCAAGCTACTATAATTATTTAATTCAAAGTAAGAATTAAATAAAAAAAACTTTAAATCACTGAACAAAATAAAACCAGACTACTTTGTTTAACTAAAAAAACACACTATGAAACAGAGCATGATTTCTGAATAGGTCAAATCCTAGTTTTAACGTATACATGGGATCTGCGATTAATAATTCCTAAATATTCAATTATCTTATTTCCATAAAAATGGTTAACAATATCGTTCTAAATTTTTTTTTAAATCAGGAATTAAAAAAATCTTGTTATGGTATTTAATTTTTTTCTTTTAGATGCAAGAAAATGTATAATTAAAATTCGACATTATTTAAGAAAAGAAAAGAAAAAGTATCAAGTAACATTTTAGCATTTATAGAATTTTAATATTAAAATACAGAAAATTAAATGGCATTATTGCTTTTGTAAATTGGAATTCTTTTTTAACGAGAAAATTATAAAGTTTAAAATTAATTGAACTGAATATTTTTAACTAAAAAAAAAAAAAAAGAATGACAATGTTTGCAGCCGACTTGCGGGTCTAAGTCAATAAGAAAGACATATATATATATATATACATTTGACTGAGACAAGAGGATCTATAAAAAAGAAAAACATCTTGGGTAAAATATAGGGAAAGTCAAGTACAATTATAAGAGACGATATGAACCTGTGTAAATTACATATTTCTATTTCATCTGTGACAGTTTTTTTTTTTGGGGGGGGGGGTATCGTTAACTTAATATATTTGCCTGCTATGGACATAATTATTTTATACAGAAGAGAAATTCAAGACATTTTTTTCTTTATATTTAACAGGATTCAAATTTAGCATATTTTATGGTGTAATGTAACAAAAAAAATGTTTCTAAAAACAGAAATATTAACTCCCTGAAATATTATGCTTTAAAAAAAATTAAAAAAAAAAAAAAAAAATAACTTGCCATTTGATCTAGGCTGACACGCATGTCATTAAAAAAATCATTGTACAACAACAATTCCTAATATCTCATCTTATTAATCTTCTTTTTTTTTTTTCGGATGAGAATCGGTACAGTCATAAATGTAATTACTCCTAAAAGGTAACTGTTTATATACCATATTGATCAGATGTTATCTAAAAACGGTTACATAATTTTCGATATTTGACAAGTACAAAAAAAAAGAATGAATAAATAATGACATAAAATGATACACCTCTACATGTTCATCTAAATAAAAGTACAAACTATTTATAACTAGCAAGGCTACCTGGTGTTGCCCAGAAAGAGTAGTAATTTATTTTTTCAATAACAATTGACTTCTTACTGTTACCACACGCAGACTAAATCTTAATAAAAAAAAATTTTTTCAAATGAAACTACTATATAGAGGTAAAACTTAAAAAACTAAAAAATAAAATTTTTAAACGTTTGTCAAATCTTACTTAAAGAACAAATACGTGAGTAACGTTGTCCAAGAAAAAAAAATATGCGAGATAAGTTTTACTTTAAAAAAAAATCTCTATCCTGAATCTGTAAATAGAGCATCTGCATGCCCGTAGATTAATTCCTATTTTAGTCACAAAAATATTCAAAGGGAATATTTTTTTGTGTCTATTAAAAGTGAATGAAATTCTTTCCTTTTTTTTTTTCTTTTTTTATTATCAGTTATTAATATTAAGCTGCCTCTTCTTTGCTCATAAAAATTAAATTTGCATATATGATTCTTTCCTTTATTATTAAGATTACAACTCTTCTTTGCTCATAAAAATAAATTTGCGCACGTGATTATTGAAGCGATCAGACACACATACGATCACTTTTATTATATAGATATACAGAATCTTCAAAATTCTATAAAAAAAAAATTTAAGTTTATTTACTGACATTTATAACATTTATGTATAAAAAAAAACAAGTTTAGAGAATAACACACCTGAAGATAAATAATCTGTGTGTGTGTAGATGCTCGCATTTTCAAAAGATTTATAACACAAAAGCAAACAAGATACATGAAAACATAAAAGCTTAGACAACATATTGATCAAATGTGTAAGTCTGTGTGAAACAGACAGAGGGAGGGGGGAAAAGACTACATTTTAAGACTATTTGTTTCAATTTATTATTTTTTTTTTTTTTAAAAAGCACATCAAAGACTAAATAGAAAAAAGAAACAATAAGCTATGGCAATAAGCACACAAGACTAATTGTATAAGTATTCTAACAAATAAGAAAACAAAAACCAGTTGCAAATACGCCTTCACATTCAAAGAAATAGCTTACCTGAACCTATCTTCACAAGACCATTGTGCTGGATGAATATTGTATCACAGGTGAGGTTACCATGAATGATTGGAGGGTCACAGGAATGTAGATAACTAAAAAGAAAATAGATTTTAAAAGAAAATGGATCAAATATTTGTTGTTGCTAATTTATAAATGTATACGTTTATCATCATCATCATCATAGTCGGTTTAATGTCCATTTTACATGTTGGCATCTGTTGGCCGGCTTTTAGAAATTGATTTCCAAGCTAACCTATCTCTGACCAGATCTTTATTCCTCTTTCTCTCAAGTCAATCCTTATCACTTCCTCCGATGTTTTCTTTCTGTGGGCTGATCCTGCTACCTCAATTGATCTTCATCTACTAACCAGGAACTCTCGTCCATTCTTTCAATGTGGCCATACCATCGAAGCCTCATGTCCTATACGCATCTCCCGATACTGTCCAGATTTAATCTTCCTCTGAGTTATCTGAGCCTATCTTTAAGACTTGCATTACACATCCATCATATCCTTTCTATCCATGCAACGCATGTCTTCAACCATCACTGGCCAGATTTCACTTCCATACATCATCACACTGCATACACATGCCTGATATACTCTTCCCTTGGTTGACAGTGGTAACTCTCTGCTGGTTAGTAATGGCAAATTAGTCCTAAGAAATATGGTGGTCTGTATGTACAAAAAATAAGGAGAGAAGAGTTAATTTCCTGTGACTGCCTTGGCATTTTTTCATTTATTTTTTACTAATGTATCATCACTTATCAAGGCTAAAAGCTATTCGAGAATAAAGGTTAATGAGATGGAATGATTGTCAGTTGAGATAAAGAACCTTATAAGAGGATTGCGAATGATTGACGGAATGGACCAAGTTCGAATATTTGTGGGGACGGTTCAAAACAGTAATCTGTTGACATTGGATTTGAAGACAAGCCTGTTGTAATCTGCAGGGAAGCAGTTCCCTGGTAATGTGTTCCACAGATGAGAAGCCCTTGCGAAGAAGTTCTGTTTGTGGAAATTTCCACCTTTTCTCTTATTGTCTACTAGTGTACACCCTCTGTCAAAAATAACGGAGGGAGGGAGGATGCGTCACCAATGTTCGTACTAATATTCATATAAAATCAGAATTATGTCAGTTATTTAATTTTTCATATGAATTATCATTTCTGATGACCAAAATATAAATAAATATAAAACACCAACATTAATTTTTTATTCATAGTGGATTATTTCTTTCTGAATTCATTTTTAGTGGCGGGGATGTCTGATTAGCTTTCTTGCTTTCCTTCAATGTTTGAAATAATTTTGTCTAGCACATTTTTTTTTTTACTCTCTAACTTTTCCGTGACAGGATGAAAGTACATATATTTCTGGTTATATATAAATATACACCTTGGTCTTATTATAGCCATTCAAGGATAAAGGTTAATAAGATAGTCAGTTGAATGATGAAAAATAGTATGAGGGGATTGAAAATGATGAATGGAATGAACAAGGGGAAAGTCTATCAGGCAAGTGTACACAGTGTGATGATGTATGGAGGACAATAAAAAGTAATTAACTTTGAAAATGATACAAAAGGTGCCATAAAAGTTTACCTTAATGCAGACAGAATCTGGGTACACCACCTCTTCCAGGCCTGCAAAAAGAGATAATACAAAATAAAAATAGGAAGAAAGCCAATTGAAAATGTTTGTGAAAAGTTATAAGGAGAGCTGATTAGTTGTAGCTCATTAAACACTAACATCGGGGTTGTTGTGCACAGAGAAAATCTTATTAAACACTTTGGAAAATAACAATTTTTTAAAAGCTGTCAATGTCAATTTCGATTATTTCTTCTAAATTTCATTAGGAAAAAAATAACATTTTTGTTTTTAAATTTTCTATTTCACCAAAATATCAAATCACCCCCCACCCCCCAAATCGGGAAAACAACTGGCCAGAACGAAAATCTAGTATCTGTCCTCTCCTCAGTCAGGAGGAGAAATCCTCTTAGACTGAGGCAATTTTTATAGCTAATTATTACCAGTCATTAACTCTCTTGTGGCATTCAAAAATGGCCACACCCCACATAAAGCTCGACAATGTGTAACATCCAGTCCTTGTCGGAAGATTTACTGTGAGTTAACAGTCATTACTAAACGCCATACGAACATTCATGGCTGGTAACAGTTACCGATGTAGGTTTAACATATGATGATCTCCCTGGAGTTAATCATTCAGTTTAACATCCATTTTACATGCTTGCATGTGTTGGACAGATTTTAGAAATTGATTTTTAAACTAACCTATCTTTGGCTAGGTTTTTATTTATCCCTCTTTCTCTCAGATCCATCATTACCACTTCCTCCCATGTTTTCCTTAACCCTGTGAACTGACCCTGCTACCTCAACTGTTCTATATATACTAACCTAAGAACTCTCATCCATTCTTTCAAGGTGATCATACCATTGAAGTCTCCTGTTCTGCACACATTTCCCTATACTGTCTAGATTTAATATTCCTCTGATCCCCAAGGGATTTTTCACAATACTTTAAATGTTTTGTTATTCAATCTTTTTGAGAAAAAAAAAAGTATTTCTGACAACTCTCACATGAGAACCAAGTTCAGTTTGTTATACAAGTTAAATGTAAAATGATACCCCCTACTCGAAATTCCAGAAAGGCCTATTGTAAACAGGATTATTTTAGCTAAACACAGATCGAAAAATTGCTGAATCGTTATCTGCAACTGTGCTACATGTGCATGTCATCTTTAATCGACACTGCACAGACCAGCATCGTTGTAAAATATCACACAAGAATTTAGAGCAGTTCTTTATTAAACCCTGGCCAGAGAAGAGATTTTCATAAACCATGGTACCAGATCATCATTAGTATGTATTCAAATTCCCCCAGGCTGGTGGAAGTTTGTGCCTTACATCATTCGAGATATCCTCTCCCACTGAATTCTAGCTGGAGATAGAAGCACCTTCGATCTTACTCATGATGTCACATACATTTTGGTCACTTTTAATTGACACATAGTACAGACCAGCGCCATTGTAAAATACCACACAACAAGAATTCACAGTTCAGTTCTTTATTAAACCCTGGACAGGGAAGACATCTTTATGAACCATGGTACCAAATCACCATTAATATGTACCCAAAATGAGCGGGGAGGTTAAATGCCTTACAGCATTCAAGACATCTGCTCTCATTGACTTCTAGACGAGAAAAGCGACCCATTCAACCTCCAACTTATTACTCATGATGTATAGCAGCACAAGACCTTCTACATGCCTCAATATATAACAAAATCAAGTGGGTAAGATAATTTTCTGCTAAACTAATTAATCTATATATTATCAAAAAGTTATGTTTTGGAGTTTGTTCATACACAAATAGAAATGTGTGATTGGTTGACAAAAACGGAATAGGCAGAGTATTCATTACAAGGCAGTCATTTTTACGATGTCAATACCAAAGTTCAAATCTCATGTAAGTTTTTTTAAACTGAATATGAGTTTTATAAATTTAAAGAAATTAACATAACAAAATAAACCTTACATAAATATTCTCTTTTAAAGTAAGTTTTTTAAATTATATTTTTTAAAGGCAGACATAAAGGATATTGGCATTAGTTCAAAACGAATTATTTTTGCTTAAAAACATAATTTCTAATAATTTTTGCCAATAAAAAAATTACATAAATACATTCATCGTAATTACTTTTTAAAGCAAATATTATGTTTTTCCACAAAATTTACAAATATTTTTCTTCGTACTAGCTATAAAGCGATAGAAGCTTGGTAAAGATAGAAATTGACATACTCAGGTACTGTAACAACACTGCTCAGAGAGCAGGTATAAACTAGTAAGTAATTAAAAAAGAAAATTTTATAATCTAAAAATTTAGTGCTCAATCAAGAAATTGAATAAAGAAAAATGTTATAACAGTTCCTTTAAAAAAAGGTTTTGTAAGATGACTTCATATAGCTTATATTTATCGATAAAAATAATTTAGCACTCTTAAACAAAATATGAACTATAAATGTATGCAGATTAAAGATATGATTAAACCTGAACAAAATAAATTACATAAATACATTCATCGTAGTTACTTTTTCAAGCAAATATTTTTGGTCAGACTGAATTATATTATTCCATAAAAAGGTGAAATAGATACGGATTAAATAGATATTAGGTTGGCAACTAAGTTCCCGCCGTTATTTTTTATTTATTTTGTCTTGTGTTTTCAAATTTTGGAATCTATGTTTTTAGAGAATTCTATTTTGTAATTTTTTTTTTTTTTTCAAGTTAATTTAAGCTAATCTGTTTATTTTCAGATCATTAAAATGGAATGTCAAGAAAAATGAACATTTTCAACACCTTTCTGTTTTTTTAATTTTTGATTTCTACCAACGAGGAATTGAAAATCTTGTTAAAAGAAGTTGTAAACAACAAGGAAGAATACATTAATTAGTTGTTATTTTCTATCAAACATTTTAAATTTAAAAAAAAACAAAAAAAAACGTCAGGAACTTTGTTGCCAACTCAATATATACAAACCTGAATACGATAATCAAATTAAGGAATTTGAAATAAAAATAATTATAAATTTGATAACAATGGAAACATACATGTACAAAGAAAGGTGTCAGAAAGCTCCCAGGATCCGCTGCGATTATACCAAAGTAAAACGTACAAAAAAAACTCTTGGATACTCAGCCTACCAACTCAGTTTGCCAAAAGCCTTTGACTATCAACTTGAATTACAAACAGAAGATTTTGTAAAACCGCGTCTGAGCACCTCCACCATCTTTATGATAGTTGATAAATTCAAGCAATACACATGCATTGGATTTTGTGTACACTTTTACATATTTACTAAAGAGAACTGTGTTGTCAGGATTTGGACAAACATTGTTTGGGTCAAAGGCAGATTTTTGTGCTGCACACAAGTTTCAATGCCAGTTCAACGTTGGTTTTGTGTTAGCCAATCACCAGCAAAACATCAGAAAAGGAAAGAATGTTGAACTCATCCCATGAAAACTCACAAAACTGTCAGGTCTATTTTTAGGCTTATTCCAGGAACTTCATTAGAATAAAAACACAAGTACATAAATAAGTCCGCATAGAGATGGATCAAAATCTAGAATAATATATGGAAATATATTGGGGAGGGGGAGGGGTTCATTACTTTATTTCAATAATGCTCAATACATTAGTAAAGCTTTATAATAAAATATATATACGTAGATAAGTGATGAGAATAAAAATTGGATGAATTTCAATATTTATTAAATCGTCAATTGTTCAAACAAGGGTTATATAAAAAAAACTTTTTTCCTTAATCCATGGATTTTGAAAGATGTATATTCTCATCACTTCTCTACTTATACTATTGCTCTATCTCGTATATCGAGCATTGACTATTCAAGATAGGATATAATTTAAAAATATAATCTTTATCTTTATTTCCATTCACTTTACATATATATATATATACACACAATATGATGGATAATTACATAAATACAATCATGTTACCTTTAAAATAGAATTATCTCTTAAATCTTTAGCCTTATAGATCATTATTTTAAATTATCTCCATTGTAATAATCTTCCTTACATTTTTTTAGTGTAAAGAACATGCTGCAAGTATAAAAAAGGAAGAAATTGCTCGTTAGAATCAAATATCGATTTGCTGCATTCAGAGCATGGAAAATTCGACGGAAGAGATAGTATAAGATATACATTTATTTTGAGCAGTTAGTCAAAAGTTTGAGAAATCAAAAATAAATCAAGATGACTTTTGGAAATCTTTTTATTTGGAAAGACATAGAATGTCTATCTTATTTAATGAAATATGCATATATCTATATCTAGAGAAGTTAGGTTTGTTTATATGCTTATGTGCAGGATCCACTTCTAAACTAATGAACTTATTACAAATTTTGGAACATAACTGTGAGGCGTACAGGTGAGTAATGTGGGCTATATTTAGTTTAATTCAGTTTTATGCAAGGGGGGCTGTTTACGAAAATTCAGATATCTTCGCTTTTGGTGAAATTTTAACACTAAGTATTAGACATCAATTAATATATATAATTGATAAATTTCCATTTGTTTGGTGTATTTTAAAAGGTTTTAGGGCATAATACAGGCACAATCTCACATTTGTAAATTCAAATATTTCAGATTTGCATTAAAATTTGATCCATAGTCATTAGACACCAATTAAGCAAGGTTCCCTGAATTTCAATTTCTTCTTGACAGCCTTAAGCCTAAGCCTTAAATTTTAGATCTTTCTAAAATCAAAATCATGTAATTGATTTTAATCAAAATTGGAATAAGGATTCTAGACATAAGGTTTAGTAGTTTTATATCTTGATTTTAATCTTCGTAGGGAGACAAAATAGTGCAAAACTGTTCTGTGAAGGGAATTAATTTTACCTGTCCTGAGACGGGTATTCTTCTAGTAATTTAAACAAATAATTGGATCCCCATTGAACCCACCCAACGAAAAGAGTTTTGTGCTTACAACACTCCTCAGATCGGGTAGAAGTGAATTACAAGAATAGACTAAGTTGGCAGTTGTAGAGGCAACAGCAAAATAAAAATCCAGCCACCCAGATAAGCATGAAACCACTTTAAAATACAAGGACTTAAGACAGCAATACCAAAAGGTGCTCAACCACTTTTGGCAGTGGGAGCATCCTCCCCTCTGTTGTGTGTATATATTTTATCTGAAACTATTAAAGTATGTTAAAAGATGTGATTTACCAGTATTTTAGTGAATTGACCAATTAATCTGTATAGTAATACAATTGTATCTTCATTTGAATGCAAGTTATCACTTGCCACATCCATTTTTTTTTTTTTTTAAATCAGGTCGTTCGAATCACCAAAGACTAAATAATAAAGTAATTGAGGTGTCGTGAAGTGTCAAAAATTTAGAATCTACTCATTTTAAAATTAATTGTTCTAAAATCGAAGAAGAAGTAAATAGAATTCTGCCGTAATAAAAAAAATGATCATTATTACATAGCCTTCGAGCTATGATTAAAGTGTAGTAAATGTTCTGTCATCACTCAACCGACAAAGCAATAAATCCATCATCAGATAGGAGATAAGGCCAGATATTATCCCTACTTACTTTGCCTCCTACAATAGCAAAGTTAGACACAAGGTCGTTTTTTTTTCATGTGAAAAAGTCCAGCTCCTCAAAAGAGGCACTCTGGATTGGAACACAAATAGCTATATAGTCCTGTCGGCAGACATCCATGAGAGTGCCTCTGTCGACACGCAATAAATTCATATCTAGGTAAGTACCTAGAAAATCTGTCTATATATTCATATGCTACGGCAATTTTATATTCATACATACGTTATTATCCTACACTCCTTTGTTTAAAGATGGGATCATCCGCTTGCCAAAAATTCAATGTAAATAAAGTAATGTTTAAAAATGTCATCTCATGTCGCTGTTGTCAAATGTGAAACTAACTAAAATACACTTTCTTGGCCTAAGATCAAAGTGTAGTAGCTGTTCTGTCCAAAGGTAGCACAATAATATTGTGTGGTCTGCATTTGTGCCAGATGGCCAGAGAATGGAAATATGTCACAAACTTTTACAAGGGTTTTGGAGAAAGAGAGTCTGAAACTATATTAACCAAAGTACTAAGTATGTTTCAGTTTGAATAAAGGTGGTACAATAAGAGTGTGCATTCTTCGTTCGCACCGTACATCCATAGAATAGAAATATTTTTAAGCACGGCAGCAATAAACAATAGAGGGAATTTCCACCCGTCTCGCTAGTTTTTAGTAATTAGCCATGAAATTTCCATGGGTTTCACTAGTAAAACGTATAAATATTCATAATGTAATATATATATTTTTTTTTTTCATCATTAAGCTGCAGATTTATCAAAACATGTACACACAGACAATTAAACTATTTCACGTAATAAAATGCAACCAAAAGAAAAATCAAATATGTGAGCGCAAACAATAAATTATGCTCTAAAAAGTAAATTTTGTACAGTAGTTTATTATACTGATAATATAAGCATTTTAAACTTTCATCCAAGAATAATACAGTAAATGGCATAGTTTTATGGTGGTTTTTATTGCACTAATCATCTAGAGTAGTTTATATTCCTTGGAAAAAAAAAAATATATATATATAAAATAAAGTAACACGGAATCACATAATCACCGGTGTGATAATTTATTTCTACCCTCTGGCCTTTTCAAGCATCCAAACAAGGCGATTACATGTTTGAAAATGAAAAAATAGAAATTCACACTCACTATTCAATACACATATAGAGAGGGGGAAATTGGGTGATTTACAATGATAGCAGTCACAATACCACCAATAACTAACAGCCCACCAATAGGGGCTGTTAGTGTCTTCATTATGGTGATCGGTGACACTGTTGCTGGTTTTGAGTATTATTGTTATAGTTATTGGTGGTATTGTGACTACTATCATTGAGTTTTAAATGATTGCAGGGGTCTTGATGATGATATTGCTCCGCCATTAGATTTGGTTGCCGTAGTGAATACTAGGAATGATTGGTAGTTCTCTAATTGGTATGATCATGATTCAATTAGAATTATCTACAATTAGAATTATTTTCATGGTGCTTATATTCCGGCTATCTGATTACTTCATAATAACGCAAAACTAGTTAATATTTGACGTAGAGGTATGTAGAGGTGTGGGTAGTGGGTGGTCAGGTAAATATAATTATTGACTAGGGGACTGGTATTTAATCTTAAAGTTACGGATGATATTATTATTATTGCATCTATTTCTGATAATTGTTTAATCTTTTGGCGAAACATGAATAATTAAAAAAAATATTGTCTGACATGGTCTCGGCGTGGCTGTCTTGCGGCATGTTTTCGCGGTTTTTTCCTTCTTCCTCTCTCCCACCTTCTTTTTCCCCCCCCTCTCCCCTCAACTTATTTCTCAATCGTCAAACTGAGGATTTGCAGACGTTATAATTTGAATTTCTAGCCTTCATAGACGATTAAAAAGAATTTAAGCATTTGTAAAAGGATCCAGACAAATTGACCTGGTTATGATATCTCACCATCCTTCACTCTCCCTATATACCTTCAGTTGGAAATCATACAATTTCCTCCTCTCTTTATATATATATGTATTGCTCTCTTTCCCCCTCACTATATGACTTCCGTTAAAAATCGTACAATCTCCCACTCTCTCGATATATATATTAAATATGTTATCACCCTCTTTCCTCCTCAATATACGCCTTCCGTTATAATTGTTCTATTTCCCCCCTCTCCATATATGTATTAAATATGTTGTCACTCTCTTTCCTCCTCACTATATGCATTCTGTTGTAAATCGCTCAATTTCCCCCTCTCGCTATATGTGTATTGAATAGTGAGTGTGAATTTCTCTTTTTTCATTTTCAAACATGTAATTGCCTCGTTTGGATGCTTGAAAAAAATTTGAGATTTTGATTTTTACTTTAATTTAAATAACAGTTGGTATGAGTAGAAAATAAGCTATTAAACCCACCAACCAAGCTTAACTATACAGGAGTTCAAGATTTAGATGAAGATAAAGTCCCAGGCTATTTTATTTGTTTGTTGACTAGGACTCACAAAATAAAAAAAACGATAATTCTCAAAAATGGTTGAAAACCAGTTTTGGCTGACTTAGAGCAGACCCCCCCCCCTCCACGACTTTTTTTTTCATTTTCTTTTTTAAATGAATTGATATCTATTAGATGTCAAACGGTAAGTGATCCAACAAGAATTGGTGTTTCAACGTAACATATCCCCTCTCCATAAGCTCTTAGTTCAAGAGAGTAACCAGACATGGGAACCCTATCTCTTGAGAAAGAAATAGATAATTATTCATGGTGTACATTTTTCTGTAATTCCTTTCATGCAGTACGTTTCAAATATTAACTTGTATTTATATACTTTGATATCATCTATATAATAATACACTAAAGCAACTTCGTGATCATACATACGTAATCACCTTACAACTCTTATTTAAAGATGGGATCACCAAAGATGTAACGCAAAAAAGGTTGTTTTAAAAATTTCATCTGATGCCGCTGTTGCGTCAGATGCAAAACTAACTAAAATACACTTTCTTAGCTTCCACGATTCGATCAAAGTGTAGTAACTGTTCTGTCCAAAGATGGTACAATAATATTGGGGGGGGGGGCACTTGCGCCGGACGTCCATAGAATGAAAATATGTCACAAATTCCTACAACGATTTTGGAGATAGACCCCCTCTCCCTGTAACCAGATATATTCTGAAACTACATTAACCAGAGTACTTAGGTAAGTATGTTTCACTAACAAAGGTGGCACAATCATATTGTGGTGGTCTGTTCATAGTGGACGTCTAGAGAATGGAATTATTTTTAAGCACGGTAGCAATATACAACAGATAAAGAATACAAGTGTGGAATTTATACGGGTCTCACAGTTTGTATTATTTTTCAAATTTGTCAAACCTTAAAATGTTTCCACTGCTTTTAGGTAGGATATTACAGCGTCTACTTTAATAATATTTTGCGTTACATCATTCTTCTTGTATACGCTAGCTCAATGCTTCAAGTGAAAAGCATGTTTTATTGCGTATGCAGTCGGTCCACGTGCATGGCATAAATTTGGTTAGAATCCAGTAGAATTGAAAATCCCTGCAAGTTGAAGCATCTTGACGGAGGAGTATTACTGGAATAGACACCAAAGACATCATTTAAATAATAATCATTAACTCAATGACAGAAATAAAAGCTCAATTAAAACAAAACAATGGAGGAGAGAATAGTCTGGAGGTGTCAGTAGGACTAAGCACCATAATTACTATCGACAGAGATACCAACTCCACAATGCTTGATAGCTATTATAGTCCCGGGGACTAAATTTCATTGATATCAAGATATAGAGTTGATAATATAAAATAGGTTTGTAAGTTTGCTCGTAAACATCAATTTACTTGAGAGTCCAACATTCAAACTCCTCGGCCTAACATTCACAGGTAACATGAATTTGAATAAATACATAAAAGACACTGCCAAGTCTGCTACAAAGAAGGCGAACTCCCTCTACTGGGCTAGAAAACTTCTCACTTGCCAGTATCCTATATCTCTACAAAGCAACTATTCACCCATGCGTGGAGTATTGTTGCCACATCTGGGCTGGTGTATCAACCACTAGTTTCTCCCTCTTAGAATAAAAAAAAAAAGAGCCTCTCATCTAATAAGTCCCGTACTGTCTACCAAGCTCCAGCCCCTATCCCATCACCACAATGTTGCATCCTGTGTTTGTTTTACAAATACTGCAATGCAATGTGCTTCGACGAACTTGCTGCACTTGTGTCCCCTCAACGTAAATACCCAACAATCAGCAAAATTACACCCCTTCATTGTAAAGATCTCCAAATGCCAGAAAGCTTTCTACTCTAATAGCTTCTTTCCTTGAACTGCTTGCCTTTGGAATTCCCTCCACATTTCTGACTATACCAACTTGCAGAAATTTAAATGTTATCTGAACAAACATCTCACTACACAACTCCCCACTGAGGCTGCCACTATAAATGTGGCCTCTAATTCACAGTAGCCCCTTGCATCTCAGTTGCAATGGACCTTGTTTGGGGTGAATGTAAGTGCTAAAAAAAAAAAAAATTTTAAATAAAAATAAAAAAAATTTTTAAATTACTATTATAAAATTGCATTATTTCTGGATGATAAAAATAATAGAATCAAAATTGACAAATAACATTTACAAAAGACAATATTTCCGAAGGGTAAAATCCCGTGCTGTTAATATGCATGCAAAGAGAGAGAGAGAGAGACAAAAAATCAGAAAGATTTCAATCCGCAAGTATAGGCAGGCTATTCTCTTTTGTCTAAAAACAATATGGTATAAACTAATTATTATTAGAAAGTCTCTTTAACATCAACCAAATTGATCATTAGTTAGCAAAGTTAATTTTTGCCATCGGTTTTTGGTAAACCCCCTCCTCTATGCAGTTTATTGTTAATTACCATGTTTAAAGCATGCTCATTGAAATTACTTATATCTATACACTAGAGGGATTCACTTTGCCCTTATACCATTGTTGTAAAATTGACATTCCTAATTTTTACATTTCTTATTAAAATTAAACCTGTTCTTTGTTTTATTACTTATCCTGAATTAAGAAAAAAAAATGAAAATAAATAATTTCTGTTCTGGTTTCATTATTTTGTATCTAAGAAAATTATTTCAATTTGAGAATTCTGAATAAAAAAATAAAAAATATTAAAAGGCAACAGAAACGACATACATTATAAAAAGGAGGGTTTTTTTGGAGTCACCCCCAAATGATACAGCCTCTATTCTGAACCTCTTCAAATAAATTTTTTTATAAATAAATAAAATGTCTAAACCTAATAAAAAAATTTCAGTAAGAAAAACTTTTTAAAAAAATAAAAATAAATAAATATTTTTTAAATAGTCACTATAAATGAATATTTCATACAACTTTTAATTTTTATATAGGAGAAAACATGATAAATATAATTTTATTTGTATATTTGTGACTATTTCTATTTTAACAGTACTCATTGTATATAATAGGATTTCATGTTTCTGAAGCTAAAAATGGGAATGCAGTAGATCTTTATACAAACTGAATAGTCGTCCATGTATCAATTTTGTTTGGAAAAATGTACCAGATTATTCATTAAAATCTGAATGTCATACATATTTCACATTATTCAAGCAAGAAAAAAAAAACTTTAAGTAAGGTACATTACTTAGACAATAGTTAGGCCTCTCACTCATAACATCAATGTAATGTTATGAAAACAGAACAGATTTTCTGTATTCCTTTATTATTATTATTATTATTATTACTTCCTTTTTTTTTTTTAATCAATTTCGATGAATTTCCTGTCTTTGAGATATAAGACATTCAATTATGCTGATTACGAAAGAAAAAATATATTTTGCAAATTGTTATCAACACGTCTGCTCACATAGTTTCATTATCTATTTTGATGACTGCTCGGTAGTTGTGTAATATTTTATTATTCGGATTACAATTCTCATCTTGGTTATATAACCTCCAAAAGACTAAGGTGATAGTAACTAAGAATAAAAAATTAACATTTCTATCCGGTCATGGTTGACGGAATGAGAATAATCTACAATCGTGGATTAAATAAAATGGTACTTTTTAGGAATAGGTTCCAAGAAAATTTCAGTACTTATGTCATTTCACCGGAGACTTCCAAAACTGACGAATGTTAACAAACAAATCGAATGTATTATTAGCCCTTTTCGTTTTTGCCAAGAAAGAAACTTGATTTTATCTTATATTTAAGTGTATTCTGTAATGTTTCGGTACTTGTACACAATACATACAAAACTGTTTTTTTGCCAACCCTAGCCTAACCATATCCTAACCTTTTTAGTAAAGGTAAATGAAGACATCACAAAAATTCCAAATTAAAAATTGCAAAAGTAATAATTTACGTAAAAGTTGGAACTTGATTTTTCTAATTGATTGAAAGATAGTCGTCTGGCAAGTAACAGCACTTTTTTATTTGTATATTTCGGTAAAAGTCAGAATTTGATTCGACTTTCTCCGTTTGTAGTCAGAATTGCTTACGTCACAACTATGAATCTATGGATACCTATTCTTAAAAAGCACCAATAAAACATTCAGTACCGAAATTTTGAACAGGTTCCTCAAGTTCGACTAGACACATATAAAGAAAGTCAGAGGTTACATATGGCCGAAGTGTTGTGAATTTATCAACCAGTATGAGAATGTTAATCTGAATATAAATAACCCCCAAATTCCGAAACATGTAATCTTGTTTATAATAAGTTTGTTTTTTGGAGGCTTGTTTTAAGCAGAGTAAAACATTTCTGAAGCTTTTTTGCTGTAAATCTCTATTATACGCAAAAAAAAAAAGACGTAAAGATTTCTTTTTAAGATAAAATTAATAACTTGAGAAGTTAAGATTCAAAATGGACAAAGTGCAGAAACCCAAAAAGACTCATGTAAAAACGAAATTGTTGATTCCAAAAGAACAACTGCCCATACTGGCCAATTGAATTTCCTCAAGAGGCATAAAACCAAAAAAAGGAATAAAAAGAAAAAAAGGAAGAGGATGCTATGGTGGATGGGATGAAAAATGGACTTGAAGGTTTTTAAAAAAATTAATAAATTTAAAAAATGATGATTTACTGAACGTGTTATTTCAGAAAAGGAAGGGTAAAAAAAAAAATGGAAATTTATTTCATAAAATAAAAATGTGAGTATAAGGAAGGTTGCAGGTTTGTTAACATTTCATTAGATCATTGTTGGTTTGATGAATACTTACAGACTGAAAAGAAAAATCTGGAGATTAAATAGTTTGGTTTCAGCAAATAGTGTTTGTTTTGTCTCAACCATATTGCCAATAATTTGGAAAGGCAATCAATCAACTGCATTACTCTATTTCCTTGGACAGTATAGCAAAAAACAGTGGCAAACCAGAAGAATCTTTGACTCAAAGTCCACAGCAAACAGTGTCCGTTCAGATTTGATTCCTGATATTAAAGATTTCCTATTTTGGTTAAAAATAAGTAATCAAATAGATGTTAAAGAAAATCAGGAAAGGTTTTGTACTAATTTTTATTAAATAAATTATTTTAGAAAAATATGTAATCAAATATGTGATTTGATTTTTTGGGGAAAATATAAAACAAATTTTTTTTAGCAAAACCAACTCCATCTGGGGTTAGTACATCTATGCATAATTTATTACTTGCTACCAGTTGAATATTATTTTATCATTTGCTAGCAGTTAAGTATAGGGAAAATGAAACTATCGAATACAGGGAATCTAAAACTCTTGCCGGAAGTTATATTATGGATTAAGTTTAATATCAGGAACCAAATCTGACTGGACACTGTTTGCTGCGGACTTTGAGTCGGGGGATCCTTCTGGTTTGCCAAAACACATAGTCCAGGAGCATTAGGATTTATTCCAGATCAAAATCATAACAAGCTGGGGTTTTTTTTTTCTTCTTCTGAAAAGCTTTTATGCTGTGAGGAAATAACACATCAAAAGTATCCAAGTTTCCACCTTGTGCTATTTCGATATTGCATCCATAGTCTGGAAATAAATTTCAATCATAGAAACATGTCCAATCTATATAATAGGCTAAGACACTTCATGTTTGTACGTGAGTTATCACCTTTCACATATTTTTAAAACACGAGATCGTATCATAAGCAAGATTGTGATTGATGATTAATCTGATGTTACTATGGTAAAATATTCTGCCTTTACATTCATTTTATTTATTTAAATAATATTTAGCTGACAATGACAATTATTTTTATGGAAGAGTCATCTTTCTTTTCTTAATAGTATTGGCTGACAGACATTTATTCTTTCAAAATGGATATTATTATTATTAACAGCAAATTATACAGATGGATATAGAAAACACAGTTGAATTTATTTCCACGGGGTCTTACTAGTCTCAATATATTTGAAAAAAAAAACAACAAAGAAAACACACACACACACGCACAAAGTGGAAACTTTAAAATTTAACATATGAAAACTATTCTGAAACAAAAAAAACAAAAACAAAAAAAACAGCCTGTTAACCTTTTTTGAAAGCGTTAAAAGTGTCTCAGAAAGGAAGTCGAAAAAAAACTTTTTTCCAGTAGTGAGACTATGGTAAGCCTTTTGGTTTGGAGCAAAGTATAGTATCTGTTCTGATACTACACTTCATCTTTTCTGCCGTTGGTTAATGAAGGGGAAATTCTTCTGGACTGAGACAATTTTTATTTTTGCTTCTTTTTTTTGGGGAGCTGGATATTCCCCACATTTAAAACTGACCTTATGTCTAACTCTGCCCTTGTAGGGAAACAAGTAAATAAGGACAATGGTAAATCTTTAGTGTGCTCTTAAGCGCGCTTATACTACAAATTACTCCAACATAAATTCAGTGAAAGAGACTATTCCGTTCTTTTCATAAATACGTTCACATCTCTTGCTCAAATTTGTTTACAATTGGATAGTTTATTCTTAACAGTTTATCAATTTGATATCTATATAAAAAAAAGTTGTGTATGTGTGTTGTGACATCAGTTAAAAGGTTGATCTAATAGCCAAGCTAACCGCAGATTTTAAATCTGCACCTTCGATCCAATGTCTATCAATGTCAGAAGTTCTTTAACCGTAAACATTTTTCATTTGAACCGACATACAGTGGAGTAAAGTTTGAAAAATCCGGTGTTAAAAAATATTTCAGCTAATATATTAATAATCTGCCATTTCCTAAATGACAATTTAAATTTATTAAATGATTTATATCTGAAGTCAGCTTATGAATATTTTCAGTATGGAAGTACTGGTTTAAAAAAAAAAAAAAAGTGAAATCTTCAATGTTGCACATATTGTTGCCAAATATCATGAGTTCAAGATATATCAGAGGCACAAAAAAGCCATGCATTATGTCTTGTGGAAAGTTAGCAAAACTCCAAAGGAGATAGCTCTTCAATTGGGATACTCTCAGTCTGCCATTTCGAAAATAAGACAGAACTTATTCAAAATGATTCGACTGCAGTCTAAAACTCAAGACCACAGCTCAAGATGAACATCAGCTGAAGAAGACCCTTATTTTTAATCTATTTGCAAAAATGTGGTGAAATTTCCAGCTTCGAATGATTCTGATGTAACTGTTTCTAGATTCACAACACTCCAAAGATTCCATTGACTGATATCCCAGTATGAATATTAATAGCTTTTCAAAATTATATTCATTAATACTTAGTCACTTCAAAATTTTCACATTAAAAAAAAAAAAAAGTGAAATATTATCAGATTATTTTCATATATCGAATTAACATACTTTTTAAAATGTCAATTTTTTTATAAATATGAACAAGAAACATGAAAGTCATTTAAAATAAATAAAAATAACGGAATATGAAATAGTTATGTTATAAGCATTTTAAGAATTTCAGTTGGCCATGTTAGACGCCATTTTGAAAATACTTTTCTTGTAGTCAGATTGTGATCAACTCTTGACAGATCAATCACATATGGAAAATGGAAGATACAATAATAGTTTAGGAGTAATGAGAATAAATTTTAATGGAGTTGATAACTATCTTGGACACCATATTTTGAAAAGCACAAAGTAGAAACATTTGATGTGTTAATCCACACAATGATGGAGCTTTTCGGGGGGGGGGGGGGAGGATAAGCTTGTTTGGATTTAGTTCACAGCTCAATGACATGTAAAACAGACATTAATCGAATATGATTAAATGCTGGACTATAACTTACAAACTGACCATTGCTAATTCAAAGTTCAGTCTCAATATATTTGAAAAAAAACAACAAAAAAAAAATATAGTAGCCCATTATGATAGGAAACAAATCAGTACCTTGATAAAAATTGATAATTGTTTTTCAAATAAAATTTTTAGCCTTTAAATATTACTTCATGTCAACTTATTCATAAACTCTGATGACATAACTGAACATCTATCTTAAAGAAATCTGATCTAATATATATATAATTATATATATATATATATATATATCCTTATACTCTTTGTTTAATCTCTCCAAAAGTTTTTTTAAATATGAAAAGTATAGTTGCCACTGTTTTTTTTATTAAATGCTTTCTCCGCTAGCTGCAAAATATGCACTAACATAGCGGAGTGTCCTCCAAGCTTTAAGATCTTGGGTCAAAGTGTTCGCTTGGTTTATGTTCATCCATTCACAGACATTGTCTATCCATCTTTTCTTTTGTCTACCTTTCGACCTGCTTCCTTGTATTACACCTTCAACACACATTTTGCATAGTCCAACATTAGAACGCTTAATGTGGCCAAATACTCTCAAGACTTTACATTTGATGACAGACGACATTGATGGGATGCCAGTGAGTTTTCCCAACTCTGCGATACTGATGTGATCAGATAGTTTATGATCACTAATGAAGCGCATGATGTGGCTTTGGAAAGTTTCTACATTCTAAAATAGTTTTACGGCTCAGTTGACGCATTCAAGTCCATATCAGACTACAGAACGGACATATGTGTTATAGAGTTTTAGCTTCGATTTTGTATGGTATAAGTTTAGAAGTTAGGGTGGTTTTGTTTCTTATGAAGGCGGCCCAACCTAAATCAATTCTGTGATTTACAGCTGTTGGCCCGTCATTAGATGAAGACAGCTTGTTACCAAAACTAAACCACTGTTACATTTTACCAAAATAAGTTTTAATCAGTTGGAATAGTCACTAACTGATGCAGATCAGGGGCAGATTTGAATGTAGGTCTGCTGGCGGAGGAGATGGGGGTCACAGGTTAGAATGTTTTTGGTTTTTTTGCAGAGTGATTGTCTTCATCGAGCTTTGCTGTAGAAATGTTTTTATTAACCAATGCAAAGACATTTTAGGTCATCTGCCATGGCCATGTAGACATGACATTCTAAGCTTATGAAAATAGGAAATAATATTCATTTTA
This sequence comes from Sepiola atlantica, assembly GCA_963556195.1. Lineage (NCBI taxonomy): Eukaryota > Metazoa > Mollusca > Cephalopoda > Sepiida > Sepiolidae > Sepiola > Sepiola atlantica. Next base: position 154,956,735 of record OY744522.1, on the reverse strand, counting down.
AATTAGTCTATATTATTATTTAGTTTACTCACTATATAAGTTTTAATTCCATACTGAAACTATTTGGTTGATAATTTTATAAATATCGACTAAATTGAAAATCAGAAATATGTGTAACTCTACAAAAGGACAATCTTCTCCATTTAAAGCGTCTCTTCCACATCAGATGTGGGTTGTACATTGGCCATGAAGTGACTTTCTTCATGAAACTATTATTTACGTTGGTTTAAATGTGCTGTTCCTTGAGGTTAGAGTTAGGCTTTAACTGGGTTATTCCAATTCTTCCTCGACCTGTCTTTTCCTCAATTACCCTGAATTGAGATGTGTGTACGTCTGTTTATTCAATCAGTTTTGTTCAACATGTCCATACTAACGTAGGTGGTTGCAATGTAGACCTGACTCCAGTCTGGACACCTTCAGCCTCAATAGCAGAGAGTCAGCACTGTCGTCAAAGTGCACACAACAAATCTGCTGAAACATAGCCATGTTATTCCTCTGCACCCTGAGAAAGACCGAGCTAGTGGGAGCCTAGCATTCACTCACATGTAACATGTCATCACAGACATAGCGGTTGTGAACTCTACCTCAAGTAACAAGTGAGAGTGAACAACAGGTTAAGAGGGGAAGAAGCTCACAAAATTTGTCCCATGCAGTCCGTACACTCAAGATTGAACTTAATTAACATCCCCCACTAACACAGATCATATCGCAAACATAACAAAATGAAGACTTTTTTCATAAAAGAAATTCACAATTTATTACTAATGGAGAAGATTTTATATGTCTGTCTGAAACCAAAATATACCATTAATTGTGCTCAATTCAATTTACTATACTATTTTAGACTAATGTACTACCTTTCAAATACTCAATTCCAAGGGAGGGAGTAGTATAGTATCTTTTCTGTTGTCAGGATACCATTCTCCCAGGCATTACCTCCTTATTTGGGAATTAATGTAGTAAATGTTCTGTTGTCATGATACCATCCTCCAAAACTAGCAAAAATATGCGACCAGAGGAGTATGTAGATATATGTTTTGTGAAATTTTAACAATAGGTATTTTATTTACCTCTTTTCCAGGAGGTTAGACACAAAGTTAGGTGTGTTTTTGAAAAGCTAGCGCAATAGGATTAACGCAGTCTGGCCTACAAAAAATGCCTGAGCAGCCCCGTCAGCATTCCCAGACAATTAGCAATAAACTAACCCCTTTTCAAAGAGAAGGTAAAGCCTGGGAGGGTGGACCTCCTGAGACTAAACAGAACAATACCTTAGCCTGACAACAACAAAGTCACTGTCAGAATGATGCCGAGGACGTATCATCGACTGGTAAGAACACACCTACTCAAGCTGTGCCAGATAAGTATTTTAACAATAGGTATTAGACATCAATTAATAAATGTTCCTCAAATTTCAGTTTCTTTGGAGTATTTTAAAAGGTTCTTACCGGGCATAATATGAACACAACCTCCCATTTGAAAATTCAAATATTTCAAATTTGCATTGAATTTGATCCATAGTTATGAGATACCAATTAAGCAAGATTCACTGAATTTTAATATCTTCTTAAGACCTCTTAAGCTTAAACCTTAAATTTTAGACATTTTCTACTATATCATAACCATGTAATGGATTATAATAAAGATTCTAGACATAAGGTTTAGAATCATTGTATTTTGATTTTAATCTTCAGAAGGGGACATAAAAGTGGTGCAACATTTCTGTCCAAGCACTTAATTTTACCCGGCCTTCTAGTCATATATATTATAAAGAATACAATTTTTTAATTGGTCCCCCGATTTATAAAATCGAGAGACCTATGTTTTGAGGGATTTCCGTCCGTCCGGATTTTTCTCCGCAAGCATCCATTGAATTTCTCTGAAATTTTGCATGAAGTTGTAACTTTGGTCAGGTTAGAAAGTGACATTCTCCGATTTTTGAAAAAAAATCTGGTTAGCCCCCCAGGGGGTCAAAAGGTCCCGAAATGGCAAATAATGACATTTTTTGCCCTATAACTTTTCATCCATCCATTCAATTTCTCTGAAACTTGACCAAACTGTGGAGGCAATTGTTCCTAATAGAAAATAAGTATCGCTGACCTTGGAAAAAATATGGTTCGCGCCCTCAGGGGGTCAAAACTCCCCTAAAATGGCAAAAAAATTACCCTTTTCTCCCATAACATTTGATCCAGACATTCAATTTTTCTGAAACTTGGCCAAAATGTAGAGGCAATTGTTCTGGATATAAAATGAGCATCCTTGACCTCAGAAAAATTCTGGTTCTCGCCCCCAGAGGGTCAAAGGGGGGGGGGGGGTCAAATTCCCCAAATTGCCCAAATTTATTGCATTTTACACTCGCCACATCGAGTCACATACAGAGGGGGACCACGCATGCACGGCTTGTTTAAGATAATAATTTTCAAAAGAGTGGAAGTTTGACAGAATTTAAGTTTGGGCCAGATTAATACACATGCACAGTAAGGTTTTATAATTATTAAAAATGTTTCTTGCTTTTAAAATCGATGATATTGAATATTAGTTTTGACACCATTTAATGGAACAAAAAGAAAACCTATGAAGGGCTCCAGTGTGTTACTAAACCAATCCTTTTCACACAACTCTTTCAGCAGGGAGATTTGGTGGTAGTCAGCATTGACTGACTAGATTATCTGTTTAATCATCACTTCTATTAACATAAATGTATAAAAGTTATTCATTTTTGTAAAATGGTTTAATAATAATATTTAGTTAAAAAATGTCTTTATGATTAGTAAAAAACAGGATTAAATAATAAATGCAGGAAGAAGATAGCATTCCATTAGTAATCGGGGGAATTATTTAAATGCTACAAAAAGAGAAGTTATGGGGTTTCAGTTTCATCTTAGACATTTACAATCACATTGGTGAAGGAAGAAATTTTTTTGATTATTCTATAAATATTTTATTTACAGAATAATTATTTTTTCATTCAGATTTTTTTTATATTAATGAATAATTATCAAAGATTCTTTTATAGTCTCTCTATGAAATTGTTTAACTTCATCTTTTCAATATGGAAAGAGAGAGAGATAGAGAAAAGAAGGAGAGCAGATTGCATCTCAAATGATAGAGCTGCAAGAATAAAATGAAAAACATTGAAGATGTGTTACCTGTTTTTTTTTACTGTGACCCTACAATATGGGAAGATGAATGAAAAAGGTGAGTGAATGAGGATATGGATGAAGGTGAAATATGAGGAGGAAACAGAACAAAACAGTGCAAAAAAAATCTTTAAGGGAGAAAAACAACCTGCAGAAAATAGACAACAAACATTCAAGACAGAAATAATAAAACATTCTAATTAAGAATATGAAACGAACTGGGTTGTAGGGAAAATAACAGTAGACAAGCAGAAATTGTATAAAGAAATAAATCAAGTGAACATTTTAAAATATCCAATTTAAAAAGAGAATAAATTAATCAGGATTTCAAGTTATTTTCAAAGGATAAATTTTGCAAATCAGTTTATTCACTTCAAAATACTGTAATATGATTTTTTGTATAAAAATGATAATGAAATAAATATTTAAGTGAAAAATAGAATGCATATCTGTTGATGAATTTAATTTTCACCTTTCTTATGTTTGTTTAATGAATCTTATACTTTGCTGCTAAGAGAACATAAGTTTCAGAGATTCTTTAATTTGGAAAATTATGAAGTTTTAGAAGAGAGAAAAATTATTAAAAAATGTTTTTTTTTCTTTTTAATAATAAAATAAAAAAAAAATAAAACTAAGGCTGACCAATCGAAGCTGGTCTCTTGACAGTTGAATTATAATTAATTTTGCGTAACAACTCCCAGAAACAGTTGATCGGTTAGCTGGCTGAATCTCCGGTCAGCACCCGGAAAGGTGACACCCCCCCCCCCCCTAAAAAAACAAAAACATTTGAGGATAAAGTGCTTTTTCAGATAGCAAAATTCCGGAAAGTATACATATGGTCGTCAGAAAACAAAGACCATTTGCCACCTTAACAGTGGTGGCCAGCGTTCCAGCTGTTTATGATTATTTTAAAATAAATTTTAAAAATAGAAAAATGATTATAAAAACAAATTACTAAAGTTCCATGACTATATTTTTTATTCTCAAAATTAGAGAAGGCATGAAAATGATGTTCTCAAAGCAATAATCATTTACTTTTTAGGGCAAGTGAATTTCTGTGAAAAATACAAAACCAAGTTCTTAAATATATTCCAATTTTATAGTCTTGCAAAAAAAAAAAGTAAAAAGGGACAATTTGTAATATATTGAGGAAACCAATTAAATTTTAAAGTAAGACAATTTCAATATTTTTTTATCTTTGCTCTTTTTTAAGCAATAGTGATTTTTTTCAATCACACCACCATAAAAAAGCACCATTTTTCTTCTTAAAATACTCTAATTATTTGAAGTGAATTTATGTGTATTTCAATAACAAATAGGTTTTATTTCATCATCATCCATTTTATCGTTTTATTTTCCCTTGGTCAGGGATCTGACATTTTCTGACAGTCGGCAATCTCAGTCTCCAAGCTTGGCGGTCTTGAAGATGGATTCCATTCAAATTCCACTGTCTAAAATCCTTGTTAGTGGTTTGCATTTAAGTTTTCTTGGGTCGTCCAATTTCCTCAAGCCCTCCACCTCAAGGTCTCTGAATTTTCTTATCCAGGAGTAACTCCTTTAAACGTGGCCAAACCAACATAGACAACTGATTATCAGGAGTTCATCAAGCTTTGATAAATTTAGCCTCACCAACAGGTATCAAAGCATATCCATCTGATCATTGCTCTGTCATTACACTGAAGATGGGTGAGTAAGAACTGGGTTGGGACCCCATAACTTCATCACCCACATAACATAGCTGCTATAGACCCTTTCCATGGTAATGAGAGGGATAGCTCGCAATGTCAGGAATAGCAACAGTTCATGAAACTTTGCCCATGCTAATCTTACTTAATGGTAGAACTAAACTTGCAACCACCTACAGCACTCAACATATCCCCAAAATAACAAAAGAAGTCCACCACTTCGAGAGGGGCATCGTCCAACTTCACCTCAGTGCAAGGTTGGGAGCGGGCCTGTCCCAGACACCTTCTACACTTATAGTCGGGATCTGGTGTCAGCTTTTTGTGAACCTATAATGCATGTAGACTTCATTGTATGACATTGGATCCTACTCCTTTCCTGCACATGGATATTGACTGGAATCTTTCAGCTGTTGCAGTTCTGGGCCACTGACTACCACTTTTGTCTTTGACAGATTCATCCTTAGTCCTTTGGCTTCCATGTCACTTTTCCAAATCAATATTAGCATTATGGGTGTCGGCCATATTGTTTGCCACTGTATTAGCACAAAATACTATTTTGGAGTTTGAGAGTTTTGTGAACCTAATGTTTGCTTCTTCGAGAAGATTTTTAGGTGTTTCTCTAATTTTAGAAATTTTTTGAAATGAAATAAAAAAAAAAATGATCATAAAACTAAATAACTCATTTGTTTTGTTTTTTTACAACCATTTTCTCTTTAGATAAATTATTTTTAAGTTTGTTTTATGATCATAATTTTCTCATTTTTTAAAACTTTGTAATTCCAAAAATTAGAGGCCTTGAAAATCAGGTTCACTAAGCGCTCAAATGTCATAATAGTGATCCGACACCCACAATACCAAGTCGAACTTTCAATTTAAAAAAATTTCTACCATCATCTCATGCTAAGACACACGAGATGACAACAACTGTAATATTAAGTTGTAGCAATTTAGGAAAAAAAAAAAAAAAAAAGAAAAAGACAAACGTGTTTGTTAGAGAAATGCATTGATATTCTAACAGTTTGATTACAAGAGTTCCCATCTCCAAAATTGGGCTATTTTAAAAAAGAAAGAAATATGAATCCGTTTCCATGGTGATATGATTGCAAAGAAGCCCCCAATTAATTAACAAGAAAACACTTAATAGGGCAAAAGGAAATAGTTAAATATAAATATCTATATTATTTCTCATCAGGATGAGAATAATAGTTCAAATAATACAAGTTATCAATCCTCATCTCCAATTTCCAAAACATAATATCAATATTTATATAACAGATACACATTGAGAAATTTGCAAAGTATAATATTTATGTACATAGAAATGTTTAGCACATGTACAAAATTAGGATTCATTCATTTTATTAAAGAAAAAAATAAATAACTTTTTTTTACACAAATTTTACAATTTCTACTTGGTAAAAATGGGTTGCACACACACATGCATAAAGAGAAAAGAAATAAAACAGATTAAGATTGTAAAGAAAAAAATCAAATGATAACTTCATAGCAGGATAAAAACTCAAATGTTAAAATAATTTGAAAAATTCACTTTTTAACATCAAAACTCCATATATGTGGCAGAGTGGTTAGAGCACGATCGTTTCGATCACTGGGACCCCGATTCGATCCCACCCAGGATTTCATCCCGTTAATTGTCAATAAATGGGTACTAGATTAATGAGTGGTGTCAAATTGTGTTTATACATGAGAAAAGAGCGGCATCCTACACTGTCTACAGGTAGACGACTTAGAAAATGGTCAGGGTTAGGGTTGCCCTTGACTGTGTTCGTTCACTTTGACTTGATATGGTATTTATCATGTTGAACGATTCCACTCTTTATTTTTATATCAAGTGTAGTGACCCAACGATGCCCCAGAAGTCTTTACTTGTATTTTTAATGATAGTTTTTTTTTGTTTTTTTAACTAGGATTTTCAAAGTAAAATTTAATTATCACGGTATCATTTCGTCAGTAAATTATTAATTAAACCAAATTCTTATAAAACTATAACTAATAATTATTAAGGTAATGTTTTAATTTCTAATTCGAAAATTTTTGGATGTAAATAGCTTTCAAAACTTTTAATATATAAGGACTTGCTAAGAATTTTAAAGCCAGTTTAAATGACTTTCTAATCAACAGTATAAATGCTTCAAATTCCTTTCAAATTTCAAAAAGGTCACTAAGTAATCCATTCTTATATTTTTCAATTAGTAACAAAAATATAAAAATGGCTGACTTGTTTACGAATAAAGCAAAATCCATGTCGGTGGATTTAATTTCATAATTATCTTTTTTAATTAAGATTTTTGAAAGTTTATTTTAGTACTTCACACTATTGCATTTTGGATTGCATTAAATAATCGATTGATAGTAAATAAAATTATTTATAATTATCAAAGTTACATTGATATGAGAAATAGACACACGCAGTATAAGTGGTCACATAATTTTATTAATATAAAAATAATTTCTCTTTGGGCATCTCTTTTTTTTTTTTCTTTTTTAAATCAATCATCTCACTTCAATTTAAGAAAAGCAAAGATATTCTTCCAACTGTATTTCCCTCTTCTCTACCATCAATGCCAAACTGAAACCGGACAAAACCGGTTTTGTCTGGTTTACAACATAATCCTCAATTTATTCAATGTCGAAACATAAACTCATCATATACTATTTGTTGAACACAAGTTTTTATTTTATCCACAGCTGAAAATAGGTGTTCATACCTTTCCCCCCAATGATATTAGTGTAAGTGAGAATGCCATAGATTTGACTAGATTTGAACTAGGCAGAGTTGATTCCATAGTTTGATTTGGTATCCATTGCACCACACCTGATCAACCGACCCTTAAACCTTATAAGTTGCCTTAGCTAAGAGTTATCACATCTTGAAATATATTTGTGTATGAATTATTAAAGTACTTCAATTATAATATCTAATTAGTATCTATTAGTTTCTATTTGGCATAGTGATTAGTGTTCGATCCTTATTCAAGTCATACTAAAAAAAAAAAAATTTAAAAAAAAATAACAAAAAAATAGTACTTGATGGCCCCTTGCTAAAACACTCAGCATTATAAGGTGAAGATCAAGGGTAAGTGGAGTAATCCTGGTAAAGGTGTAGTAGCTAATGAAAAGGGAGTCTTAGGGTCGCCCTCGACTATGGTCAACCACTTTATTATCTAATTTCCATAATTTTATTGTTAATACCAAAAGTTCAGAATTCAAAATACTTACCTATTGATACGAAGTGATCAACTAAAAAACTTTTACACATTTCAATTCTAAAATCCATCCAGCTCTTACAATTATAAAAAAAAAATTTGTTTTAAATACTATAAAATATTTGTATATACAATAGTATTGCTGGCCTACTTTATGTAAAGTAATACTTAAAATAATCGGACATTATTTTTAGAGTCTTGGTAGTTTTAGTAGCAACATGCAGTGACTACAAACAACTTTGTATGATTTAGTGAGAAACAATATTTTTACAAGTTAAAATTACTCAGCTTTCAAGGTCTTGGGTGTTTTAATATTTCTTACCTTTAAAGGGAATGTCTTATTGTTCTTTTTAGTTTTCTTCAAAAACTGTTTTAATGAACCAGATGACATATATTCTGTAATAAAAATTACCTGGAAAGAAAGAATAGATACATAATGTAATAAAATAAAATAAGCCAGTCATCAATAAACAACGAAGATAACTTATTTTATTTATGAATTGAAAATTATAAAAAAATTTTAAATTAAATGGTAATATGAGGTTCAGGGCGGGAGCAGGAGTAAACAGTGATCCTCATTCATTTCCAGGCAGCACAAAAAAAGTGTGGTACTTGCAGAATAGCACAACACAAATTTAGGCCGACGATAAATTATGTACGCGTTTTGGCAATGCCTTTGTCCCCCTTCACACGCGCACACCACCACCAGTATGTCCAAATGAGCCCTAAGTGCACTATTTTGCCCATGTAACAGAAACTGCAAAAACAAACACTACTTTACTCATACTGTCTTCTTCCGAGAAAAAAAATGAAAAGATCGAAAGAAAACTTAAAGAATACCCATTAACGTAAATAAAAAAATAAAAAATAAAAACATTGCCTTTTTCTTGGAAATCAAGAAATCAAAATATTTTGTTAAATTGTTTGCAAAATAATTTTTTTTTTTTTTTAAATTCTGTTCGCCAAGTGTGCGAGTATCTATGTCAACATTTGGGAATCTCCGTATGTACTGAAATTCTTCAGTGCGCTATTCTTTACAAGTACGAAAAATGTTTTTCTAAAAATATAATCTTGACTTTTAGTTTCCGTAAGTGCAGCTGGGAAGATTTAACATGTTAGTTGACTTGGAATAAACTGGAGAAAAAAAAAAAAAAAAAAAAAAAACAACTGTTGACACTTCAATTTCCTTGCACTGGTATTCTCAATAGAAACAGGGTCCAGCAAACATTCAACATACTTGTATATGAAAAGAATTAAAATGGAATATCAGCTCTGATCTGATAGTTGATTACATGCAAATGATATAAAGAACAAACATCATCATTTAAATGTCCTTGTGATAAAAACATTACTTACACGGGGTTTCTCTCCTGCGGAGTCTGTCCAATATTTGTGAAATTTAACAATATTTGGGTGATCCAACTGGATTAGATTATCAAATACCTGCCGGATTTTTTCCTGAAAATAAATACAATTTCTGAGATAAAAAGCAAAAACAAATCAACTTATGAAAAATAGTAAATAGAGTAAAAATTAAAGTAAACGACCATTCTTTTTTTTTTTTTTTAAGTTTGACCCTTATTATTTTAATATTCCTTAAGTCTGAAAAAAAAGATTTTTTGAATGCTTAGTTTGTATAAAGATTTTTCCGAAACATTAATAGTGCAAAAAAAAAAGTTTGTCAAAGTCTGAAGAAAAAAAAAGTTACACTAAAAAATATTTATTAGTGCTGATCCTGGAGAGACAAATATACAATGTCGTAATTGCAGCTGGTTGACGATCTCGCATGTGTGATGTGCATTAGAGAACCAGCAGCAGTAGTTAGGTCAACTGACATAAAAATGTTTTATTACCTCCGATAAGGAGGTTATGTTTTTAGTAGAGTTTGTCTACAGCCTAGCATCCACATGGCTTCACCAATTGTGATCAAACCTGGTCAAAATATTGGTCATGGTCTAAGTTAGATATCCCAAAATTAAATCAGTTATAAGTCAAAGGTCAAGGAAAAGGTGAAAGTCACACTTTTGGCAATAACTTTGGTTCCGTTCATTGTAAAGACTTATGACTTGGCCCATATTGTAGCGAATGAAGTCCTGTATCTTATGACAATTTCAACTTCCAATTTTTCAAAATTTGATGCATGGATTTGATGCTCTTTGATAACAGTAACCACCATGCAAAATCAGATCAGATAAATAGTTTGAGTTATCAAGCTTTCCATGGCATAACTTCAAGAATACTTCATACCATATGGAGAAGTAAAACTTTGGCCTATCCTTAAAGTGTCAGAATGAGGTATGCAGTCTCATGGCTGATTTCTGTTTTTTTTTGCTTGTTTTAATGATAAACATTCTATCTACAAATATTTACACATTTGCTCACATGACTTAAATTTTTCACCTCTTTTGTGGTTTGCTTTATTTTTGTCAAATCACTTTTCATGACCAAACCACCTAAGACACCGAGCGCATAAGCAATCCAAAATCCCACCAATACCAAGCTTCTGATAGAGCACAGATCAAGGGATCCTTTTCTCTATTTTGCTGCAACATGTTTACACCTGATATTGGCACGGTCATTAAGCTGAAACCGTTATTATACTTTATGTAACTGTGTCGGTTATTGAGTTATGTTGTGAGACATAGGACGAATATATGAAAATGAATTTGGATGAAAAATCTTGGGTATAGATCAACAATAATATTTATTAATATATTTACAACTGAAAGAAAAATTTACTTTTATAATGAGAACATTAATTGAAGCTGCTTTGTGACACACGGCCATTGAAATCTGCTCTCTGAAAATGAAATGCACGGGAGATAACTCTTTTCAAAATATCTTTGAGGCAAGAATTACTTCCCCTTAAAATACAAAATGTTTCCATATGTATTTATTTAGATGAACCTGTTTTCATCTAACAATACTAAAAAGGACACTGTCACGGTTTGGCCATTTAATGAGACTGCCATCAGAAACACCTGCACTTCCAGCCTTCAACAGAAATGACTGGAGATCTATTGTTAACAGCATGATAAGTTAACGAGTATGCAGTGATGATGATGATGATTTAAATATTGCACTAACAACAGTTGTAGACAAACAATTGTTAATAGATGAAGATGAGAAAACAATTTAAAAATGCAATAACATTAAGACATGGTTTAAGTCATTCATTTATAATATTAAGGAGACAAGGAATATAATGACATCATTCAGCATACTTCCGGTGGCACATAAAGCCTTATAACGGAAGACATATTTTAGAATTTGTGCTTCCCTTGGACAAATACTATGTTCATGAATCCCAAACTTTTCTTCATGCTCACCTGTTGAGCTTTGAAGTTTTTCTTTTCTGAAAACTGCACTTCATTCCAGACGACCTCCATCCCCTCCTCCGTGTCCATCGCCAGAAAGGCACTATCAATTCCTGGGACATCTCGTTGTTCAACCTTAAAGGAGAAGAAAAATACATTTTAAATGGATGTGAGCAAGCAGATAAAATGATGACAATCCTCTAACATTTTCTTAAACTAAATGTTTTTTTTTTGTGTGCATGTGTGGATTTTATGACAAAATCTCATCACAAAAACATTTTTATATTTAAATTCTCTTAATTAGCTGTATCTACCCGGCAATACCCATGATTCATTAATGTAATTTTAGTTTAAATTTTTAAACTATAAAAAATAATTTGCAAGTCACAAAGCTTAAAATGTAAAGGAGATAACTCCTATTTTTACCTTCAAATGAAAATAGTTATCTCCCTTACATTTGAGATTTTTTACGTAATTATTTAAATAAAATGATCTCTATTGTTAGGTACGTGCAAAAATATCCGCCTCTTGTATGGACTATGCTTATTAAAAAGGGCTTATCATTAATTATTTAATTAGTTTCCGTGTAAACTTTGATTGTGTTTGAAAGATAAAAGCCTAAACTTAATCTCTAAACGAAAAAAAACTGCATATTTACGTGTGAAAAATAAATTATAATGAAATATGTAATCACGGCGGCTAAAAAACTCAGTGAATTTTGAACTTTGAAAAAATTACTTGTAAAAATCCATTGAAAGATAAATATAAGTTTTTGGGAACTATTTCAAAGATAATTATTAAATTAAAGTCATAAGATATTGAATTAAAAAAAAAAAATGTCCACGTTTTACTAAAAATTAGCAAAATTATCCCCCCCAAAAGGAATACATTCGTAAAATCCGGCACCACTTAATCGGAAAACGACTTTGTTTACCAATTGACTATCGCTATGCAAAATATATGGAAGACAAAAATGTCGTAATTTATCATTTTTAACTTCATATATAAAAATGGTTTTGTAATAGTTTATAGAAGTTGAAAAATTATTATCCATTAATTTCTTTATTCTTTTTAAAGTTATAAACAAATTTAAGTACCCTTATTTTGTTATAATAAAAAAAGAAATGCTTATTTAATTAAAATATTTGTGAGTGTACGCAATTAAGATCTTATTTTATTTTTAACTAAAAAGGTTCATATTTAACTTGGTATTAGTTTTTAATTTAGTAATACTCTGAAATTATTGATGGCGTCTGTTTATCAATGTCTTTTCTTTAGAATTTGAAATAAAACTTTTTTTTAAATGTTAAAAATTATTTTTACGTTACGAACTGCGTCAATTTTTTTTTTACATTATTTAAAACTTTCGTTACTCGATTTATTCTTAACGTGTCGTAACGATAAATTACATTGATTCTTTTTAAAATAAAGTGGTTTTTTTATTTTAAGTGTGAAAAAGTAAATTAAAGTCAATGACTACACTGACAATTTATTCATTGAAAAAAAAAAGTTAAAACAGTTATTTATTGATAAACAAAATTCAATTTTGAAAGAAAACGTCATGTTTGAATTCTCTTTATTTATTAATAAATAATTGTTTTTAACTTAAATATTTATTAATGAAAAAAAGACAAAACAAATACCAATCTTTCCAAATAATTGACGATGAATTGTGAAATTAATGAAATTGTTGAATCTCTAAAAATAAAAATTTGAGGGCGGTGTAAAAGTGATTGGTTGTTGGAAGGCTAATCCCAGCTGGTTATTACAGAACGAGGCTACCATACCAATCAAAGTTCATCGTTAGTAGAAATTATCCAATTTTTAAAATTCCTTTTTTAGTTAAATTCCTGGGTCTCAAATTTGTCAATTTTTGGTTTATTTTCAAAATTATAAAACAATTTCTTGTGCTGATGATGTCACGTTCATGTATGAAAGGGAAATATAATTATGTCGCATTTTTTATTTTTCCAGAAACTCTAATCATTAAAATCACATGAAATATTTTTTGCAATTATATTATTTTTTTGGTGAAAATATTGATTAAACAATGCTTTATTCAATAATAATATCGCTAATTCAAAAAATTAATTTTTCTTTGAGTTATAGTGATTTTGTTAACACGGTATAAAGGGCCTTTTTCGTAATATATAAAAAAAAAATTTTTTAATTGTTAACATCTACAATGCTTTATTTTCATAAAAAACAAAAAAAATTAATGCATTTTTTTTTTTATTTATATATAAAAATAAAACTTTAGTAAAGGTGTATTTTGTTTAAAAAAAATACATTTTTACTAAAATTTTTAAAACAATGGTTTCATTATATTCTGTGATTGTTGATTAATAAATATTGAAAATTTCATTAAAATTGGTTGATTTTACGTAAAAATTATTTTTTATAAAAACAATATTATATACTTATTCAGCGTTATATTCTTACTCACTGTACAAAAAATTATCCACTAGAACTTTAATTACAAGTATTTTTCCATTTTTCGTATCATAACAGCGATTCGTTCAGTAAGCATCCATCTTTTTTCTTAAAAATAGTTCATGGGCAGATAATTCGCAAGGGAGATAATCATGCAATTTTAAAAAAACTATGTATATAAAAATTAAATTTATTCCAATAAAACATTTCGCTATAATGCAATAAATTAATTTAATTTCGTTTATTTACTTTCATTTTGTTTTATTGGAATAAATTTAGTTTTTATATATGTAGTTGTTTTTTTTTAAATTGCGAATTATCTGCCCTTGAATTATTTTTAAGAAAAAAAATGGATGCTTACTGAACGAATCGCTGTTATACGAAGAATGGAAAAATACTTGTAATTAAAGTTCTATTTCTATAGTTAGTAACAAAATAACACTGAATAAGTATATATTGTTTTTATAAAAAAATCATTTTTTCATACGGCCGCTCATCAGCACAAGCACCGATATTTCTCTTAAAATAATAAATGTTTGTACGATTTAATAATAAAAAATGTCTCTTCTAAATGAATAAATGCAAAAGTTTTTTTGTTTTTTTTATTTATCACTCCGATGTTACCATCCAAACAGATTACTGTTATTTAAATCAACGATGCAACATATTTTAAGAATCTGTATATCAAGTACAGAGGTTAAACCCCATAGACATGCATGTATCTAATTTGCATAACTACTTTTTAAACAGTCTATAATAAATTAATGTTTGGTGCTATTTATTTGTAATTTTATTGCATTATTTTTCCTATATATCTGCAAGTTGTTGTCGATATTTGTTAATATCGCAGTAATATAATAGTAATTAAAGTAATTTAATAAAAAAAAAAGAATAAATTACAAAAAAAAACTATCTTAAAATTTGCTCATTAATTATCAAGGGAGATAATTTAAATGAAACTAATGTCTTAGCTATCTAGAAAGATATACTAATGAGGCATAAGATTTCGGAAAGGGGTGGCTGACTTTTCTCTTTCTCTTAAGGGGACTCTTTTAAAAATCATAAAAAAGAAAATTTGGCGCTGCTCCCACTCACGCTTACCCAACCTCTCTTTCTCTAGCTACACCAAATTTTCTTCATTGTTTATAAAAGCCGACGAGACTACATTCGATTCTGAAATAATAGGTCAGAATTTTTCTACTTTAACGACACCACTTAATTTTCCATCTTTGACTATTTTTTTTTTTTAAATGAGTATGGAAAGTGATAGCGTACATACAAATATGAATAAACATATTATACAGACTAGCAGGACAGCATGGAAATTCCATGGTGCTCTCTACATAAATCTGTATAATTTACTGTTAATAATATTCCTTTTGAAATAAGTGTCTTTCAACACATCTTATTTTCGGGTATGGGTCAGAATGTTATTCTATATATTTTTAAATATAGCCAACTTAATTTCCTACAAAAACCTTAAAATCCAACATTTGTCAATAGGCCTCCAGTTGTGTTTCTCAGCTGCACAATGACATGGCTTGTAATATAGAACGCCATAATATGAACCAATAATCTCCCCCAGTTATAGGTTAAATAGTGACTTTTACAACAGTCAAAAAAAGAAAAACCCAAATATTTAAAATATGTTCCTTTCTCATATTTTTTGATACAATTCCTTGATTTATTCTATTTTTATTGCTGTATTGTTCACTTTCTTTATTTTTATCATTGCAATTTATTTTTCGCTATTTTACTAAAAATCTATATAATAATATGCTACAGCATTTTATGTGCATACATACGTTATCACCTTTTGCACATCATTTTAAAAAATGAGATTGTCCAATTAGCAAAGGTGATTAATCTGATGTCATGAAGTTACAGAAGTCTGACTTTACCCATTTTAAAATGAATTCTTCCAAAATCCAATTATGTCATCCTGTTAATTAAAATAGTACAATTTTAAATAAATACATTTCAAAAAGAGCTTTGTTTTATTGATTTGAAGAATATTTAGCTGACAATTATGTTCATGGTAAGAACAAGAATATTTGCGTAAAAAAATTTAATCATTACAATTTTAAATAAAGAAAGAAAAAACATTTGTTTTATTTATTTAAAGAATATTTAGCTGACAACGACAATTATTTTTATGGAAGAAGAAAGAGTAATTGACACAAGAATCACAGTGTTCAGACAATTTTATTAATAGAAATTATCACAAGTTGCTTTTGAAACAAATTAAGCTGTATTTTTTGTCTAAAAAAAGGAGACAAAAAGCTTTACACTTAAATTGTTAGTCCATAGAATGTCAACTTGTTTGCATTAGCAACAGATTAAATACGGAAGTTTAATGTTGATCCGGAGATTAATAAAGAATATCAACCTTGAGATTTTCACCAACATCAAATGAGCAAATGTCAACTTCTTATTTTGATTCAGAAGCCGATTTGATCAAATTGGGGCCTGTATCTGAAGGGGCCTCGTGCTAGCAGGGCCCATTTTTATTATATGAGGTACAAAATATTACTGAAAACATTAAATGAACAAGATATTCTTCTTCATAAAATTAATTTATTACGTACAATAAATTAACAATAAATTATCGTTATGTCACTTCTATCAACAAGCAGGTTAGGGAAAGGGCTGACTCAAAACGACCGGAGTGAACACTGTCTGTTGTAACAACAACAGACAGTGTTCACCCCGGTCGTTTTGAGCCAGCCTCTTCCCAGACCTGCACCTCATGCCGGTCCTGAACAAGTTCACACTAGATGGTTACCCAATCACGATTCCACCGTCGAAGGCCAACCATCTGTGGACCCGAGAGCTTAGCTAAGTCTTCCTTGATGGTTGTTGTCCAAGTACTCAGCTGGACACTGATATGCTTGCGCCGTCCAGGCAGAGAGGGTTATATCGCGGATAAACTCTCCCTCTGAGCGACAAACTGCATCAAAGACGTTGCTGCAACAGAACAGATGGCAGAGACTTTAGATTGAGTTGTTGATGAAGAGCAGCAGTTAGGACACGGTCAACCTGTCATCAATGCAAGATGTGGCGGAGGCCGTCATTGTTTGTTTTCACATGGAGTGTTTGCGTCTGCACCACTTAAAATTAGAATCTTATTTCAGTGAAAGTGCATTGTAAAGAACCACCTGATTTCCATATCTTTGTGTGGTTTCCCAACAAAATTATTTTGTGCAAAATAAAGTTATAAATCTTGTTATTTTGTACAAATACCATTTGTGTGGAAGTGAAAGTTAAAAAAAAATTTTTTTTTAAAAAAAGAAAAAAAGTCCAACTCCAATTCTTAAAAGCACCACCACACCAACTCTCAAAAATATCAAACTCTAGAATTGTAATAAACAATTCTTCAAAACACGACTCGTCAATCTAGTAACTCAAAACAAATCAATTCAATTTTTTTCTCCTTTCTTCGATTAACACTCGACGTATCGTAATTTTATTGTCACACACCGAGGAGGAAAGTTTCTACTCTTTATTTCAACGAGAATTCGCCCATGCAAAACAATGGTCATTTGCACAAGTGGACTTTTGTCCTCGCACAGAAATAACAAGATACTATCTTGTAATCGGAATGCTCCGGTTCAATCCCTGATGAATGAGACACAGCGTCACCTCGTGGACCCGCATGATGACTGCCACAATTTGGCTATAAAATAAACTGCACTTTGAGAATGTTAATAACACACCAACTGAAGATAACTATCATTGGTTAGGCTTGGGTTTGGCTTACATCCATATCAATATAGGTTTTGGTGTGTACAGTGCCAGTTAGATTGCAGAAAGAAGTTTGTCTTCAGAAGTGCTAGCATAATCTTCCATCTCCCCGAAGGAATGAAACAGTGTAAAAATCTTTCAAAATTAACTTTTTCAGGCAAACTCAACAACTCGATCTAGACTTGCAGAGAAAGGAGAGCTAAGTAAAATCTTTCATTTTCAGCGTAGAAGACAAAACAGTGTAAAACTCTTTGTAAAGAAAACTGTCGAGATTAATAGCAGAAACCAAACAACAATCGCCTCAGCTAGATGTTTTTCTACCAAAAAGACGGTGTAAAACTCATAAAGTCGAGCCAGGCTTAAAGCGAAAGAGAAAAAAAAAATTTGAAAATAATCACCTTCTCCAAAAGCAAAGAGCAATGTGAAATTTTCAAAAAATTAATTTCTTCAGACCGATTCTAAAATGAGTATGGTTAAGATCAAAAATTTTTAAAAACAAAATAACAAAATATTGTCATGAGCTTAAAAGGACTGTAAATAGAGGAAATATTTTTTGTCTTTTTCCAAACCATAGAGACTATTGGACATATTGTCAAAGCCTTTTAAAAGAAAAAGAAAATTAGTGTATATGTTACAAGGGAAGCATGTCAAAGTCTTCTTTTTAATAATAATCTGAATTTTTGTTTCGCACGGCCCCTTTGTGCAAATTTTTTCAGACTGAAACTTTATTGAATTTTGTGCTTAATAAATGTTTATTGGGATTTTGCATTCGTATTATATGTTTCTTAGTTTGTTTTATTTTATAACAAATCGACCACCTCCTGCCTTTTGGTGTAAGGTACTTTTTTGGTTATACAGGGTGGGCCAAAATAAGGGTCTTATCTTTAAATTTGAATAACTTGAATTTGAATAACTTCCACAAAATAAAAGTTAAACTCACCAAACTTTATGTGTGTGTAGACTGACCCTTCCGAGATTTTTTGAAATAAACAAAACAAATTTTAGCCGAAAAACACTTCTTAAAACTTACAAAAACTAAAGTATTGTTTTTTACACTGTTTTGAGTTTTTTAAGCAAAAATAATGTTTTCTAAATGAGGGTACGTTCCTTAGGGCTAATACGGCTCATGCTTGCTTCGGAAGGGGTCCTTTACTTATTCAAAAAATAAAAATAAAAAAAAATAAAAAAAATCAATAAATAAAAAAGTTATGAATTTTTAAAAATAGGACCCTTATTTTTGCCCACCCTGTATTTTTATTATTGTCATTACCCTTAAGCTCAAGAGAAAGACGTCTGAGTGGTGTTTAGTTGACAGCCAGAGTTTTCACAGTATATTCAGAATGTCATTGCAACCAGTTTAATGTCGAATATACATGCAATAAATATTAAATGTTTCAAAATATTTGCTTTCTTTTGGGATACTTCCGTTGGCCGTGCTGGATACAAATGTAAACACCAAATAAAACTAGTCCATGCGTATTAAGATTAACACGCACACATTCATAAGCTAAAGAAAAACTTAATGAGGGGGGAAAAATGAATGCTAATAGAAATATTTTTAGTTGCTCCATTTAAAAAAAATAAAAAATAGATAAAATATATATCACTCGATCAGCAGATGTTATTTGGTTTCAAAATAAATGGTAAGAAGAAACAGAAAACTCGTTTTGGTAATTCTAAATGCAATTGGTTAGTTTTGCTAGATTTCTTTTGTTTTTCTTTGAATGGAACACAGCAAGTTGTCAGTAGTTGAGGAAACACGCGCGTTTAATAAAGCTGACCTAGTGATACAAAAGAAAAAAATAGCAAAACATCATTGCACACCCTGTAACAATCGAATCCAAAACCATAACATGTCTCCATTGACATTATATTTCACACTAGCAGGATGACCCTGCATTGCCCGGGGTTGAACGAGTAGCCATCTGTCCTTTTGCACCTAGTTCATAAACCACCTTTTTTTTTTAAATTATTATTTTACATTTTATATTAGTCAATTTTGGGAATGGGATTCGAAAGATATACTCAGCATTTATTCTGTGAAAGGGAGTTTAAATCAACTGATATTTATTGACATCATTTTCAGGCAAACCCGACATTTCACAGAAATGATTGTACTCCTGCTCCATATTACCATTTCTATAATTATAAATGAAATAAAGTAAAACAGTTGTTTTTCCTTTTCATGGATGTCCTGTGTGAATGCAGACCTATGATATTATTGCACACTCTTTGATCAAGATGAAATATTTCATCCAAGTACCATGGATAATATAGTTTTAAAATATATATGATGGGAAT
The DNA here is from genome assembly GCA_963556195.1 of Sepiola atlantica. Taxonomy (NCBI): domain Eukaryota; kingdom Metazoa; phylum Mollusca; class Cephalopoda; order Sepiida; family Sepiolidae; genus Sepiola; species Sepiola atlantica. The sequence continues at coordinate 154,936,891 of OY744522.1, read as the reverse complement.
CTATTTTCAAAAGCATATGAAGAGTTAGTGAACAAACAAACAACCAACCGTTACATTCTCGCTTACTGAAACGTGTATAAACTTATATACCCATCATCGTCGCCGGGAACCTAGCTCCTTGATCGTCTGCAGACAAAAATCATTCAGATACTGATGTTAGTTGATAAGAAGGTTTATTAAATGTAGATAACTTGGACCATTCATAAACTAAGAGTGAGGGAGATATTAAGACCTTAACACGTGGACCGCCGCATCAGAGCCAGAAATCGATAGACACACAGCATGTGTGTTGCGTTTTATCTAGCTACATTGTGCCCCCCTCCCTCCATCGGAGATGACACCTTTTACGTGGCAACTCTGCTTAAAGTGTCGCCAGGAAGAGGGAGAATTCTTTCTTCCGGGAAGTCACGTGATTTAGCAGACTTTCGTTTCGAGGGGGTCATCTATAACTCCTAGATGTCAGTCTAACTTTTCCATTCAAACTTACAGTCTTGGTTATGTAACACAATTTTATATATAGAGATAACACATTTAGCTTCTTAGTTTAACTAAGTGATATATTCTAACAAAGCAACAGTTCATTTTTTAAATGTCTAATTTCAAGTAGAAATTATTAATGACTTAAGAAACAACCTTTTTTTGTAGTTGTAATGTCAATAACTTTGAACACAACTTACAAGTTTAGGTCAACTAAAGTCGTAAATGCTGATATATGCGTGCATGATGACATTAGCATGCACAAAACTTTAACGCATCTTTTTTGGTAATTTCTTTAATGCACGGTCGCTTATTATTTACAGCAAAATCAGCTTCGCCATTAACTCAAAAAAACTTACTGTTACTTAAAACCAAGGTTGCAAAGTCAGAGGTTTTTGAAGGAGCTGGAATCAAACTCATAACAATGTTTGTAGCCGCCATAAACATTAATATTTATTTCTTCATGCGGAGAGCAGCTCCTGGGTCACACGATAGCCCCCAGGGCACATTAATTTCATCCGTCCTCTGAAGGACTACTACAGCCCATTCGGAAATCGCAAACAACAGCACAGAGTGTTCCCTGGCACCAGTCAAGAAAGACGTCAATATCTTCTCTCTTGCCTCCGTGCACTGGAGAGCTAAACAAAGCTTGAAGAAAAGCAGCAAATGGACTTCCTAACTTTATTACTTTCTTCACTCGGACAATGTCCAACTTTCTCCAACCTACACCGAACAGTAACTTACATTTTATTGTTTGTTTATAAAAAGGTTTTGTTTTCCTTTCGCGTGACGACTGTTTTCGTTGTTACAAATAATATTATAGAAGTTGGTCTTAATAGTCTACACTAAAATTAGCTCTTATATGTTAGGAGTCGGAATTGTTTTTTTAATCCCCGAAGAATAACAGATTCTCTGAACATTGGAAGACTTTAAAATAAGAAGTCAGAGTTGGACATTCTAGGAATCAAAGTCGCAATTTTTGGAATCCTATGAGTCTGACTTTATACTTTCCGATACCACATCCTGCTTAAAAACATTTTTTAGTAAGAAAAATATTAAACAGTGTTATAAAAAGCTTAATTATATATGCTAAATAAGTCTACACGAATAAAAAGATGGCCAATATATATAAATTAAGAAGGGAGATAACTCCAAGTTTTATATTTTTTTTAACCTATTTGAAAATAAAGAGGGGTGGGGGTAAAATTTTCTAGTAAGTAATAGAGCTATCAAGTTGCAATAACCAGTAGATAATCGAAAGCAAAGGAAAAAATAAATTACATGGGGAAGGGGCTTGGTTTTATCTCCCATTTCGATTTATTTATATATTAACCATGTTTCTTTTTCCGGTTAACTTGCTTTGTCCGCATTTTCCGTAGATAATTAAACTTGATACAACTTACTAGGTTTGCTGTTTTTTTATTTATTTATTTTTTTTTTTTACTAAAACATGACTTATATAAAAATAATTAGTTTGAGAGCAATGAAACTCTGCTAAAACCTATTTCACTGTATATAATAAGCAGCCAATCATTTGGAATTAGCCTCTTTTTTATGAACGAGACAAAAGAGTTTCAACTTTTTTCTTTTCTAATTCAAGTATTATTTTTAATCATTCATTGAAAGAGACCAAGGTCAAAGTTATATTTTTATGTTTGCACAGGTGTTTGCAGTGATGGTATTGTTTCTTGCAACAGTCGATCTTGAAAGATTACAAACAAAACGACATAACGCACACATTTATGAATGAAAAGATTCAAATGTTTTACTAGATTTTATTTAACTTACAAGTAATAAGTGTACAAAAAAAATTTATTATTGTTGCCAGAGTGAAAATAAAGATGTAGTTTCTACTTTTTACAACAAGGCTACAACTTAAGCATGCCTTACTAGTTATGTTAAAACAAACTTAAAATGATGAAAACTAGGCCGGAAAAAATAAAGTCACCATTTTTATAAACAAGTAGAAACGAGGCAAAGGGCATATACAAGTTCATAATATTTTAGTTAAGTAGAGGAAGCTTTTTTTTTTTCAAAGGTAAAAACAGTTTCTGGTTGAAAAGTTTAAACACAAAAAAAAAAGATTCCCTCTTCTTTACGAGAAAATTATGAACTTATGTGCTCATAGCCTCGTTTTGACTTGTCTATAAAAATGGTGACTATATTTTCATTTCAAGGTTTTATATGTACAATGAAACTCACCATAACTTAGTGTTTTTAATGTTATTTGGTTTCGCTAAATTATGGTTTAAGTAAAAATAGGTAGTTTGGGAGTAATGCCAAAACCCATTTCACTTTAAATCTTTAAATACTTTATGTAACTGAAATAAGGATTATATATATATATATATACTAGCAGGGCTACCGGTGTTGTCCGGGGTAAAAGTGTAACATATTTCCATTAAAACTTCTATCTCTATCTGGACACAAACTTATTTTTATAGATTCCTCGAGGAAAGAATCGGCATAAGCAAAGTAACTCCTTGATTAAAAAAAATTAGAGTTACTTCCCTTCAGTTAGTACATAATAAACTGGCTGAAAAACCGACCTCTCCTGACGAAATCTGCGCCAGTTTAGGGTCAAAGAATGAATAATTTTGTCTAAATTTGAAATATTATTCATCCAGGACAACGCTGATCAAAAATATACCAACTTTGTGGCTGTTTGTTTTGTATTTTAAGACTTTTAGCTGGACACACACACACACACTTTATATAATAGTAGAAGATATATGTGTGTGTGTGCGGGAATGATGTGGATAATGTTTACAGGCATGGAAATGTTCAGCATGCCGAGTTAGAGTTCTGTCAGGGGTACTGTATCAGTTTCACTAATACCTCTGTGAAAGACATGAATCTATATATCCTCCAATAGTAGGGTAAGCTAAACTCTCAAGCCTTGGTTGTGCTACTAGTCTAGGAGATGGAAAACTCCAATAGTTGTTTTTTTCTCTACTTATACTAGCATTGTTTCCAATTCATAACTTTTTTTTTTCCCCCATTGAACTCCAGCAATGTCGCTTGAAGAGATGTGTGGTAGGAGACTCTCCATGCAGACACCATTACAAAGAATATCTATCGACTTTCAAAACTGATATATATACATATGCATACTGGCAGGGTTACTTACCACCGTCTGGGTCCTAATTTCCGTAAATTATATAAAAAAATAAAAGTAAATCTAGAAAATATTGTAATTTGAAATTTTATTTTTGAACAAAATAAGTGTAAAAATACTTATACATGGATGGGGCTTGAACTCACAACCACTGTCTCTAAGTATGGTGTGCTAACCGATTGAGTCACCAAGCCAATTAAGGAAAAGGCCACGTTATTAAGTACATAAATCATAACAGGCGGCTATTTTGTTCCCCCCCCCTCTTACTTAGTTTTACAAAAGTCACTGATTGGGCCGAGAGTTATTTCTTTCTGCCAACCCCACTCTTTACAAAACTTACCAATTTAGTAAAAAGGTCAGCCATTATTTGCTAAATAGTTTCTTGCTAAATATCTTTTCTTGGAATTATTAAAGTTGATGGTCTAGTTTTAATTACCATAACTATTGTGTGGGGCTATAAAGTTCCAGTCTTTGCATAACAGTCAAACAGACGGGGACACAAAGACATACGCATACGCTCACACCTGAACACAGACATATATACAGACGCACAATGTACCCTTACATAAACACAGATCTTGCTCTTAAACAAGTATTCACATGTATACATATCTTTACATACACACTCACACAGATAAATACATGACCACAACACTATATTCAAAATATCAGATATAGGCACACTATATATTTTAATGATATAAACTATAGTTAATTCAGGGATAAATTTCCATAAGTTCTTCAAAAAACAGCATATATTGGCATACAATTGTTTCTGCCTTCCCTCAAACACATACATATTCTTCATATACAAAATATGCAAAATTATCGACAATTTTCTTGGAGGGGTGAGGGTAGGGGGAGCTTCATCAGTGCCCAAGAAGTTCACTTGTTCGGCTGGAAAAGCGACAGTGCAATTCAATATTTATTTATTTTTAATATATATTTTTCAATCATATTCTAAAAGGGTTATTTTAGGGGAAAATATCTGTTTACCTCTAATTGTATCTGAATGTCCAAATTGTCAGTGACCATGTGCGTTTATCTTATCAGTGATGAATTAAATGTACACAATAATACTTGATGGCTGGCAAAGTTTTTTATCATTTCAATCATTAGAATGAAACCCCCTACCTAAGCTTTAACATTTCTTACACTTATTTTATACTTTTTATTCTATAAAATCTGTCTTCTCGACAAGCGATATTTAATGGTGGCCACCAAGTGTAGGTAGGGCGACCATTGTCGAGAAAACAGACTTTATAGAAGAAAAAGTATTAAATAAATAGTGTTATAAACATTAAAACAAGGCGAGTTATGTAGAGATTTTCATTCTAATCCGTTTGACATAAATTATGTGTTTTTCTTTAGAGGGAGGGGCGAGTGTTAACTATTCTGTACTTGTAATTATATATATATATATATATATATATATATATATACACACTAGCACGCACAACAACAGTAACAGTCAATGTTTAGTGACCACAGATGGAAAATTCCAATGGTATCTTTATATTCTGTGAAAAAATGTAACCCTTATTGAAACTTATTTCAATGTTCTAACTGTAAACATATCGATTTTTGTAAACCACAAATATCGACTTAATAAATGCAGAAGTGTTGTCCATTTATCCAAAGTATATTAGCATCAAAACCATTTAGGCTTATTTAACTCCATGATACAACATAATATTTTGAAATGCTAAAATCGAAACAAAGATATGTGTATTCTAAATGTGCATACTTATTTCTAAAATTATTATTGTGTTATTCCTTTATAATCTGTATTATCCTATATATACACACACACAGTAATTTTGTTGGTGTTAATATTATTAATTAAAGTGAATTAATACAAAAAAAAAGATAACTTTTCGAAAAATTTAAGATTTTCATTCATTTTCAAGGGAGGTAATTGTAATTTTTATCCTATTTACTTATATATACACTAAAGTTTTGTTGATATTATTATCAATAATTAACTATATGCTTCCCACTGCTGCTTAAAAAATGGTTTTCTTTTAATTTTAAGCATTTAATTTGTTTGTGTTTACGTTTTCTGGTAACTTTTTAAAAATTAGCAAATTAGATACCTTATTTTTAAGGCATAAATAAGAATATTAACATATTGGTTACAATATTCGGTGCTTGTTAGTGGCTTCGGCCAAACGGAAAATTATTTATGTGTGAAAACAATATCATGTCCTTACTCACTGGTATTTTATTGTTCAATGTTGAAAAAAGTAGGAAAAATTATCCAGTAGAATTAAAATTACAAAGATTTTTACATTTATCGTAACGTACGAGTAACCTCGATGAATATGATTCCATAGGATACAGGTCGGCAGAAAACAGGGGCAGGTAAGTTGCTGTGGTAGGACAGAAGGCCACCGGACAAAGTCCACCGGACAGAAGCCACCGGACAAAATAAGTCAAACCTGGACTAAAAATAAATTAATTATTAAAAATATTTTTTTCTTGTTTTTTGTTTTTTAAATGAGTATTACCTGCCCTTGCAAATTATGGCCCAAAATTGTGGGCCCTTGCAAATTATGGCCCAAAATTGGGGGATCATTTTATGATAAAATTATGTGCAAAACTAATCCCCCAATTTCAAATGTATTTTTTTTTGCCACACGGACTTGGGGTTAGTAGTAGAAAGGGTGCGTCAATTTTTATGATGCAATCTTTAAAAAATAGTAAATATAATAAATATAAAAATATTTTAAAAATAATTTTAATAATTAATTTATTTCTAGTCCAGGTTTGACTTATTTTGTCCGGTGGCTTCTGTCCGGTGGACTTTGTCCGGTGGCCTTCTGTCCTACCACAGCAACTTACCTGCCCCTGTTTTCTGCCGACCTGTATCCTATGGAATCATATTCATCGAGGTTACTCGTACGTTACGATAAATGTAAAAATCTTTGTAATTAAAGTTCTACTGAATAATTTTTCCTACTTTTTTCAACATTGAACAATAAAATACCAGTGAGTAAGGACATGATATTGTTTTCACACATAAATCATTTTTCGTTTGGCCGAAGCCACTAACAAGCACCCAATATTCAATTCGCCATTATTCCTGCATGGAATTCTGAATAAAAAGAATTTTTTAAACACAACGCCCGTAGCAGTTATAAACATTAACATTTATTTGTTCTTGTGGAGAGCAGCCCCTGCAAAGTGATTTGGTCACATGAGGACCAATCAGCCTCCAGTGCATACTAATTTCGACCGGACTTCTAGACGCTTTGGAATTTGCAGGTCAGACAGAGAGCTTACAGACACGAACTAAGAAAAGAAGTCTTCTCTCAACGTGAACACAAGCAAGGTTCTTCTCCACAGGATGATATACTGCTCGGAAATACATTTGGCAGCCAAACTTTCTTACTTTAGTATTACTTTCTTCACTGTGACACTGTTTTAACTTTCGGCAACCTACACCCACCGGTGTATGTCACTTAAATAAACACATATATTGTTTTTTTTATAGAAGAGCTTTGTTTTTCATTCATTTGACGACTTTTTTGTTACAAAATATTGTAGGAGTTAGTCTTACAGTCCATGCGCCCCCCCCCCCGAATAATTCCTGGGGGGGGGGGTAGTTTCTTGCTAGAATATATATAATATTCACTTTAACAAATAACATGTTCGTTATCATCGTCATTTTATGGTTAAATCAGGTTTCTTTCAAAATCAGAAAATGACATCAACTTTTTTTAAGCATTCAGCTGACTGGAAAAAAAAGCAGTTAACTAAAAATACTGATTGCCTTGTTACATAATGAAAGATAATATTAATTATTAAAAACAACAAAATAAAACAATGCAAGTTTTGAAAGTAAACGTTCATGGCTGGAGATATTTTTAAAAACAAATATTTTACAGACATTTTTAAAGGCTGTCGTCACATGAAAACAAACAACATTCACGTCCCAAACTCTTTTCAAAAGACGTAATTTCATACGATTGTTCGTTGTGGGTTTTTTTTTTATTATTATTACGTATCTGTGTATGCGTGAGTATGTACGTATATGTTAGTGTATATATATATGCATACTTGTTTCAAAGCAAGATCTGCTTATATGTATGTTTATGTAAGAGTATGTATTTACCTCCCTTCCACCACGGGAAGATGTGACACATGGTCGGAAGGTAGGGATTGAAAGATGGCTCACAAGAAATGTGCGCACCCTGGCCGTCAAAAAAATGCTTGAGCAACCCCGTCAACATTCCCCGGTAGGTGCGCCTAGCAACAAATTAACCTCTTATCAAACAGAAGGTAAAACCTGGGAGGTTGGACCCTCTAGAACTGCACAGAACAATACTTCTGTGTGACAGATGCAAGGTCATCAACTACTCAAAAAAATGACCCACACTGATTGTTGAGGACGTATCCTCGACTTAATATGAATAAAACCTACTCCGGTGTATGTTTGTTTGTCCATGTGTACAAGCAAGTCTTTATGTGGGTATATTTTACGTCGAGGTGTGAGAGTGTGTGTTGTACTTTAATCGGTGTTCCCATTCATGTTTGACCATTATGCAGAGACTAGAACTTTATAGATCCACCACATGCAACTGAGGAGGGGTGGTAGCCCCGGGTATCCAAGCATATTTAAATTAACTCTCTTTCTCATAATATTTTTCAGTACTAGGACTTATACTTGAGTCTTTGTGGCAAGGAGACCCGGGCATCATCAGACCTCTGCAAGCCACTGAGGCTCACACAGAAGTTCAAAGTAATTAAAACTAGACCACCTAGTTTAATAATTCGGTACTCTTATAGACTAAGTTAGGTACGTGCAAAAATGGCCGCCGCTTGTACTGACTATCGTTATTAAAAGTATATTTCTTAATTTTGTTTAAGTAGTTTTCGTTTAACTTTTGATTGTGTTTGAAAGATAAAAGCATTAAGTTAATATATAAAAGGAAACAAATGTTATCAAAACGGCTAAAAAGCAACAAAAAAATCAGTTAAAACTGCAGATTCAATAAACATGTTTAAAATTCGCTGGAAAAATAAATCAGTTTTCTGGAATTGTTTCAAAGATAATTATTAAATTAAAGTCTTAAGAGAGTGAATTTAAAAAAATGTACCGTCATTTTTTTTTACTAAAATTGCTTAATTATATATATAAAAAAAAATATATAAAAAAGTGAAAGTTCCGGACATCTTTGCGCTGTTTGTGTAATTGTAAACACAAAATATGGCAATGGAATCTCAAAGTATGGAAAACTCGAACTGCAGTAATATTTTTTTTTTTATATGGAAGTTATGTTTGTATAATAGTTTATAGAAATTGAAAAATGATTAGACATTAATTTCTTTATTTTTTAAGGTTATGAAAAAAAAATGGGAATGTTTAAAAAATAATAATATGGTGTTTCTTTAGTTTCGCTTCGACATGTTAGGCATCTCTTAAAAAAAATAAATAGCTAAAGAAATGTTTTCCTTAGAATTTGAAATAACCTTTTTTTAAATGTTTAAAAAAATTATTTTTACGTCACGAACTGCATTAATTTTATCAATTATTTTTACATGATGATTGCTTAAAAACTTGAACAAATACATTACTCGATTTATTATTTAAGAATTAATGTAATTTTAAATTAATTCTTAAAGAATAAATTACTACTTTATTGTTACGATACATGTAAGAATTTCTTATATGTGCCGTAACGATAAATTACATTAATTCTTATAAAATAAAGCTAAAAGAGTATTTTTCTTATTTTATTTTAAGTTATAGATGACGCACCTTGTTTCCGCGACTTCGCGTCGTCAACGTTCGGGCAGGTTACGGAAGCGCCCGAGAGTTAACGAGGCGAAAACTGTCAAACGCTAAATTGAAGACTGGCAGCCGATAAATTACGACGAAGAAAATCATATCAAAATACATATATAAAAATAAGAACGAACAACCCATAGCTAAGTAACCTATTAATTAGATGTTTATTTTTGTTAATCAAATGTTTTTAAATAATGTTTTTTTTTTTTTTTGTGCACTGGAAAGATTATAGAAATTCTTTTTTATTGAGCGCGATTAGTTACTCCCAAAAGTTATCGGCTGCTTGGTTAATAGTTTCGTCGACTCTCGGGCGATTCCGATATCTGCCCGATCGTTGACGACGCGAAATTACGGAAATGTGGTGCGTCAGCTATAAGAGTACCATTTTTTTTTCTTCAAGTTTTAAATTTGGGTTATTTGTCCTTTCCTGTATCTGATTTTTTTGTTTCTTTTTTTCTTTTTCTAATATTAAAGTTAGCAAAACAAAATGCTGAGTGTTCTTAAAAAAGAATTAATTTTTAATTAAATATGATATTTTTTACTTGTTATATCTTAAAGCGTAATGCAATTTTAAAATTACAAATCGAACAATCGTATCGAATGACAGAATTTGGGACGCTGAAAACGTACACAACAAAAACCACTTAACTAAAAATACTGACTGACTTGTTAAATAATTAGATATTTTTTAAAGCAACGCAAAGTCTGAAATTTAAGGATAATCTCTTGAGATATTTGAAAAATAAATATTTGAAAAATATTTTTAAAGGTTGTCGTCACATGAAAACATGGCATAAGGGTGGGGATTCGAAAAACGTCCATCACAAGAGATTTTGATCAGAGTATTTTGGAATTGGTTGTGACAAGAATTTTTAAAAACAAGATGCTGACTTAATAAATCATACGCACCTCTTCTCTACGTTTCTGCCATCTACCACACGGACTTTCTTCTAAAACTTCGCTTAAATCATCGGATTCATCGCCGCTATCTGTTTTTAAATCCGGTCGAATTTCAGCCTCTCCATCGGCCATCATCAACAAAAAAAAGAAAATCCACTCGACTCACAAGTGAACGTTATTTTGTACTTTGAGTTATAGACCCCCTCAATTTTCAATGTTTTTTTTGTAGGTATTATGATTTGAGATGCTTATCTTTTATGCTAAATATCTTCTTTCAACCCGATTATTATAATTTTTCTTGCAATCACTTTTACATATTACACACGCGCAAGAAAAAAATGGGCGTCGTGATTTAGAACTAGTCAAATGCGTCATAAAAGTGGAGCTAATACCGGATGTAGTAACAAAATAAAAACACAACAGGAAGGTAAATAATTTACGTGACAGAAATAAAAATTACATTTTAGAAACATATTTTAATCACTTACTAAAAAACAAACAAAAAATAAACAAATATTTTACCGTGCTAATATAAATAATATACATGATTTTAATAAGATTCATTTTCTTTCAATATTCAAAATATGCAATTCACGTTCGGTGCGGGGCTAAGGTCACGTGGTGGTGGGGACGGACTATCTGAAACCGCGAAATAGAATGCACGTGTATACATCGTTGTAGGCTTTTGTTATTGCCGATATCTTTTCTCAACTAAGGTACGTTTTTTATAACAACCGGTCGCGGCTATGGGAGTCTATCTATCATCTCCGATCACCGAAAAGTTTTCAGATGATGGGCAAGGAAGAAACTTCAGCTATGGTGCATCCTCCATGCAAGGATGGAGACTGACACAAGAGGTTGGTAGCCATCTTTCGTTGTCACACACAAAAACTCCATAAACAGATATATTTCCTCTTTTTTTTTTCTTATACAATATCATTTATCATGTGAATTGTCGAACTCTTAACATATCTGACCAGTGTATACTTTTAATTTGAGTACCTTTTTAAGGATTTTAAATAATATAATTTATTAAAGTTTATATACGCATTAGATTTTATGTCTGCTTTACAACGAGAGCTGTAGTTGCACTTCTGTTATACTCTAGTAATTTCAAATTGGAGAGCTTTTTTACTCAAATTTCTTTATATATATATATATACACATGCACATATCTATACGATATTCTGGCTTACAATGCGTAATTACCACGTTATGGTAAGCCAGAAAATGAGTTTCTATTCGGTAGTTTAAATGCTTCCAAGTTCCTTTAATATTTCGAATGGTCACGAACTAAAACGTGCTTTTCTTTTTTTCAACTATTAACAAAATATAAAAATGGCTGACTTATTTACGAAGAAACGGAAATGTATTCTGGTGGATTTAATTTCATAATTTATATTTTAAATAAGATGTTTCGTTTTAATACTTTACGATATTGCATTTTTGATTTTAATAAATAATCGATTAATAGTAAATATAAAGAAAACGTAAGTCGCGTAGAGGCGAGAAACGGACACATGAGAACTGGTCACGCAATTTTATTAATATAAAGCTTATTTAAGTTGGTTTTCTATTCGGTCGATAGTTTTGTATTTAAAAGGCATATTTTGTGAAGTGTGTGTGTGTACCCGCACTGCTAAAACAATAAGAGTTAACATTGCAAAGAAATTCCTAATTCTCGAATTATTTCGTTTTGTCGATAATCTAATTCTTAGAATATTAACGCACATGGCTTACTTTGTTTGTTTTTTTTGTTTGTTTTACATATCATTTCAATTTTTAAATTAATTTCTCTTTTTCTGTATGGTAAAAAAAAAAAAGATTGGTGCTACTACACAATTTGAACCGAACCCAAACTGACTTTGGTCCTTCTCCAGATTAGGACCCGAGCTGACTTTGACCCCGTCGTTAGGGTCAAAGTTAGTTCGGGTCCTAACCTGTAGAAGTACAAAAAAAAAATTAAGAAATGTTGAGATGCCTGCTTTATTTGTGTCTTACAAGGTTAGAAACAGGTTCTTTTCATGACCATGTCTTTGGTGTAAGACTTTGTGGCCTCCCAGTAAGGGTATAGGATGACGTCCCGCAACCTAAATACGATGGTTTTTTTTTGCTTTTTTTAATATTAAATGAGTGTTTTGGAGTTAAAATTAATGTATTATGTAGTAATAGAGGAAAAGAGTTTTTTTAATACATTTCTCGTGAAAAAACATACGATGGCGACCATTTTGTAGCTGTTCAGACTCCATTTGTAGCATATTTACACATTTCAAAGGTGTTTTTCTTCCGATTACATGGGTAATAAGTAGATTTTTACTCTAAATGGTTCCTCATTTAATATTATTTTAAAAAAAACAAAACTATTTTCATCGCCTATGGACAATTTATTATCGCATTATATTTACTCTTTAACTAACCTGGATAAGTTTATTTGTGTTTTAATTTATTTTAAAGACTTTTTTTTGTTAAAAACAAACCTGGTGTCCACCTGTTCAGTTAGAACGAAGAAAAAAATAGCTGAAATTAGTTTCGGTAATCGCTAAGAAAACGAAAATTCAGCAAGATACTGGTAGACCATTACATTTTTCCACGATTGGTGACATTTATTGGATGTGTTTCTAACACTATTTTGTTTATTTTTCGATTTTTCACCGACTATCAAGGGCTAATGAAAAGCCATTCAGTTGTTCGTTCTAATTGAACAGGTTACAGGCTTGTTTTGAACAAAAAAAACCCTTTAAAATAAGTTAAAACAAAAATAAACTTATCCAGGTTAGTAGAAGAGTAACTTATCTTGCCTTTCGTAAAATTTATTCGTTGCCTATTTGTTTTTTTTACCCCTTTTTCGTTCTGTTAGCTGTCGTTATAAATGCCCAAGATTTATTTAGATTGAATTTTTTTACTGATATATTTACATGATTGCACGTGTCTTTGTAAAATTCTTTATATAATTTTCTAGTGTTATTTATTTTGGCACTTCTTACAACATAAAAAAAAAATGCAAGACTGATTTGTTTTTGGAAACAATTAACAATTTCTTTTTTTTTATTATATGAAGTAAAAAAAATTTAAATAAAAAAAAACCTAACCCTAAGAAATCAGGCGGTGTGCCTGTAAAAAATCTATTGTTTTTTGCGGCTGGTTCATTAAATTACCAATGTCTCGAAGATTAATCTCATTTAACTCCATTTTCTAAAGGAAGAGGCTATATTGCCGGTCCCGGCAAAATAACGATTCCTGCGTTATTTTGCCGGTTCATGTATATTTAACTAAATTGTTAAACATACAGTGACGCCCGGCACAATAATTATTTACTAATGTAAAGGGATCGTTATTATGCCGGTTCATTATTTTTTAAAACCTAATTGTTATGGCCTTGCGAAAGAAAAGGTAATTAAATAAATAAGGGCAAATATTTAAAAATTTGTTTTCATCATCAGTTGTGTCGGTTAATAAAATAAATAAAAAATCGACCTGCCCTATTGTGTCGGTTAAAGAAATATCTGCTTACTTTTCATAATAGAATTAATGTTGATGAATTTTCCCAACATTACTAAGTCTGCTCTCGATTTAAGTAATTGAAATTTTCCTTAAGTTATATATAAGTTATATATAAAGAAAAAAATAAGCAACAAATAAATGTTACCAAAGGCAACATAAATTATTATTCTACCTACCTGTATAAGTTTATTTGTTTATTTTATTATTTATTTTGATAAATGATTTTTTTTTATAAAAATAAACAATCAAATAAACAAATAAACTTATACAGGTAGAAGAATAATTTATGTTGCCTTTGGTAACATTTACTTGTTAAAAATGTGCTTTACAAAGGAAAGATTTTAATGTAAAATTCTGATTTTCTTTATGAAGGAAAACTTCGATAATGTTAAAATATACAGAAAATCACTGGATTTAAACAGTTTCTATTTTAAAATGTTCTTTCAATGAAATCATAAAATAAGTCGTAATTTTGAAGAGTTCACTCCTAATCGAATCAACCGGAAGTAAAAATTAATTTTATCGTTATTTTAAAATATATTGTCGCTTAATAAAGTTTTAAATTATACAAAAAATCAATCAGGCAAAGATTAATTAAAAACAAACAAAAAAAATCAATCAGGCAAAGTTTTAAATTATAAATAAAATTTCGTTTGATAAAGTTTTAAATAATACAAAAAAAATAATTTAAATAATAAAAAAAAAAGTAATTTATAGTTAAATAAATACGAGCCGGCAAAATAACGTAAGACTCATTATTGTGCCGGGCGTCACTGTATGTTTAACAATTTAGTTAAATATACATGAACCGGCAAAATAACGCAGGAATCGTTATTTTGCCGGGACCGGCAATATAGCCTATCTGTTTTCTAAATACTAAATTCCACTTCCGGTGAATTCTGAATGAATGGTACTTGGAGAAAAAAACCCGGAACTCTTCAATTTCGATTTCTTAATCGGCAGCTGCATCATATATACGGCAGAAGTGCCTTTATTTTTTTCAGTCACGCGGACGTTGTTTTTTTATATAATTGTAAAAAATAAATGGATGTGGCTGAAAACGGAACCAGTTAGAAAAAAGTACGGCATTTGTGCAGATTAACGATTTGAGCGAATTTATTTTTCATTTCTGAAGAATTACATTAGCGACAAGAGCAGACAATCTCGGAATTTTACCTTACTGTTTTTTCTTTTATTTCAAACGGACAAGTTCTTTAAGAAATTAAAGTAAATTTTTACTATCTTACTCGGTGCCGTTTAACCCCCTAAATAAGTTCAAATTCTACTTTTTTTTTGTAATTACATTTAAACAACCTAAAAAGTATCCGCAAAGAAGGAATTAAAATAAATATTTAAGATTTTAGAGTGGGGGAATCACTTTCCTTTATAAATTTAACGTAAAATCAGCACCCATTTCCTGGCCAGTTAGCGTAAAACGAGACACGTAACCGACTTGAGTTTTCATTTGGGGGGGGGGGTACTTATCCAATAAAACCACGTAGAAATTTAAAATTGTAATCGTCTTGAGTTTCGAATTGGAGAGGTTAAAAAATTACTCTGATCCCCCCCAACCCTAATACCATAACCCCAAAACTCTGACCCCGAAAACTATCCCTAACACTAACCCTAATTCCCTCGCCCTAAACCCCCCCCCCCCCAACCCTAAAACTCCGTCCCACCCACCCACACACACAAAAAAAAATTGTGAAATTATCGATTAGTTAACAAAGAATGGGTTTCTAAATAACGTATTTCAGCACGGTCCATAAACTGCAGAAGTACCAAATGTTTTAAGTCTTTTTAATCTATGCATTTGTTATCGTCACTTTTACTTCACCAAACAAGTATTTTCCATCATGGTTGGGTTTTTTTTCTATAATTCGCTAATTCCAGATTTTAAAAGTCCCTCTCCATTTGATATTTAAACCAGAAAAAATACTAAATTGGCTAAATTTCTACAGTTTTTATTGGATAAGTAAAATACCCCCACCCCCAAAAAATGGAAACTCAAGTCGATTACATGTCTCGTTTAACGCTAACTGGCCAGGAAATGAGTGCTCATTTTACGTTAAATTTATAAAGGAAAGTGATCCCACACTCTTAAATATTAAAAAAAAAATTTATTTCTTTGCGGATATTTTTTTAAAGCTATTTAAATGTAATCGCAAAAAAAAAAAGTAGAAATTGAATTTGTTTAGAGCGCAATGTAATTCCTCAGAAATGAAGACAACTAAATTTGCTAAGCTGCACAAATGCTAAAAGTATTATAACATATATGTGGGGGAAAAGGCTTGTGCCTGTAACTCCTTTCTTTTCCCTCTTGTCCACTATATTAATTCGTGCGCAGGTCTGACTGAATATTGTCTGTGAAGCCAGTGTTTGTCCAACTTGCACTTGGTCGTTTATGTCTGTTGCATCGATGACCCAGTCTGGCAGAGAATCCCAATTGTTCACAACCTGTAGCCAAAGGAATACTTTCTAATGTTTAGCCTGTCATGTTTCTTTTCTAGTTTCAGGTTGTAACATTGTTCCGGTGATCTTGCTGAGGGGTAACAGTCTCACCTGGTCCATCTTGTCTTTGGCTGTGAGGATCTTGAACGTCTGGATCATATCTCCACATTCTCTTCTATAGTACATGGGAGCTTCAGCCTATCTTCGTATGGCAAGTCCCCAAGTGTAGGACACAATTTGGTGGCTCGGCCTTGTCAATATCAACAAAGTGGTTGACTTGTAGTGCATTTCCGTACTCAAGAATGGGCCTCACCATTAGAGTTTCTTGATCAGTCTTGTCTCTGCTAACAAATGTTTGCTTTATTGTCTCACATGTACGTTTTTTTTTTTTTTTTTGGGTTTTTTACTGCTTCATTGACATGGGGATGAAATGACAGTTGTCTACGTATACACCCAGATCTTTTTCAGTATTTGAAGCACCAATTTCTTCGTCATTTCCTTCATGGTCCTTCATGAGATATTCCTTTGGTTGTTATGTCCAAAGTGTATAACTCTGCATTTCGAGTTATTGAATTTTAGTTGCCAATCTTCTGACCGCATAGAGAGCATTTCTGTCATTCTACAGTGCCGCTCTGTTTTCTTCCATTGTAGCCTTGCTATAGATCTTTGTGTTGACAAATATGCGTGCTAAACTCTATATTTCATCTGGCAAACAACAACGGTCCGAGGACACTGCCCTGTAGTATGCCACTTGTGACATCAGCACGTTCACTGGCACTCGTTGGACACGGTTCTATGGGAAGCCTTTGATCCAATCCCTTGCTACTATGCAACATTCCTGGATCCTACATGTAGTACTTTACATTTGTCTAGGTTAAATCCCAATTTCCAAATGTTCTCCCAATATGATAATTTATTTAGATTAGCAATATCCATCGACCATAAAACAGTTTATATAATCACGGATTTCAAGGTAGTTCTACTAAAATAATCATATTTTAAAAACCAAAGCATTTTAAGTCATCAAAATACCACCATTTTATTCATATGCATTAATAAATAATATTTGTAGAGTTTTCAGCAAATAAAGTCATAAAAATGTTAACGCCATTTACGTCAGTTTTTTAAAGATAGCGTACCATTTGGCTATGAAGAATTTTGTCGTGAAATTTGGAAAAGAACCAGGAAAAATATCAATTTCAATTATTGTCTAGGTACAGAATTAATTGATCCATTATTTTTTTTGTAATCTTAAAAATAAACCTTCAACATGACGTGTACCGAACATTTTCAAAAAACTATTTTTCATACCCCAACTAGTATATAAATCAATCTTTTATCTTTTTTTATGCATTAAAATTATAATTGTATGTTTTGTCTTTCTGTAGTAGTAATTTTAAATAACCCCTATCCAGAAAAATATTGTCCCCCTTCTGAGCGAAAGTCAGCAATGGCTGCCAGTATGCTGATATAGCAATCAATCAGCAGCAGCTAGTTATGAACAGTAAGCTTCTTAAAATTCGTTTACAGGGTTTTGAAAAAAAAAGTTAATGTTTGTGGTTCTTTTATAAAAATAAAATACTTGCAAGAATACTGGTTTTCACTCAACTTTCAGAAGTCTAGTAGTGATGACTTTCAAGTCGCCAATTAAAAAAAAAAAAATAAGATTCTACTCTTTTAGGCGATTACATGTAAACACTAAAAGTCTTGCTGGAAAAAAAATATAATTTAGAGTAGGGGGATCAGTTTCGCATATAAATTTAATGTAAAATGATCTCCCATTTCCCGGCCTTTTTAGTGCAATTTTAAAAATATATTTTTAAACTGAAAACTTGATGTAAAATAAATAATTACTCTACCACTAACTCTAGGTTTGAGTGACAGGTCCATCTCCTAAAAATGCTGTACCATTAACCTTAAATGTGAGTGACAAGCAACCCCCTAAAAAAAACTTCCTTAACCTGAACATTAAGTCCGAATGGAAACCTCCATCCAAAACAAAACCCCTTCCTTAACCTTATCACTAACCCGAAGTCCGGGTGGCACCCCCCTCCTCCCACAAAGACCCTCTTAAAACTACACATAATTGTCTAAAAAAGGAAAGAAAAATAGTGACGTATTTTACATAAAATTTATGTGAAACTAATCCCCACTCTAAATTCTAAAATAATTGTTTTTGTTTATTTCTGTCATATTTTTCAGGGGTGTTCACGTGTAATTGCCTAAAAAGGGGGTAGAATCTCATATTTTTAGGAGGGCGATTTAGCGGAAGGTGTTAATCTACAATAATACTAAAGAAATCTTGCAATATATTCATTTTTAAACAGTCCTAGTATTAGATTTCAGTTTTGTATAAAATGTATTACAATTCAACTTTGAGTTTTCTAACTTTTTTTTAATGAATACATGGTATTTTTTAAGGTATTCTAGTGTATTTACTGGAGATTTTCAGTTGCATGTTCTGATTCCTTGTACAAAATACACTTATATGGCAAATTTCATTGCTTAATCTTGTGTTTTTACGAAGATATAACATTTTTACTGAAAAATTAGTGTAAAAAATGTGGCGAAATGCATATGGTCTTAAAGAGGGAAAAATATTCAATCATGCAAGGCACAAAAATAGTCATAACTTCCTTATTTTTAGTCAGATTTTTTAAATTTAGAAAGATTCTTAGATCATCAAGCTCTTTCTATATATACCATTATTGAGATATTTTAAGCAATTAAAATCTTTTCATGTGTATGACTAATGTAAATATATCAATTTAAAAAAAATGTTTTGTTTTTTTTTTCCGCGTGATAGTTTTCGGCTGTTGTGGCTTTTTATTTAGCCATACGGACTGATTTGTTTAAGCACAAAAAGAAACTTTCGTATTCTGGGCTTTTTTCCCTATATATATATATTATCTGTAGGGACCTCCAAAGCGTACCACAAAATCGAGACATCATTATTTGTGTACTTTACATAAGATGTTTAAATGCATTTTTAATTATTTGTTTTCAATCTCCCAGAAATAAAGTTATATATATCGGAAGTCTTTTTGAAGTAAAATAGTGTATTTAAAGATTAAATAATCAAACTGCAAAAGAACCCCATTCTTTATCTTGAGATTTTAGTACAAAATTCGATTTTTTTATTATTATTTATGAATTCACATATACTTTACCCAAAAGTGGGAACCAATAAAAAGAAACGGTAAATCTGATGTTTTTAAGACTAGCTTTATATAACATAAAAATTTTGATCGATCAGAATATTTTTTCAGATTTCATAAAATGAAATAGGGGAAGGAAGGTCATGCAGAAAAAAATATTTTCCGTAAAAGACATTTTATATGAAAATTAGTTCAATAATGAATAAGTATAGAAAATTTTGTGAAAATCTGACCATTACTTGATTTTTGCTAGATTTTTTAAACACACCTTTAGGGCATCAAAATTGGTTACTACATAGGATTGTTTTAAGGCATAAATAAAGTACACATGTATTTAGTTTCTCATTTTCATTATTTTTGTAAACTGAAAAAAAAAAAATTAAAAAAATCATAAGCAGTTTATTTTTATGTTTCTTTTTTTGAATGGTAAAAAAGTTATGATAATATAAACCTATATTAAAATTACATATAGGGGTGGGGATAAATTCTATGGTTAGTTTTGAAAGTTCCTAATTATCTAAGACTATTCTACTCTTCACCCATAGTGTATCCTTCCTCACCCCCTCTATAAATTCGGCCCCTACCACAGTAGCTCATGCTTCAGTGGCAATATACCTTGTTTGGCAGTGAATAAGTTTTTTTGTTTTTTTTTTTATCTAGTAGTCATTATTTAACAATGAGTTTGCGGAAATATTGAAATTGCAATGTTCATTTCATATGAAACTAGCAGACACCATCAGCATTAAGTAATGACCTATGTAATCCTACACTCGGCCCTGATCCTTCATATTACCATTTTTAATTTTTTAATTTGTACAAAACTCGGTAGATGATACTTAACCCAGACATAACTATCTCTTATATAATGAGTTGTCCTTTTTTTGTAGACCCTATCAATGTATGATTGAATGTAATCACATGCTTATGTTGTAAAAATTAACAAAACTTCCAACGGAAGTTATCTGGTTACCACGCATGGTTATCAAGCATTAGTCTTAAATGTACATAACATATCTAGGAATTGGAAATATTTATTGATTAAGATTAATGGTTAATGACTTGTTGGGCAAGTGCATGCACACTTGATTGCTGTCAACTCATTAAATGAGCATGACTCTTGCTGACAAGTCAAATGTTAAAATGCCAGGCAATATTCATGCTAAAATTAATCATATACAGCTTACACAAAAATGCAGCAACTAGTCACTGACAGTACTAAGAAACCGGAGATAAGCAAATACAGATTATTGATATGGGTGCAAGCAATTTTCCTTGTTTGAATTCATTAAAAAGCGTGTGTGTGGTCTTCTACAGTTCCCTTATATCACAGTACTTCAATGTGTCTAAGCAGGCAAGTGCGTGCTTTAAGCTGAGATCGATTTTGTTAAAAATTTCATTAAAATGATACACCGCAAATTATTCAAGCAGTTGGGTTCTCAGCTCATCGAAGAAAGATTTTTTTTTTTTTTTTTTTAACTAAAGAGTCACCACTTGAGAATAAGAGTTAATGAGTGTCAGATGGATGGTGAGACAACACTGTGATGATGGTGGAAATTGGTCAGAATTTGATTATTTAAGAGGATGGCTCAATAAGAACCTGTTTACATAGGACTTGAAAACGACCATGTTGTAGTCAGCTGGGAAGCAACCTCATGGTATTGTGTTCCACAGACTGGTAGCTCTAGGAAAGAAGCTTTGCTCATGGAAGTTTTGTTTAGTTTTAGGCACACCGAAAGAAGGGGAAATTATTGACAGTGGTTGTAGCTAGTTGTTTTTGTTTTGTTAATGGGGAATTTACCTCCCATTCTATTATATTTATATTTCAAGCTCACTGAAAGGATAGTAGACCCAGATCAACCCACAGCTTTTTTTTTTTATAACTTAACACCTTTAATTTTATAATATGAATCGGTGAAATCCATTTCCATTTTTTTTCTTCAAAACGGATTACACAGATGGGGTACAAGGTGGGTGTGAGGTGGTTTTAACTTGTTTCATCAAAGAAAGATTTCTGCCTCTTTAACTTTTTCCAGTTCATCGATAACCTCTATGTAAATTTGCATTGTATCAGCTTCAACCATTATTTATAAATAGCAAACGTTAAAATAATTTTAGAGTTAAATTATTGGGTAGTTTTAGCTTTTTATTAAAGTTACTAGATTTATCTTAAAAACTGACGTCTAGAGTTATTATACAAAACCATAATTCTATTTTCATTATATCTGAAAACGTTTGGCACATAAATCTTTGCAAAACAATGATACCAAATTTATTTTGTTATCACAATTAGCCACCGTATTATGACTGTTCAAAGTTTGTTGGAAATTAGAAAATTTGCCGTGGTGTGTGCTCTTGGTCCAGAAGCCAATTTTGAGTGTATATCTAAAAATGCAGACTCTAAAAAAGTGAAAAATCCTTGCGAATGTAATGTATCTTAATGTAATTAATGACGTGTTGTATCTTAATGTAATTAATGACGTGTTGTATCTTGATGTAATTAATGACGCGTTGTGTCTCGATGCGATTAATGACGCGTTGTGTCTCTATGCGATTAATGACGCGTTGTGTCTCTATGCGATTAATGACGCGTTGTGTCTCGATGCGATTAATGACGCGTTGTGTCTCGATGTGATTAATGACGCGTTGTCTCGATGCGATTAATGACGCGTTGTGTCTCGATGCGATTAATGACGCGTTGTCTCGATGCGATTAATGACGCGTTGTGTCTCGATGCGATTAATGGCGCGTTGTGTCGTCCCGATGCAATTAATGACGCGTTGTGTCGTCCCGATGCAATTAATGACGCGTTGTCGTCCCGATGCAATTAATGACGCGTTGTCGTCCCGATGCAATTAATGACGCGTTGTGTCGTCCCGATGCAATTAATGACGCGTTGTGTCGTCCCGATGCAATTAATGACGCGTTGTCGTCCCGATGCAATTAATGACGCGTTGTCGTCCCGATGCAATTAATGACGCGTTGTGTCGTCCCGATGCAATTAATGACGCGTTG
Organism: Sepiola atlantica; assembly: GCA_963556195.1. NCBI lineage: Eukaryota > Metazoa > Mollusca > Cephalopoda > Sepiida > Sepiolidae > Sepiola > Sepiola atlantica. Next base: position 154,914,480 of record OY744522.1, on the reverse strand, counting down.
TGTCGTCCCGATGCAATTAATGACGCGTTGTGTCGTCCCGATGCAATTAATGACGCGTTGTGTCGTCCCGATGCAATTAATGACGCGTTGTGTCGTCCCGATGCAATTAATGACGCGTTGTGTCGTCCCGATGCAATTAATGACGCGTTGTGTCGTCCCGATGCAATTAATGACGCGTTGTGTCGTCCCGATGCAATTAATGACGCGTTGTGTCGTCCCGATGCAATTAATGACGCGTTGTGTCGTCCCGATGCAATTAATGACGCGTTGTGTCGTCCCGATGCAATTAATGGCGCGTTGTGTCGTCCCGATGCAATTAATGACGCGTTGTGTCGTCCCGATGCAATTAATGACGCGTTGTGTCGTCTCGATGCAATTAATGACGCGTTGTGTCTTAATGATTCATAGTACATTAGAGAACAAGCTAGATGAGTTTTTTTAATACTAAATCAATAAACTCTGATTTTTGGCCATATAAAAAAAGATGGAAACAATTTGATGAGGCCAAAAATTTCTTTAGTATTTAATTCACTTAAGTTTTCAACTTGGATTTTATTTTTTTAAGACAATCTTAAACCGTGTATTAAGTTCAAGGGACTATCTTTAGATGCATAAATACACAATATTGTGCACACTAAATCTGACAAACATCAACTTTTTTTTATATAAAAAAAATAATTGGCTGTCATTGAAAATGGTGAAATAGTACACCATACTGAAGTAGCTTAGCAAAAATTTCTTGACTCAAGAAATAATTGTCGCTTTATAGAGAAATGGTAAAATTGTCTACATTTTAGATTTTATCAAAATAAACGAGTTAAAACTGAAGGAAATTTTTACTATTGGGTTGGTACAAAAACAATGGCGTTTTTTTGACGTTCAATTTCAAAAGACCATAACTTCTTTTATACCAAACTTTATTAATCAAAATAAGAACCATTAGAATGAACACATTTTTGCCAACAGGAAACAAGTTTACTTATTCCATTATAAAAATCAAGAGTTCTGGAAGCGATGAAGTCATTGAAGGCCGATTCGGCTTTTGAAGCATTTCTCGCGCAAGAAATTGTCAAGATGCTTGAAAAAGTGATAATTGGTGGGCGAGAGGTCCGGTGAATATGGCGGATGAAGCAATCTCGTAGCCCAATTCGTTCAGCTTCTGCAGGGTCAGTTGTGCAACATGCGGGCGAGCGTTGTCATGGAGGAAAATTGGTCCCTGCATATTGACCAATCTCAGGCACGTACGTTGGGGCTTCTGGTGCATTTCGTCAATTTGTTGGCAGTACTTCTTCACCGTAATCGTTTTGCTCGGATTCAAGAAGCTGTGATGGATGAGACCGGTCACAGACCCCCAAACAGTCACCATAATCTTTTGTTGGTGCAATTTCGGCTTCGGGAAGTGTTTTGGAGCTTTGCCGGCATCCAACCACTGTGCCGAACGTCGTCGATTGTCATAGAGGATCCACTTCTCATCACACGTCACAATTCGCTTGAGAAATAGGCCGTTTCTGTTGCGCAGCAAAGAGCGTAGAAGACACCTCAAAACGACGATTTTTTTGATTATCATTCAATTTATGTAGCACCCATTTATCCAGCTTTTTTGACTTCCCTATTTGCTTCAAATGGCGAATGACTGTTGAGTGGTCGACCTCGAGTTCATTAGCAACTTATCGTGTGATTTTGTAAGGATCAGCATCAATTAAAGCTTTCAGATCTTCGTGATCAACCGCAGTCGGCCGGCCTTGACCGTCTTCATCTTCGAGGCTCATCACCATTGCGAAATTTCGTGAACCACTTTTGTGCCATACATTCGTTGGTGGTTCCTGGGCCAAACGCATCATTGATGTCACAAGCTGTCTCGACAGCTTTTCGGCCTAATTTGAACTGGAACGCCATTGTTTTTGCACCAACCTAATATTTATTTGTTTTTTGCCTTCTAAACTACAAGGTAATAAAATTGTGACAAATTAATCAACATCAATATGTCGATATTTTATGTCCTTTTGACTCTGACACCTCTTCAAATGTGGGTAGTCAGCTGAAAAAAATCCAGATTTTGACAGTTTCTGAACTCTGACTCCGGTAACAATTCCAGACTTCCTACCTCTGCCAAAGATTTTCTAAGCAAACTAAGTTACTTGCATGATATTCTGAAGAATTCTATGTTAATAAAATTGCATGTGTCTTGTTTCCCGCCTCGACATGACTTACATTTTTATTTATTCTCTTACAAAAATGTAATAGCGTAAAATACCAAAAGTAACTTTTTTAAAATCTGAAATTAAATTCACCATTATGCATTTCGGTTTATTTGTAAACAAGTCAGCCATTTTAATCTTTTCATTAACAGTTGTGACTTCAAAATTTGGAAGCATTTTAACTGTCAGTCATTTAAAATTCTTAGCAAATCCCCATGTATTAAAAGATTGAAAGTTTTAGAAGCTATTTACATCCACTCATTTTATAGAGATTAAAACATTACCATAACAAAGTTATAATTTGATGACAATTTGATTCTATTCATAATTTAAAAGCCAAATAATACTGTAATTAATGCTTTTCTCTTTTTTTTTTCTTAAGGATGCCCATAACTGTTTGGCAGATTTTGATGAAGACACTAAAACAGCCATGTTGGCAGTGTATGATGGGCATGGAGGTAAGATGCTTTTTAAGAAAATGTTCACAAAAAATGGTTATCTTTTTACTTATTGTTTTGTTTCTAGCCTATATAATCATACTGACAAATTAGGTGTGGTATGCTTGTACATGTGGTTGGGTGAGGTTCATCATTGACCGCGTAGTGTATATGCTTGATTCGATCCCGGTGTGGTAATGTGTTAAACTATCTGAAATAGAAGAGCTCCTCCAAATAAAAGACAGTGCTGTGCTATTAACGACTCTTATTATTAGAGTTAACATTTCTTTGCACCATTCATAGTTTGTACTTTATACATTAAGAGCTACTAATCATAAATCACTTTCATTTATTTAACTGTACAAAAAATTTGGACTTCTAATAGTGAACATCTCTTACTCGTTTGGTGGTTAGTAAGCTTCTATCGGCCTGTTTAATACAACCGTGCCAAAATTTGCACCTTAGATCAAAATCTGCGAAATATATGGTTGGAAAGAGTGTAAAATATTAATTGACTTGTTTTTACATGTGTAAATCTTTTTTGTCAGACTTGCATTTTAAAAATAAAATGGACATGAAAACTTATCTTCAAATGTGCTTAACTTATAAAAACTCTAAATTGTGTTAAATTTCCGTTATTAAAAAAATATATATATGAAATTGAATATATCTTTGACAATTATATACAACTATATTTAAAGCGTTCTTTAAGCCTTGGTGGGCAATCACCAAGAGATGGTGTCTCGATAAAAAACATTGGTTTCCATCACCTCACAGAGTTTGCGTCAGGATGGGCATCTAGCCTATAAAAAACATTTGGCCTCAGTTAAGGAAATGACTTAAAAAAAAAACCTGACCAGGGATAGGTTTATAAGTCAATTTTTAAAAGCTGTCGGACACATGCTAGCATGTAAAACTGGTGTTAAACCGAATATGATGTACTTTTTAAAGGATATTAAAATATGATGGTCTGCAAGTAAAAAAAAAATTTTCATAAATTAAAGTGCAAAAAAGATTTACGATAAATGATTATACCATTTACTTTGATAAATTTGTTGGTACTTTTATTAAAATATTTTTTTACATAGCTGTAAAAAGTTCTATTTTATAAAACTACTTAATATGCTTCTATTAAATTTTTATTTGTTCAAATAAATTCTATTGTATTCATAACTCAAATAAAAGTTGAATATTTTTATTTGCAAGTTTTATTGATTACCATAAAAAAAGTATTGATCGCAGGTAGCATGAACATTTAGAATCTGGGTTGCAGAGTCAGGTTTTGGAAGGAGACCAAATCACTCGTAAGAATGCTAGGAGTCTTGAAGCAGAGTTTTAATCTCCAAAGAATCAAGTCTGAATATTGAAAAAAAATTTGAATAAGTAGTCTAACCTTATACTAGCATTACAAGCCGATAACATTTTTTTCTTGGACAACGGCAAAATTTCACACCTAATGTGCTTAAACAAGTCATATCTCTATTTGTGGTTCAATATTTAAAACAATTATATGGATGGAAAGAGAATAAAATGATATTAATTCAGTGTGCCTTTATACATTAAATATTTTTATACTCCAAGTTAAAAATGAAAAATCGTTGAAAGTTGACGAACTAGAACGGAGAATTTTTTCTTTTTCCATACCTTGTAAGGTATGAAAAAGAAAATTTAAAAAAGTATAGTAAATTGATTTGATTGAATATTCTTGATTTCACAAGTTAATTAAACATAGATTTTTAACCCTTCCCCATGAATAGTAATATTTTTAGTTAAAAAAGAAAAAGGAAAAAAAAGTTTATCCCACCTCCCAAAAAAAAATTTTTACGCTCCCCCATGAATAGTAATATTTTCAGTTAAAAAAAAGAAACATTTATTTTTCCAAAATGGTCACTAATTTACTAATGGCTGGGATATAACTTACTAAACTTTTATTTACAGCAATACACATTGTCTTAACAAGTAATGAAAATTAAGAATCATAATGTGAAAAAAAATCCTCTCAAAATGACGTCACTTTCGAAAGGATGACTTTGCAATTTTAACAGTACTCGCCATTGAAAGTATGGTTTAGAAAACACGCTGGTTATGAAGAAAATACCTTTAATTAATTGTATGAATAATTTTTATTAATATCACCTTATCGGAAAATATTGTACATACATATGTAAATTTGATAATAGCAGTTATAAGTGTATATTTGTAAATATGAATTTAATTGAAAGTTAAAAGGAATGAATTATGTAAATGGCAGAACCCGTCTTGTGTCTGAACGACTTTTTGTAACAGTATATAAGGAAGTTGAAAAAGTATTAGTTTAAGTAAGATTCTTGACACGTTTTCCGTTCTAATCGCAGCCTCGTCTTGAAATTTCGTTCTTCTTTGTTTAATGTTATCTAATCTAAATTAATCAAGTTTGCTAATTCTAAAGGTATACAAATATTATGAACGCTTAGTAAATAGTCATACTACTTTGATGGAGTTTCGGCTTCAGACACAGATACATAAACTCCATTATTAATAGATATACATACATACTTTTACTTTGAAATTGTCTCATTTATTTTTAATTGACAAATAATATTGTTAATCATGAAGAAACCACAAAACTTTTCTATTTTGATTTTTATTATCTTATATAAATATAGATTTTGTCCGGCCAAATGTAAAAAATAAAGTAAAGCATTACATTTTTTTTTATTATCGTAACCAAAAACAAACTTGTAAATTGGGGGTAAAAATACTAATTTTTGGACTTTTATTTTATTTTTTCTTATATGATAGCGTTTGAATGACGTGTAACCATTTTAGTTTAATATTATATTAAACACGTTCTTAGGGAGGGGACTGTTGCCATCTGAACTTAGGGTCTGGGTGGCAGTGCTCGGGGATATTATGGAGCAAATATATACAGGACCCTACTGTGAAACATTGCAACTAACCTGTCGCTACCTTGCTGAAAAAAATCTTTTTAGTTCAGTGTAATGCTTTTAAAAAAAATGGTGTTGTGCTTGAATTACACAATTTCTTTTAAAAAGATAGTAATAGTGTGATTACTGTTCTACAGACACTATGTAGTGACTTAAAAGAAATTAAAGCTATATTGAAATACCTCACAATCTGTATGTTACGTGCCAGTTTTAAAAACTTTAAAATTTATACATTAAATTTATGGTTTAATGAAAAGAGATGAATAAAATCTGACTCCATAATCCAAAAAGCACCTAATTTTACATAAGAGTACCAAATTTCATAAGAATAGCTTCAAAAATAGATAAATGGTGGAGAAATTACTGAATTTCTTGAAATGATGAGGTACATATTTTGGCCTATTTTTTAAAAAGGATTATTAAAGGAAAATGTCCAATGAAAAAGACAAACTTTGGCACTTTAAATTATAACTTTTGAACCATTGATGCTATTTGCATAATTTAAATGGTTTTTAGCCTATTCACCCAAGTTGATAAAATAGCAATTAATTTAAAAGAAAAAATCGACTTGTAATGCTACTTATACGTTCAGACTCCTTAACTCTGATTAGAACTACAACTTGAAAATAAGTTTTTTTAATAAATAAAATTAATATATGTATTGCTATATTTTTTTGTTTTGTAGGTTCAGAAGTTGCAGAATATTGTGCTTTACACCTACCAAACTATGTAAAGAAATTGCCAAGTTACAAAGATGGTCAACTTGGAGATGCCCTCCGTGAAGCCTTCCTTGGATTCGATGCAACATTGGTCACAGAAGAAGTTGTTAAAGAACTAAAATTGTTGGCAAATATTGATAAAGGTAAATCTGTCTTTGTTATGAATATCAACGGCAAAACCGGAACTTTGGCACGAATTTGCAATTTGCAGGTTTTGACAACTTCAGAAAGATTGCTACAGAATAGATTGGGAGCAGGTGTTTTTTTCCATAAATGAAGTAACGTTTGGAGTTTAAAAATTAAACTCCATAGCAAAATTTAGATATTTAACAACTTTACTAGAAAGAAGAATGAGAGATGATTTAATTGAAACTTTGAAATTAAATGTCATTTTTAACTAAGGTAGTTTTTTTTTTGTAAGAAAAGCAATAGCATTGAACATTTAAAGATGAAATAATATGAATTTATGGTGGAATATGTAACAGAATTTAGTTAGTATATTAATAGCGTTTTCATTGAGAATATAGTTAAAATGGGAGATGCTCAAAGAGGCATTCTGATGCTAGCAAATCAGGCTGTCTGAATATATCTAGCTTCCTGACCAAAAATGCGGCAAACATTCATGTTATTGGTTTTTTTTTTGTTGTTGTTCCCCCCCCTTTGCAAAACTCAATCATGTTCTGCAAAGCTAAAAACAAAAACAATTTTCCTCTACAAAACACCATGAATAAATATTTTAATATATAGGGAACTTGAAGCATAGAAACTTTCACCAAAATGATCGGATTCGGCATTAAATAACTCGAAGAGGGTTGATATGCCGTAAAACAAAACAACCAAACAGGCATATGAAATGGTTTATCTGCAATCAGGAAATAGTTTCATATTTACTGGCTGAATTGTATCCATTTTTTTCACATTTTCTGACTTCAAAAATGATGTGATGGCTACTATTACATACTATGGAAACGGTTAAGCAGAGTTCAAATCTATTGGGTTTTCTTACATTGTGGGGGGGGGGGGATAGCGACTTGTGTCTAATCAATTGTTTCCAATAGATATTTTTGGGTTACATAAAAAATGCTAACCCAACCATTTTGTTCAAATTTCTTATGAATATCATCTTTTGTTTTTTATATAGTTTAAGGTGGCAACTTGTATCAAGGGAGATAACTTTTTTTACCTGACTTTTTATTTTTACCAATTGATTATTTGCAAAAGCAAAGATTTTCTGTTTAACAATATTACTGAAAAAATGTTAAACTACGAAAGAATAGTGTTCTTGAATACATTGAATGACACTTCTCCTTTTTCTTGTCACCTTAAACTAAAGGGCCAAAATATCTTTTGCATACCTGAAAGTGATTTAAAAAAAAAAAAGATTTAAAACTAATGAATCTAAAAACGATGAATTAAATATTTATTTTATTTTCTAATAATGATTTGCCTATTCTTTTTGCTAATTAAAGCTGCATATACTTTTATTTTCCATGTATTAATTTATTGACAAATGTTTCTACATACTGACGAAAAAATATCAATCTCGCACACTGCTGTTTTTTTTGTTTTTTTTAATATCACTATATAAAGATTTGATTCATAGAAAAATATGAGAATGATACGATGTGTAATGTGAGTGTTAAAGACAGGCTTAGATCTGATGACCTCATAGGAAATCTGGACGGTATAGGAAGATGTGTGCAGAACAGGAGACTTTGATATGGCCACATTGAAAGAATGGATGAGAGTTCCTAAAATAGATGTATAGCAGTTGGGGAGGAAATTATAAAAATTGACTTGAGAGAGGGATAAATAAAAACCTGTCCTAAAATAGGTTAGTTTCTAAAAGCCATCCCAACACGCGCCAGCATGTAAAACAGACGTTTAATCAAAAAATGATAATATATAAAGAGATAAAGTAACAATTAAATATTTTTATAGGTTTGTTTTTTTTCTCTCATAAATATCACCAAATATTCCAATCAATTGAGATATTCAAAACTATAAATTAAAATAAAATGTATCACAAAAACTTTTTTTATATAAGCTCTTTATTTATTCTGTTTTAGTTAGCTCATATGTTAAAAACAAATCCCTCTTCATTAAAATCTAGGATAAGAAATTGTTTGAATTATTCACAAGTTGATTTGTTGGAGGAATATAATTCCAAAACAATGAAGTTGTTGACCTTGAAAATGTACCTGTAAGAGCCAACCTATCTCAACGAACATTTATTTATGAAAATTAGACTGTTACATACATGCAGAAACTACCCGCCATCCGGTGGCATTAATGTAGCTCTAAGTAAATGTATAACTTTGATTACATATCTTTGATATAAATCTATTGTAATTTAAAAAACTAAGTTTTCATTTAAATTACCTCCCTTGAAAATCAATTAACATGTTTTAAGAACGGTTTTATGAATGTATCTTACTAGTTACAAAATTTTACTCAGCAAAAAAAATTTTTTTTTATTTTTTTATTTACATGATTCACCCCAAACAAGGCAGGCTGCCACTGTAGAGGTAAGGGGCTACTGAGAAAAAAGAAAAGGGGGAGAAGGTTTGGGGGGTCAGCCTAAATTGGGATCTGAGCAGCGAGATGTCTGTTTACATTAGCTTTAAATTTCTGCATGTCAGTACTGTCGGGGAAACGGGGGGCAGGGGGGGAGTTCCAGAGGCCAGCAGCATGAGGAAAGAAGCTATTTGAGTAGAATGCTCTCCGGCATCTGGGGACCTCCACAGTGAATGAATGAGATTTAGTAGATTGTCGAGTTAGTCTAGTGAATTTACGTCGAGGGAGCACCAGAATAGCCAACTCATCGGAGCATAATCCATTGAAGTATTTGTAAAACAAACATAAGGATGCTACATTGCGGCGATGGGACAGGGACTGGAGCTTGGCTGACAGTGAGGGACCTATTAGGTTGGCAAATCTTTTTTGGACCTTGTCAAGGAGGGAGAGACTAGTAGATGATGCACCAGCCCAGATGTGGCGACAATACTCCATGCATGGGCGAATGGTGGCTTTGTAGAGATACAGGATAATGTCAGGTGTAAGGAGTTTACTAGCACGGTAGAGGGCGCCAACCTTCTTTGCAGCAGCCTTGGCAATGTCTCCAATGTATTTGTTCCAATTCATGTTACCTGTGAAGGTTAGGCCGAGGAGTTTGAATGATGAACTCTCAGGTAGCGTGTTATTTGCCATGACAATCGGTGATTGGAGAGGTCTCTTGTAGTTATTGAAGGAAAGGAGCTTTGTCTTTGCGACATTAAAAGTTACCAACCATTTATGACCCCAATCCACTACAGCCTGGAGGTCATTTTATAAAGATTCAGCCATTGCCTCGGATATGATCGCGTCTGTTTTGCCAACATGGCGAGAGTAAAGCGTGGTGTCGTCAGCAAATAAACCAATCTCAGACTGTCATCAGGGAGATCATTTATATATATCAGGAACAACAAAGGTCCAAGAATAGATCCCTGGGGTACACCAGCATTTATGTCATGTTGCTTAGATGAACGGCCATCGAGGACAACCTGGATTTTTCTTTTGTTTAGGAAGGATCTAATTATATTAAGTAGTTGCCCAGTAATACCGTATGAGTGTATTTTCAGGAGAAGCCCTTTATGCCATACCTTGTCAAAGGCCTTGGATATATCAAGCGCTACTGCCCTAGCTTCACCTGCCTTGTCGAGTGTATGATACATGCGTTCAGAGATGACCGTTAGGATGTCTGCAGTAGATCGTGCTTGTCTAAATCCATACTGGTGGTCAGATATAAGTTTAGCATTAACTAAGTGTCGTACTATCGCTAGATTGATTAAGGATTCAAAGATCGGCAGTAGACTGATTGGCCGGTAGTTCTGAGGGTCGGTTCTATTCCCAGAACTCTTGTAGGCTGGTACCACAGCGGCAATTTTCCAGCTATCGGGGAAGCAAGATTCGGCTAGGCATTTATTGTAGAGTTTGGAGAGGACAGGGTCCAGTTCAGCAGAGCATTTCTTTATTACTATTACAGGTATAAGATCAGGCCCACAAGCTTTAGAGGTGTCAAGGTTTTTTATGATGTCTCTGGGATGGGGTGATGACCAGGTTATCAAGTGTGGCTTCGGTCCGCGAAGGGAATTCAGGGAGAGAGTGGTTATCTGAATCTAAAGTAGAGTTAGAAGCGAAACGCTGTGCAAGTAGTTCAGCCTTATCAGTGGCAGTGCAAACGACATCATTGTGGTTTGAAAGTGGGGGAATCGTAGATTGACCATTATTCACTACATTATTGTAGATTTTCCAGAAATCGCGAGTACCTAGTTTCTGTGACTGGATGCGTTTTTTTGTTAACTCATTATACCTTCTCTTCGCTTCACCTATCACGGCCTTGCAATTATTTCTTGACTCTATAAATTTATGCCTATTAGTAGCTGACTTATGGCGGCCGAATTTACAGAATGCTTGTTGCCTCTCAGAAATGGCAGCTGCACATTCTGAAGTGAACCCTTGAGGAGAGTGGGGCTTGTTAAAGAATTTTCGCATGGGGACATAGGCTTCAATGCCTGCTTTGACCCATTCAGTTAATTCGTTTGCACACTGGTTGGCAGGGAGTGAGGTTTCCCTCCATGGGGCGTCACTGATGTGATCTCTGATTGACTCAAAATCAGCTTGCTCGTAGTATCTTGTTTTGAGCATTGAAGATAGACCGATAACTGAAATATCGCTCTTTAAAATAGAACAGATCTGTTTTAAAAAAAACTTTCAAATGGAACAATATTAATCGAAGTTGAAAAAGAACTCGAGTTGAAGAAATATTAAAGTGGAAAAGTTTCGTTGATATAAAAATGAAGGCTTATCTCCACCAATCTATAAACTACTCAAAAGGTGTCATTAAAAGCTTCGAACTCTCATTATGCACAATGGATGAAATAAAGACTAATCTAAAAAAAGACAAAATGTAACGGACATTAAAAGAATAAGTTTTTTTTTTAAATAAAGAAACCATAAATACAAATACGTACATATTAAATTTTAATATAACCAAAACCACCAAGTGACATTGAAGTAGGATATATGAAAATAAAAGTTGAAACCTACATACCAAACCCACCCAGATGTTTTAACTGCCAACGGTTTGGTCACTATAAAGACAGATGCAATAGACCTCCACTATGCGGAAGATGTGGTGAAAACAACACAAAGCATACAGACTGCCAAAAGGAGGCAAGCTGCTCTAACTGCAAAAAAAATCACCCCGCAAACTCCAGAAAATGTGACGTCTGGAAACAGGAAGAAGATATATCTGGGTTGAAATATACCAAGAACATCCCTTTTCCGGAAGCAAGTAAAATAATTGAAACAACAAAATATGCAGAAATAACCAAAAGAAACATACCAAATACAAACCAACAAAGACGCCAAATATACGACCAAACTGAAATATTACCTGATGTAATTGCACAACTTATAAACGAGATGAAAACACTAATACAAGAAATAAAATTCAAACAAAAAAGAAATCTGACTCTAAAGCAACACCCACAAAAAATTCAAATATTCTGCAATGGAACTGCCGAGGAATTAAGGCAAACTATGAAAAAATCAACATCTTATGATGAACAACTTAAACATAGTTTGCTTACAAGAAATGTACCTAAAGGGATATGATATATATAACAAAATCAATAGGTCAATGGCAGATAATAAACCTATAGGAGGCTCAATCCTGATAAAAAAATCAATACCTCATGAGGTACTTCAACTAAACACCCACCTACAGGCAATAGCAGTAAAAGCTACACTCCACTGCACATTAACAATATGTTCAATATACATTCCACCAAAATATAAACTTTAAAAAGACGATTTAAATAATTTGATGAACCAATTTCAGACACCCTTCCTTCAATGCCAATCTGTGTCCGGAAAGTTGGTCTCGAAAAAATGTGTCTGAATATTTCAATGTCTCTGAATATATAGTACGTGAAGCACAGCAACTGAAAAATAATCATGGTATTCTTTCATTGCCACAGAAGAAGGGAAGAGGTCTCTCAAAAGAGGTTATCAATTCTGTCTTGGCTTTCTATGAGGACGATGAATTTTAAGGTCAATGCCTGGAGGGAAAGATTTTGTGAGTATTGGTAACAAAGTTCATGTCCAGAAACGGCTCCTATTATGCAATCTTAAGGAGCTTTATGTAGCTTACAAAGAAAGGTATCCTGAACACAAAATAGGTCTTTCAAAGTTCTGTCAGCTCCGTCCAAAATGGTGTGTCACCGTCTCGACATCAGGTTCTCATTCAGTTTGTGTTTGCACCCACCATCAAAACAGCAAATTGCTTGTTGACTGCTCAGAAGGAAAGCTGAAGAATCCAGAGATGAGAGTGCTGCTAATGTACCAACTGAAATTCCCAACTTTGATATCACTTACAAAGATTTGATGGCCTTGGTAGTTTGCGACACCAATAGTCTTGAATGTATGATCCATCGTTGTCCTAAATGGCCAGGCTTCCCTGCTCTAGAGAAGTATATCAGAGATAAATTTACTGAATTGGAAATTGACGGTGAGATGTCATATAGTCAGTGGGAGAGTGTGGATAGGACAACCCTACGGACACAGATAGCTGATGTAGATGACTTCATAGAGATGTTGGTATACAGTGTTGATAATCTGACGACTCATTCCTTCACAGCAAAGAGCCAAGCTCAGTACCTAAAAAAGAGAAGAAATAACTGAGACCGAATGTATCATTCTCCTGGACTTTGCGGAAAATTATCACTATGTGGTGCAAGATAAGATCCAGGGATATCACTGGAACAAAGACCAGTGTACCATGCATCCAATGGTAATTTATTACAAAGATAACAATGGGAAACTTCAACAGATCTCATTATGCATCATTTCAGATGACCTTGAGCATGACACCTGTTTTGTGCATGAACTGTAAAGAATGGTGATGTTGTACATCAAAGAGAAATTTCCCTGGATCAAGTGCGTAGAGTACTTCAGCGATGGCTGTGCTGGCCAATATAAAAACTTCAAAGCATTTCTTAACCTTTGCCATCACTCATCAGATTTTGGAATTGATGCAACTTGGGCATTTTTTTGCAACTAGCCATAGCAAATCACCCTGTGATGGAATTGGTAGGGCTGTCAAATAAAGTTCTCCGTGCCAGCTTGCAAAGGCCAATAAAAGACCAAATATTCACTTTTCATGCTGTTGCAGACTTTTGCAGATCATCGATCACTGGTATCATGTTTCTGAAGATCAACAAAGAAGACATGGTTTCAGTTCGAGAGAAACTTCAAATGAAATATAAACTGGGAGATACTGTGCCTGATACAAGGAGCTGTCACTATTTCAAACCAACTTCTCAGTTTACTATTCAGAGCAAACAATTGAGTGCTCACAACGATCTTTATCGACCATTCTTTCCTGGACATGTTTGCACCGCTAGATGAAACTCTGGAGTTGCTCAGATGCAACGACTACATTACTTGCATTTTTGATGGATATTGGTGGTTAACATTGATTGAGTGTCAACAGGGAAGAAAAAGATCTTACTTGCAAGTTCCTGCATCCACATGGACCATCATATCAATTTCACTGGCCAAATAATAGGGATCGAGGCTATATTCCACTGAGCAAGGTCGTTATGAGAGTGCAGACCCCAAGTATTTCCGTGAATGGTAGAACATATTTCATCACTGAGGAGGAGAAAAATAAGACTCGGGACTATTTTGACAGATCAAGTCGATAGTTGGAGTTATTATAAATGTCTGTTTTATAGCTGTTTGACATATTTTCTTACGATAAACTAGATTACGCATCAAAGTCTTTTATTTTCGACTATTTTTTTTTTGTCCATTTTGACTAAAGTAGGGGTCCATATCCTTTTATATGATGTAATTTGACATTCTATCATGAAAATGGGTTCTAATGGGTCGAGCCAAGTTCTTTTTCAGCTCTAGATATTGATCATAGCTTAAGATTAGATTGTTGCCAAATTCACCAAAAAATCCTTAAATTTTTACAAAAATGCCAATTTTGAGACTTTATTGTCTGGAAATGTCAAATATGCCGAAAGGTTTTATTTGATTTTTGTGATTTCCAACCCAAAGTCACTTTAAAAATCCAAAGAAGAAGTCTGGCAAAGCACCACAGTTATGTTTTTTTTTCTCAACAAAATATCGTCCCGAACAAGCTCTAAAAAAACTGCTGCGGCACCACCTAAAATGGTAAAAATAAGGTACTTCCTCTCATTTGCCATCTTTCTAACCATGATTTTTGGATTCCTTGCCTGTGTTAAATTTTAGCTCCAAAGCTTATTTTTTGCAACAAAAATGCAAATTTTGTAAAATGCTGGGGGTCAAAAATTCTACGTCATGACATAGCAATTTTTGATTTCCAGGCCGAAACCGACTGTGAAAAAAAATATGTTCGTCAAATCCAACTGGGCTGAAATTGCAGATTTCTCTTAGTTTTAACCCAAATTTTGTATGGTGTAAATATGAAAAAAAATTCAAAAGGGTGTGTGTCGGGGCTGGATGAAGTGGGCTGGAATAACTCAACGAAAGATGCAAAACTGCATTAATAAAATTGAAAAATGGGGAAATGGATTCAGATTTTCTAAAAAAAACAAAACAGTATGCATACATTTCTGTAACGAAAAACACTACATCCTGACCCACAACTCAAAATAAATAATACCAACATACCAATAGTTTAACAAACCAAATATTTAGAGCCTATTGTTTATAGCAAACTGAATTTCAAGTATCACATAAAATATTTAAGACAAAAATGTATTAAAAGCTTAAATCTCTTGAAAATCATATCAAAAATTGACTAAGTAGCTGATCGTAAAATGAAGCTACTCATTTATAGAGCATTGATCAGATCAAAATTAGATTACAGCCTGTGAGTCTCTGATTTATCCTGAGAAATAAATTTGATTGCGTTTATCCAGAGTTTCTAAAAAGTAATTTCCGACACAGCTGCCAAATTCGTTTATGACCGTTTCACTCAACCATAACCCAAATTCGTACTTTTGGCAAATAACTTTATCAGACCCCTGTAAACGACAGCTGAAATTATATCGGACGCTGCCGAAGGGTAATTAACCAGCGTCCATCTCTGACGACCCACTTAAGACCAATTGACCAGACTCTGAGAGCCGCTAACCGACCGCAATTCTAACTCTCACTGAGTTCAGCTGTCACTCTCATATCGACTTTGAGAAGTTAATTCTTTTTTTCTTTATCTTTTGATAAGCCCATAAAATAATAATTCAGTTTCTTTCTCTCATTACCAACTGTGCGGTCCGTTAAGAGATTTTTACGGTTTTCTTTCTGTCTTTTCATACTAGCGCAGTAATTGCACTATCGACCTTCATAGGCTCACGGTCAACTCATACCGACACTGTCACACCAAGTCATGTTGGTATTAAAAGCAATGAAAAGGCAGACAAATTAGCCAAAAAAGCCCTTAACAAAGATATTTAAAAGAAAAGTCAAAGGACACATAAAATCAAAATGGCAAACAATATGGAACCCCTTTTCTCAAAACAAGTTGTATGAACATCAACTTATAGTCGGAACAGAAAACAAAAATATGGCCACCAATCAAAGGGAAGACACAGTATTAACCCGTATACGTATTGGACACACAAGACTGACCCACATACACCTACTTGGAGAAGATGAGCCTCTGTGTAACCATTGCAATGATGGACAAACAATAAAACACATACTAATCAAATGCAAAAAATATGCACATATACACAGCAAATATTACAAAGCAACAAATATAAAAACATTATTTGAAAATATAGCTCCGTCTCAAATAGTAGGATTTCTTAAAGAAACCAACTTGTACAAAAATATTTTTTTTAATTTTAAAAATCCAGTATGAACAAAATAATCAGACAAGAAAAATACCAATTAACTTCAAATACACCAAGCAGACAATTTGAAAAATTCTCTTCAAAAGAATGACTCAAATAATAGTTCCCCCCCCCCCCCCCAAAAAAAAAACATACCAAAATCTGAAAATCAAACAAAACTATCATACATCAAAAATAGTCAAATGCTACACGCTAAAAACAAAAAACAACTCCCCATTGCAAAACTATCTGAATCCGAGAAGGAGAAAAAAAGTTTGACCCAAGATGATTGAAAGGTCATTAAACATCACCAAACAAACAAAAGCCACCCCAGGTCAGACTACAGAGGACCTCCAGACGTTAGCGGACACATACAACACAGCGTACAAACGTTTTGGGGTGCAAGTGAATACAGACCAGACCAAGGCACTCGTCCAACATCCACCTGGTCTTCTGCCCCCAAACACTAACACCATTGTAAATGACTAACCACTAGAGGAAGTTGATCAGTTTTCATACCTAGGGAGCATCTTAACATCTACTCCTACATGTAGGAAAAGGATGTGGAGAATAAGATGAGGGCAGCCCATTCCACCTTTGGTCGATTAAACTGCCATTCACTGACGATGGCCACTAAAATCATGGTCTTCCGAGCACAAGTTCTATCCACACTTCTATACGGGTGCAAAACGTGGACCTTATACAGAAGCGATATAAAAAACCTAGAGTGCTTCCAGCAACAAAAACTGAGGCAAATTCTAAAAATCCCTTGGAAGAGCCACACACCTAACACAGAAATTTTGCATCAAACCTCAATGATCAGTGTTGAGGCCACCATCGCCTCCGCTTGGCAGGCCACATACACAGAATGGATCCATCCAGGCTTCTCAAGAAAATGCTCTATGGCGAGCTTGCCAACGGGACCAGGAGGAACCCCTAAAATGCGCTATAAAAACCAACTGAAGCATACCCTGACCCTACCCAACATAGACACATCCTCGTGGGAACAAACTACCAGGTGGAGAAAAACAACACGTCAAGGCATCGCGAGCTTGGAAGAGGCAAAGAGAAGAGAGCAGCATGAACAACCTCGTCCGCCCCTACCCTTCTCTGTAAACACTTTCCGCGGCTCTTCCATTTTTTTTTTTTTTTTTTTTTTAGACTATTGTGTAGTTTTAAGAGGAAAGGGGCACCGGGACTTCGGGTTAGTGGTAGGGCTAGGGGCAATTACGTGTGAAAACCCTGAAAACTTAGCAAAAAGAAAAAAAGCAATTTTTCCGGGTCATTCGAGCATTGTAGGGCATTAATCAATTTTTTTCTATGGGAAATAAATCCTTTATGGGCGTCTGCTTTTTTATTTTAGACGATTGTGGTTTTAATGGGCTTTTGGAGGCTTGCCACTCGGACTTAGGATTACTGAAGGGGTTTTGTTTTGGATGGAGGTTGTCATTCAGACTTAGTGTTAGGGTTAAGGGAGTTTTTGGGGGGGGGGCTTGTCACTCAGATTTAAATTTAATCGTATAACACCTTCAAGAGAAGGCATTTTTAGGAGGTGGGCTGGTCACTTGAACCTACAGTTAGTGGTAATTATTTATTTTATATCAAGTTTTAAGCTAGAAAAAAAAAAAAAAATAAGTGCACTAAAAGGCAAGAATGGCCGGGAAATGGTTGATCATTTTACGTTGAATTTATATGCAAAACTGATCTAAATTAAAAATAAATTAAATTCTAAATTATTTTCTTAAATGACTGAAAATGGTGTTAACATTTTTATGACTATTTGCTGAAAACTCTTAAAATATATAATGTAGATTATTATTTATTAATGCATGTGAAAAGATATTCATTTCCAAACAAAATGGTGATATTTTGACAACTTAGTGTTTGTGTTTTTAAAATATGACTATTTTAGTAGAACTACTTTGAAATCTGTGATTATCCAAACTGTTTTATGGTCGGTGGGTATTGCTAGTTTAAGAGGTCTCTGATATACAGCGTATGCAGTCCACATACTAGCGATGTTGTAAAATTTATTTTTCCCCGGTATAGTTACTCGTATTAGTAGTATAATGATACACTTATGGTAAGTAAGCTACATAAATGTTGGTTTCATTCTATCAAAGGAAATTGTAAGGTTTTTCTATTTACAACTACTGCTGTTAGAATTTATTGGTTATTATTTTCTATTTAAAACATTTGCATCCTTGCCACTCACTCTACCTAGTTACTCTAATTTAACTATAGACTAATTGTGTTTTTATTGCCTGCTTGTCTTCACTAAAGTTCAATCTACTTCCCTGACATTCTTGGCTTCTAGTTCAGAATTAGGTTAGTCAGGCTGTTGGCATCAGTCGCTCCTTTGTAATAAAACCGGTGTAGCTTTACTAGGCTCTACTCGTGTATTGAAGTAAATGCTGAAATGTATGTATGTAATATATTATCTTATAAGTAGTGTGGTGCAGTGGTTAGAGATTTGGGCTCTGTGTGCTGAGTTAGTTCTATCAGGGCTACTGCATCACTTTCATTAGGAAAGGTATGAATCCATATATCCTCCCTCCGGCTATGAATTAAATAGAATAGACTGGATTGTTAAGCCTTGTTTTTGCAACTAGTCTAGGAGAAGTAAAAAAACCTGAAGTAACACCAGTCTTTTTCTATCCTTGTCCCGTCATTTATTTTAGTCGTCCTGGGTTTCTCTTTGCCACTAGACACATGTCAGTTCAGGTGAGGTTGGTATTGCGTAATCCTTGTTTTACTATACTCCCCACAGGCACACCCTTACTGAGTTTCTTGTGACTGAAAAGTGTTCTATAAATTTAAGTATGTATGAAATGGCAATATAAGTATGTAATTAAAAAAAATTTTTTTTTTTTAAAAACCTTCAGAACAGGACTGAATTAACAGGGACTTGATATCCTATTGTAACATTTTATTGCTATATATATATATATATATATATATATATATATATATATGTGTGTGTGTGTGTGGATCTGTAGGTCTATGATATGACTTTATAAAGGCTCCTTTAAAATTTCTGTTTCATTATTAACACTTGCCATACTGCAGAGCTTGTTCTGATCTCAACAATAATCTTTAAAATATCATATCAAAAAAAATTTAATCTGACGCTTGCGAGTCTCATCCATATTTCATCGAGTGGACCCAGAAAATCTCCTTAAAAGTTCATTCATTTCTAAATTCATCCAGTTTATTAAAATGTTGGACAGTAGTACTATTTTTAACTTGGGTAATTTGTTTAAGAAATATGGAGAGAGGGTACATCTAGTTGGTGTAAGGATAGATTAAAAAAAGTTCCATATTTAGAAATCCATCTTTATGATCCATTCTTAGCTACACGTTTAGCGATGAAAATGCTATTTCAAACTGGAGATCAAAAAATATATTGTTGTTTTTTAATTGTAATCTCCAGTTATTTCCCCTCTTGTGATTGGCTCTTTCTTTGGGACAATGTCATGTTGATTATTGAATAAAAATTCTTTTTATTTTGCTAGGGAAAATACCTGAAAGGTCAAACCCACTAAAAGCAAGATTCTTCCGTGATTCTTCTTCGTCGTCTTCTTCGTCATCGATTTATTCCCCAGTCTCAGGTTTGTTATTTGTCCCTCTTTTCCTACTTCATACATTTTTTTTTAATCGGTCGGAAAGCGAATGTGATAGATTTTAAAAAATTGTCTTCCTTAGACTTTTATCAGGGACAAAGATTTTCTGCGAGTTTTGACTTTTATACCATTAATTCAGATCTGTGAAGAAATCTGAGATTGGCGCGCCCTAAAAAATTTTTTATCTTTGCCGTAAATGCTAAATAATTTTATCAGCATTTAAAATAATTGGATAAAACGTGTTTTAGATAATAATGCAATTGATCTATCGTAGATTTGCCAAATTCTTATTGAATATTCTTATAAACATTAAAAACGTTTACGATTGGCTCAGTGTTTTCATCCAGTTAAATTTCATCTTATAGCAATCGTTAAATTTTATGTGGCTCTGAATATGTTCATACGACTTTCTAATGATAATGAAGCATTTCTTAAATTGGATAAAGATGTATAAAAATTGCTTTGAAAGTGATAAAGTAACAGACTACATCATTAGGCAGCAAGTTGACATCGATGCTATGCAGTTCGAATTTGTATCAGGTCATGGTACAACAGATGCTATCTTCATTCTACGTCAAATGCAGGAGAAATACAATCGGGTGGACTATACATGGCATTTGTTGACCTAGAAAAGGCTTTTAGCAGGGTTCTCCAAGAAGTTTTATGGTGGGCAATGCGCAAGCTTAGAGTGGAGAAGCGGTTTCTAAGACTAGTACAATGTATCTACAGGAACGCCAGAAGCAAAGTACAGGTAGATGACATTTACAGCGATGAGTTCAGTGTAAATGTTGGAGTACATCAAGGATCAGTCCTTTATTGTTCTTGAGGCCCTCTTCAATCAGTTATGAATAGGGTGCCCATGGGAACTACTGTATGCTGATGACTTGGTCATAATAGCAGAGACAATAAACGGGCTGGAAGAAAAATTGAAAGTATGGCAGAAGGGCATGGAAGCAAAAGGTCTGAGGGTCAATACTGGAAAGACAAAGGTGATGATTAGTGGCCTAGAACTCCAGTCTTTAAAGGACTCTTGTCAATACCCATGCACAGTGTGTGGGGGGGGGGGGGGTAGGAGCAATGTGATACAGTGCAACCACTGTACTTTATGGTGCACAAAACACGCAGCAGGGTGCATGGTAGGTTCACACCAGACTTCAGAGGTAAGAGATGTCTAGGACTTGCACGCCTAATTGAGGGCCGCCCTTACACAGAAGTTTAAATAGGAGAGGACATGCTGGAGGTGGCTGCGAACTAAGTTCGACCATCAGTCAAGACAGCTTGGGGAAAGTTCAGAAACTTTTCCCAATCTTAGCATCCCGAGCCATTCCAATTATTACCAGGGGTAAGGTCTATGTAAGCTGTCTAAGAAGCGTGATGTTGTACGGCAGTGAGTGTTGGCCTCACTTACTCGACTCTAGAGAAATGACAGGGCTATGATTAGGTGGATATGCAATGTAAAACCGGACCAGATCCAGAACATTAGGTCAGACACTCTACTTGAGAAATTGGTAATTCCAAAATTTGATATCCTAAAAAGAGCAAACTGTCTTCGCTTGTTCAGACATGTTGAAAGAAGCAAGGAGTATATCAGCACATGCAGAGACCTAAGACTGGACAGCAAAAAGAAAACTGAGCGCCCTAGGAAGACCTGGAAAGAGACCATCAGGCAAGATCATAAACAGTGGCAAATGGACACAGTCCATACCCACAATCGTGATTACTGGAGACTTAGCATAAGGACAGCCAGACAGTGTCGAACCTCTTGTCAAAGGTAACATAGATGATAAACCTGGATAGTGAGTTTACAATTTGAGGTCAACAAAAAATATTAAATGTCGAAAATTGATTACTTTGTCGAAATGTTACATTCCTGGAATAAGCAGGCACCTCCACCCCCGAATAAATGAAGGCCCTGAACCCCCATATCATTATTTTATTTGAAAAATTTTATAATATAAGTTATAAATAAAGTAAAATGTCATCTTCTGAATGTCCTGTGCGCATGCTGTAAGAGGTGGTAATGTGAAATTAATTTTATGCAAAGGGAGTGGAAGCCATTTGTGAAAAATCAGATACCTCCGATTTTTCAGAAACTTTAATCAGATATAACACAATTAATAAATATTCCCTAAATTTTAGTTTCTTTGGGGTATTTTAAAGGGTTGGGGACATTTGAATATTTGCATTAAATTTTATCCATAGTCATTCGACACCAATTAAGCACGATTCCCTGAATTTCAATTTCTTAAGACACATTAAGCTATAAGCCTTAAATTTTAGACATTTCTTAGAATTGAAATCGTGCAATAGATTTTGATAAAAATTTGAATAAGGATTCTAGACATAAAGTGTAGTGGGCATTATTTCTTGATTTTAATCTTTGTAAGAAAACCTAAAGATGGTGCAAATTTTTTTTTGTTAATTTTACTCTTAGTGGAACGGGTATTCTAATAAAGGAATTAAAATTTAAAAAATTTCTTGAAAAAAAGAACTTTTATTCTTTTCAATTTTTATCTGTTTAGCATGTGTCTTCATGCTTCTGTAATGGCCAAGTTTGGTTCCATTCTTTTCCTAAAAGAAATTTGGACATAGTTTTTAAAAACAAAATCTTTCTCAGTAGTAGAATTGGGGTTTTACCTAATTTTAGATGTTTGTATCAATCTGTACTATATTTTCAGTATCAGAGACCATCTTCTGGTTTTGACCATCTAATCCTAAAATGCAGTCATCCTGTTAAAATGATCAGGTTGTAAATATGCACTTTGTGTGGCAACTGATTTGTTGAGCACAACTGAGGCTGGCACATTCTTTACATTTTTATTTTGGTTCTGTTAGTTTTGTTTCATTATTATACATGAATTCACATGCCTGTATCTTAAGTTTGTTCTTCGTGTGTTTTTCTTAGTCCATATGGCAGGAAAATGTTGTTTTAATGGCTTAGATTTTACTGTTCTGTAAACATAAATGAGTGGAATAGTTTCTTTAGTTGTGTTTTCATCATCATCGTTTTAAGGTCTGCTTTATATGTTGGACGGCTTTAAGAAATTGACTTCCTAAATAACCTATCTCTGGCCAGGTCTTTATTTATCACTCTTTGCTTCAGGGCCATTTTTATCACTTCCTCCTTGGCCTTCCCCTGTTAGCTGAACCTGCTACCTTAACTGTTCTACATCTACTAACCCAAGAACTCTCATCCATTCTTTCAACATGGCCATATCATCGAAGCCTACTCTTCTGCATACATTTCCCTATACTTGTGTCAATAATCTGGTTAAAATGTGTTGTTAGGAATCTCCGTTACCAAATTGCCCCTCTTAGCGTGACTGTCGCAAAATTCCGAGAAGTGTACCATCTCTAATAGATGGAGGGGAGCTTGTCTTGGGGGTAGGGGTAGAGCAAGGGGGCAAATTGACTATGTGCATGAGAAAATGACAATTTTTCATGAGCGGTAGTCAACCTCATTATAAATTCAAGATGGCTGCCATCTAGTTAATTAATCAAATTTTTGTAATTTATTTTGATAGTCCTACTTATATGCTACAAATGTCATACATTGGATCATTTTGAAAATAGATGTAAAAAATAATTTTTCTACAAAAAAAATTCAGTGCTCAGAAGGTTAATATCTTTGAACTATAAAAAAAACAACTTTTAAATGGTTTTAACATATATTGTTCTTGATACTTTTTGGAGACAAACGGGTTGGTATTTACTTCTTGTTTTATATTATATTTCTCTCTATTTTTTTTATTTTTTTCGGTGTAATTTGATATTTTGATTTTGTCTGCAGATTTTGACCCTTAATTTCTCCATTTTAATGGTGAAGTTTGTGTTTTAAAGTTGTTAATGTTAATACATGTTTTTCTTTTTACTAGATGACGGTTTTGTATACTTGAGACTAGTATAATTATTACATTGGTGTTAATGAATGAATTGATTCTCTGAGTTTTCGATCAACTAAGTTCTGTTTTCTTTTTTTATAGTGTACCCCACTCACGCTTGATTTGGACATCATAGATGCTGAATCGTGAAACTTCTCTCCACTGAAGACTAATGTTAAAACGTTGTTGTCAATCAGTCCAATCTTTTCTCACATTGTGAAGTTTTTATTAGAAGGTCAGGTCTGAAGTATGGTCAGCAGAGTTTGGCATTGATTAGGGAAGGAAAGATCATTTCATACGGAACCAAATTGATGACAACTCAAGTAGTCTTAATTAACGAATATATTAAGTAAAGACATGTTCATACATAGAGCAAGAATTACTGAGTTTAGAAATAAATATCTCCTGTGTTTCTGGACGTGCTGAAAAGTTTTAATTTTCTTTAAAAACGGTCGACAAAGTCTGGTCAATGGATATCAGAGACTGGGCGTTTCTCTATCTCGGTTCCAACCATCACATCACATCATGGGACGAGCAAGAGATGAGTCTGTCAAAATAAAGTCCAGGAAGCCAGTCAGTAATGTTTTGTATTCTTTCTCTTCAAAACTAGGAAGCTAGTCGGGCATCAGATCAACACAAT
Source organism: Sepiola atlantica (assembly GCA_963556195.1). Classification (NCBI taxonomy): domain Eukaryota; kingdom Metazoa; phylum Mollusca; class Cephalopoda; order Sepiida; family Sepiolidae; genus Sepiola; species Sepiola atlantica. The sequence goes on along the minus strand of OY744522.1, from coordinate 154,890,180 downwards.
TCGAGTTTTCTATCTTTCGGTTTCGACATACATTACCTTCTCTGGTGAGCAAAGTCTTGTTTCTGAGACGCTTTGCATGCCTGTTTATATTAGGAATTGGTGCAGTTCAACTGGGTTGTGGTGATTAGCCTTTCAACTAGTACCTCAATTAATTATTTTTAAAAACTCATCAATAAATCCGGAAAATAAGATGTTGCAAATTTCATCTCTGCTCCGAGGGAAATTCCCCTATTTTCAGCTGGATTTCCCACAGGATTACCCAGCATTATCCGGTGTCACTTACTCCTCCTAACATCTTGTTACATGCCTCTTCCTACAGCCTCGACGGGGGAGGGTAAAAAAGTCTTCCGTATAGATTATAGAGCCTAGCCTACCGATAGAGATCTCCATGGCTAAGGTCCACAGTGCTTGTTCCAAATGTGGGAGATTTTCATATAAATATATTTTCTTGTATAAAGTAATTTTTGTCATAAATCTTTAGAGGCAGGTAAACTTTTTCCTTTTCTTTTCTCCAGAGGAAGAGGCCCATGACGAAAATGAAGCTGACATGCTAAGAGCTGATGCAAACATTCCTATTGAAGAATTAGTTGCCAAATATGCCAAACAAGGAGTTCCGCAAGTGGCTGCAACCAAAAAACAGAAAGTAGAAGAGTCTCCAGCAATCCGTTCCAAAAAGTTGAATCTCATTGGCAAAGGAAGTGAGGAAGATGCCGACACAGACATCCGTGGGGATGACATGGTTTGTTCCAGCAGTGGGATCAACAAGATAACAAATGGTCATGCTGACAATGAGAATAACTTGAATACAGAAAAAGAATTCAAAGACAGGAATTCTGAAGTCAAAATTGACGATGAGGAGGATGATAATGTAGAAGATAAATCTACAGAGACTGATTCAAAAGTTAATTCATCCAAAACTGAAAGTATGAAGGCTGACTCAACAACCGAAGACGAACCATCTAAAATGGATGTTCTTCCGAGTACTGCCTCCTTATCTTCTACATCCGTCTCATCTTCAAGTTCATCATTTGGGAGCAACGAAGAGGAAAAACCTGGCTCATCAAATGAAAAACCGTCTGGAAGTGGGGTAAAGATTTTTATATATAGCTTTACTTTATAAAACCCAACAACACTTTTTAAGAAACTATTTTTTACCTTTGTTACTTCTTTTCCTTCTCTTCCTCCTAGTTCTTTCTATTCCTCGTCTCCTCTTCTATTCCCCGTCGGTTTTCTTCGCCCCCTGTACTCGTTTTACTCAGTTTTCCTCTTCCCCCCCCCCCCCCCCTTTCTCCCCTCGGTTTTCTTTGTGTGTGTGTCTCCCCCTCGGTTTTCTTTGTGTGTCCCCCCCCCCTTCTCCCTTCGGTTTTCTTTGTGTGCGTGTGTGTCCCCCCCCTTCTCCCTTTGGTTTTCTTCGTGTGTGTGTGTTTCTTTCCCTTCCCCCCCCCCCCCCGGTTCTCCCCTCGGTTTTCTTCGTGTGTGTGTGTCCCCTTTCTCCCCTCGGTTTTCTTCGTCTGCTCTATTCGTTCTTTCTGTCTTTTTCTTCCTGTATTTATTGAAACTTTTTTATTTTTCCAGGAACCACAGCCTGGTGGCTCTGGCTGCTCACTATCCAAAAATCGTACACCAGATGATTTTGATGAAATGGAGGATGAGGATGAAGAAGATATTGAGGGAATGATGGAAGAAGGTGAAGAGGATGACAGTGAATTGGATGAGACAGATGACGAATATGAAGGATGTGACAGCAGTGATGAGAATTCATTTAAAGAAGACGAGGAGGAGGAGGAAGAGGAGGAGGAGGAATGTGAAGAAGATGATGACTATGATCATCATAATATGATAAAAGAAAGTGATGAGGTAAATGGATTTTGAAAGTGATCAAAGTTGACTTTTATAATCACTTTTTAGGGAACCTAACTATCTATGCCTGATAAAGATAGGGGGGGGGGTGATGGTTCTCAAAAATGCTTTTTTTTTTTTTTTAATTATTTTAATAACCAATTTTGAATTAATTATATTCCATCGTAAATTGTTCAAAAATGTATTACTCTATTAGCAAAACATTTAATTGGCTAATAGATCTAATTTTTAAAATCTGCCTTAAATATAGACCTTACAAGTAGAATTATTAAAATGCCAATCATCTATTAAAAAGTTGTTTTTGCCGTTTGTCTATTCATACACAAATAGAAAACATGATTGGTTGACAAAAAAGGAATATGCAGAGTACACATTACTAAGACAGTAGTTTTACGATGTCCATACCTGAGTTTGAATCTTATGTAAGTCTAAAATATTTTTTTAAATGGATACATGTTTTTATAGATTTAAAAAAAAAAAAAAAAAAATGTATTTGGCATTAGTTAAAAAGCAAATATTTTTCTTCATACCAGCTAAAAAGCCGTAGAAGCTAGGTAAAGATGGAAATTGACATATCCATGTATTGTACCAACACCATTCAAGAAGCAGATATAAACTAGTAGTGAGAAATGCCTTCAATTATTTTGATTACAATTAAATCACCTTATTTTTCCCTCGTAAAATAGTTAATCATAATTTTTCAAATCTCTTCCTCTTACTAATCTTTTCGTTTTGTCACTCATTTTATTCCTTCAAAATGTGGTCGTAAAAACGTTTGGCTCGTTTGAAATATTTCAACCCATTCATCCAATCATTATATTTGCTCTTGATACACTACTGTTATTGTCAGAATATTTAAGACTTTAATAAGACCTTAGTAGCTAGACACAGGGCAATTCCCATATATTATTAAATTTGAAAGGTGTACAAAGTGACTAAGTTAATAAAAGAACTAGAGAATCTCAATTATAAGGATGCTGTATCTACTTTTGGCGTAATAGTGATTCTTAGTGCAGCAGGAGACTCTGGTTCAATCTCAAGTCAAGTCGTACCAAAGACTTAATAAATGGTACTTGATCCCCCCCCCCCCCTTTGCTAAACACTCCTCATTGAATGGTGAAGATCAAAGGTAAGTGGAGTAATCCTGGGAAAAGAGTTGCACCCTCCTCTACACCTCAGTGTATTTTAATGAAAAGGGAACCTTCAGGTGGCCCTCGGCTATGGTCGATCACTTTACATTTTTATCAGAACTTAATTGAGACTTTCAAAATAATAGACTTTCTTAATTATTGGACATTTATTAAAGAGTACACATCACTGATTAGTAGAAGTTTGTATGAAACACTGCAAAAGAAAGAAAAAAGGCCACCTAAATCTACTTTTCAAAAAGTTGAAAAATCGGATAGTATTTTCCCACCAACCTAATATTTTCCTACTTTTGCTTTCATCTTGGTTGCTATAGCAGTGATGAAAAAGTTCCAGTGTTTCAGATTTTAACATATGGGAGATATAATCGAAAGCTTCACATTAAAAGAGAAAAGACTTGAAGGTCAAAGAGACCTCATTCACAAAGTCAACTAAAATAATTTACTAACTTGCACAAAAGATAAATAAAAATGAAGCAGCAAAAACAAAAATTATCATTGGTATACTATCATGGCCATCCCTACTACAGGCCAGGCAATCGTGCAACTGGGGTCTTTTACTGGGGGCCATGTGAATTTTCTTAAATATTCGATATAGAAGTTGCAAACAAAGGTAAAATTCCTCTGTGAGATTAGTTTGATGTTTTTATGTGTTTTACATACCAAATAATAACTACAATGAGCTAATTGATAAATTTTACAATTGACAAATTCCTATAAATGAAGAGACAGGTAATTTTGAATAAACAATGGCAAATGCATATTTCAATGAAGAATTTTTATTTCAATGTTGGATTTTGTACTTATGTCAAAAGATCATTACTTGTATATTGTGGTTAAAAAGAAAAAAAGGATCCGCTGATGATATAGTTTGCAACTTTTATATCGAATATTTAAGAAAATTCACATGGCCCCCAGTAAAAGACCCCAGTTGCACGATTGCCTGGCCTGTAGTAGGGATGGCCATGTATACTATGTAAAGAAGTTTTTTAAAAAGTCAAATGTGTGTAGCGTGAAGTAAAGTATCTTTTCCATAAAATATAATTTAATAAAGTTTTTTAAATATTTAATTTTGAATCTCTCAGTAGTTATTTTATAGTTTCAAAATCGACCATATTATAAACGCGTTTCATTTTTAGTTTGTTACTAGCATGGCTACCCGGCATTGCCCGGGGCCATAAAAACAAAAGAAGCAGTTAAAAAGTTTGTTTAACCACTTTATATTAAAACTCCTACCTCTCTCAATCCTCCTCTCTTTCTCATTCCCCATTTTTCCACACTCTCTTTCACCTCCTCCCAGCCCATTCCTCTCTCTTTCTTTTTTATGTATTTAAAATAATAACAAAGTAAATCATTAATGAGCCTTCAGTTTTAAAGTTATTGCTCCCGGGCAACACAGTTTCTTCCACACCTTCTTCCTCAAAAATATAATGAAATCTATATTTGTTTTAATTTATTCCCGGGCAATGCAGAATCTCTTATCTTCCTCCTCCCCCTTAATAATATAATGAAACCTATATTTATTTTAGTGTATTCCCAGGCAATGCTGAGTTTCCTGTCTTGCATATACCACATAGGAAATGTACTGTTATTGCACACACCTACTCCATCTAGGGTATTGAGCACTGACTTCCAAGCAACATAGAGTACCTTTTCTGGTATACACTAATATAACAAAATACAGTGAAAATCTTTCTCCCAGGCAACGCAGCATTTAAAAACACCTGCTCTATGTAGGATATTGAGCACTTTGGATTTACTTATACCACTTACCAAATATAATACTGTATTATTACTATTATGGCTCCCGGGCAATACTGAGTTAGCAAAAGACAGATGTTCTTTCTCCTGGGCAACATTGCGTTTAAACACACCTGCTCGAAAATGTTGAACACTTTTACTATATACCACTTATCAAATGTAATACTGTAATCTTACGTTTATTGCTCCCATTTAGAGCACTACTAAAATCACCCTTTCCAGGTTTCTTACCAGATCCAAAGAGGAGCTTAAGGAAAGTTAAATAATTTTGAAAGAAAATGCAGAGTCAGCGGAAGGAATACATTGAAATTAGTATTTTCTTTCCAAATTATGGCTGAAAAACATTTCCATTATCTTCCCCAGTTAATTTTACATAAGAATACACTTATGTAGATTCTTTAACCTTTTTTCTATAGGGCACACACAAACATTGAGTTTTATATAAATATAGATATGTACAGAGTTCTGCTACCTGGCCAATTCCCTTTCAGCTGATGGTGGTTGTGATATTGCTGCTATTATCCGATGCAAGTCTGCCTGGTGGGACTTTGGTGAACTCCGGCCCATCTGCATAAGCATCTGACAATCACAGCTAGAGGACAGGTGTACACCAGCTGTGTGATGAGTGTTATGTTTTATGGCTCTGAAACATTGACTGCATCGGCAGGCACTATCAAGAGACTGCAGTGCAACGAAAGAGCCATGATTAAATGAATCTGTCATGTCAGGACGGAAGACAACACTCTCAAGAGATTCTTCTATCTAGGTTTGGTATACGGGAAATAACATGTCTTTAAACTGGGCAGGATGAGATGGCTTGGCCATGTCTTGCGAAGCTCCAGCTGGATCTCCCGGGCCAGAAACATGTCCATCGCATCAAGTCGGCAGGCTGGAAGACCGAGACTTTCTTGGGATGAGCTGTGTGAACGTGACCGTGCAGCCCTGGGGATTACAAACTAAGATCCAAGCTTGGAGTGGAAGACTGACAAGCAGGCCCCACATTCTTATAGAGGCTAATCAAAGGCCTGTTCAAAAATAAATTGGAGGAAATAGTACTGATTTTTTATTTCTGCCTGTTAGTGAATACTTTTATCATTAAATTGTTTGTAAAATGTAATCATTTTTTTTTTTTTTTTTGTCTCTTTCCATTTTGCTTTTCTATTCATTTATTTCATTTTCTCTTTTTTTCTCCTACAGCCTGGGATGGACAGTGGCTGCACTGCTGTAGTTGCATTGTTAAGGGACCATGAACTTGTAGTAGCTAATGCTGGTGATTCTCGCTGCGTTCTGTGCCATGCAGGCAAAGCTGTTGATTTGTCCATTGACCACAAACCTGAGGATGAAGAAGAGAAACACCGGATCGAGGGAGCTGGGGGCAAAGTCACTGGGGATGGACGTGTCAATGGGGGACTAAATTTATCAAGGGCCATTGGTAAATATTCTCTTAAACATCAATCTTTTATGTTTTGTTTTTTTTTAACTGTTTTAGCTTGTACATTAATCGGGTATTTCTGTATTGTTGACTTTTGACATAATCTGGGGGGTTTTTTTTGGGGGGGGGGGATTCTCGGTTTTTCCCTCTTTGTAATAACAGTTAAAAATCCAAGATATATTCGGATGGCGAAGCTTTTGAGGTTAAGAAGTTTTACTTTAGTGATACTTTTCCAGATGCTAGTGTGATTGCAAGTGTAAGGAGTTGAAGGAATAAGTTCACGGAACTTCTACCATTACTAACCAGCAGAGCATTACCACTGTCGATCAAGGAAGAGGCTATCAAGCATATACGCAGTGTGATGTATGGAAGTAAAACTTGGGCAGTGAAGGGTGAGGACATACGCTGCATGGAGAGAAATGGTATGAGAATGATACAATGGATGTGTAATGTGAGTGTTAAAGACGGGTTTAGATCTCGTGATCTCAGAGGAAGATTAAATCTGGTCAGTATAGAGGTATGTGCAGAACAGGAGACTTTGATGGTATGCCTATGTTGAAAGAATGGATGAGAGTTCTTTGGTTAGTAGATGTAGAACAGTTGAAGTAGTAGATTCGGTTCAGAGGGAAGGCCAAGGAAAACATGGAGGAAGTGATAAGGATGGACTTGCAAGAAAGAGGGATAAATAAAGACCTGGCTATAGATAGGTTAGTTTAGAAGTCAATGTCTAAAAACCATCCAACACATGCCAGCATAATAAACGGACATAAACCGAATGCTGAGAGAAAAATGACAAAATAAACAATCATGGAACGTAAATATACCAAATGCGTATAAATGGACTCTTCTTGTTTCACTTAAGCAAGAGAGGTTATCCTGTTTGTATTTACTTGCTTGCAAATTCTTCTCTTTTTCTAAATGGAAGGGGGGGGGGGCAATAGGAAAAATTTACTCTGCTTAGTTGTCATCATTCTTCTTTTCACCGTCTATATTGCTGTGGTGTAAACCAACACTGCGACTGCACCAATTGAAACTTGTTTGTGTTGACTGGATCCTCTGTGATTTCGTAATGTTGTCTCAAAGAAGAAATGCTGAAAAACAACCTATTTCTATACAGGGATGTATGTGAGTTCTCCACCTTGTAGCGGAATTCCATTTGGGGGGGGGGGGGGGGGGTATTCCTGTCAAATCGCTAGAGCCTTACCTCCTTATTTTCTTGTCACTACTTGGCTGGATTTTATTTATTTTTCCCTCGCTTTCTCTTTCTCTCTACATTTTGTTTTGCTTTGCCTTCCTTTTCTGTCTTATGAAAGTTCTTTTTGAAAATCTTAATTTTATCTACCCACATAATGAATTATTTGAAGTCTTAGACTTCAAATAATTCATTATGTGGGTAGGGTAGTTGGATGACTTTTTTTACTCTTTCCCCCAACATGCACACTCTGTTTTTCTCTTAATTTTTATTTTCTTAGTTTAAACTGATTTGAGTTGTTTGTTAAAACTTTGTGCTGCTCTCTACACACACACACACATGGTGGGAGAGAGCATCTCAATTTCAGGCAGGTTTTTTTATTTTTACCTGTCTTTGTTTCCATTCTTTTATTTATAGAGCCCTATCCTAATTCTTCTTTTAGGTGATCATTCATATAAACAGAATGCCGATTTACCACCTGAGGAACAAATGATCACATCATTACCTGACATCCAGACTCGAACTTTAGATGAAGATGATGAATTTGTCGTTCTAGCTTGTGATGGAATATGGTAAATATACCAAACTTTCTTTTTAGTTCTCAGCATTAGCAAAATAAAGAATATAAAATGATTCCAGAGTCAATTTATTGAATAAATAAAACTATTGTAAAATTTGATTTAAACTTTGCATTTCAGAGGGGTCCCCCCCAAAAAAACTATCCAAGTTCAATTTTAAAAACCTGACACCAATTTCCGACACTCTAATCTGCCACGCTCACCTGATATTTAGGACGTGTGTTAGGCATTGTTATTAATGATGACTGACAGTGAAATTCTCATAAAATACAAAATTATAACTTTCGTTTAGTATGAATATCCTCTGTGAATATTATGAGTTCTTAAAGATTTTTCTTTCTCTCCATTTAGGAATTTTATGTCCAGTCAAGAAGTTGTTGATTTTGTACGAGAACGCCTGAAAGATCCAATTAAACAAACAAAGTTGTCTTTGATTTGTGAAGAGGTAAGGTTCCTATATCGCAAGAGACTCCAGAAATTATGGCTACAATCAAGCCGGTTTCAAAATTCTGTCTCATTTCCGACTTACAGATTGTGGGCAAAATTATAGCTGAAAATGCAACCCCTTTTTGGCACAAAAATTTTAATATCATTTTACAATATATTTTTTTAATACAATTATTAGACAAAGTTTTATTTAAAATAACTTAAATTTGTTTTCCGGTAAAAGTGCAAAATAGTTAACACTTGTACCCCCCCCCCCCCCCCCCCAAAAAAAAAAACAAAACAATTTATATCAAACTTATTAGAATGAAATTCTCTACCAAACCATCAAAGTTTTAATATTTATAAAACTTATTTCACACTTTTTCATCTATAAAGTCTATCTTCTCGACAATCGACTTACAATGGGAGCCAGCAAATGTAGGCATGTTGTGGTGACCATTGGAAGTTAACTGTAGAGACGACAGGTGATAAAGTGTTATAAACGTTAAAACTTGGCTCATTAGGTAGAGAATTTCATTCTAATGAGTTTGATAAAAATTATTGGGTCATGGGATTACGAGTTATCAAGTTTTTAGCTATTCTGCACTCTTACCCATTTTTCAATTCAATAAAAATCAAATGATAGTAAAATATTTTATGTTTGTGGCACTTTTAATATGGGTCCGTTATATATATATATATTAACCCTGATTTTTGTCCATTAAAGATCTAGTGGGAGCTTAACTCCACAAAATTAACGCTTTTCTAAGCTCATACTGTTTATTTAGATGTGCAACACAATGACAGATCCATGATTAGATGGATTTGCAATGTGAAATCTGATTAAACCCAAGGGACTGCTTCCCTGTTGATTACAATTTGGTTGTCTTCAAATTCTTGTCATAAACCGCCCCATAAGTAATCAAATGCAATTCTTACCTTTGATCAATCTTAGCACTCCCATAGTACTCCATCTCTTGGCTGACATCTCATTAACCCTTACCCTCGAGTGTCTTTTAGCCATGATAAATAGTGGCCAAATAATAATCAAAAGAAAAACATTAGGTCGGGGGATTCACTGAAAACACATTTTCTCAGCACAGTTTATCCTAAGGATAAATTGGTTACGCTAGTATGGTCATGTGGAGTGTCGGCCTCCTGGATAAACGATGGCAGAAGCATGAATGTCTTGAATCGCAAGAAGGTTGGCTGGCCAAGGATAACTTGGAAGCAAAGCAAGTGATTAGACAAAACCATTGAAGAAAGTAGAACCGTGATGACTGAGTTTGTGAAATATCAAAAAGGTCTGGTCCCCTGGACAAGGGAAAAGTGGTATTAAATGAATAGAATAGAAATAAGAATTCTCCGCCTCTTAGCGGAGTTCTGTTTTGTTTTTGTTTTTTTCATCCCCAAAAAAAGCAGATCTCCACTTAAATTGCTAGAGCCATTATTTTTTGGGGTTTTTCACTACTTGACTGGATTTTATTTTTTTCCTCCTTTTTCTCTCTTCCTTCTCCTCTCCGTCATGTCTTGCCTTCCTTTTCCCTCTTATGACTATCTTCACCGAAAGGTGAAGATGTTAATTTTGCTGTGAAGGCTAGGACTTCAAACTATTGATGAATGGAAGTCAGATGACTTTTGTTTCATCAAAGAATGACTCCTGTCTCCTTCCCCTACAATGCTCCGTTAAAGTTTTTTGTTTTTCTCCCTTCTCTTTGCAAAACTGAATCATGTTCTGCAAAACAAAAAGAATTCACCTCCGTCTTTCTCTCTCACTCTCTCTTCCCTTTTTTTTTTTTTTTTTTTTTTTACAACCCCCTAATGTGGATAGCAACCCATGATGCTAAAGGGTGGGATCCTGGTGGCTGAGCAGTCCATAACCCAGGAAAGTAGTGGATATGTACACTGCAACCCTCCACTTTGGCCCTTACTTGGGCTAGACGAGGGGTTGGAGAGGCCCGCTCCAATCAATTAGCTGGTCACATCAAGCCCCCACCATATAAATCCCACACCAATCTGCTCACTACAATTAACATTCCTATTCCAACCCCCACTAACAAAATAATCCAAAAATATGGTGGAAAGCGGTGGCTGAGGGTCAATTGGTTATGGTGAACAAAGCATTGACATGGCTGTGACATCCCTGACATTTTTCTAAAAACACCAAAAAACAAAATTAATGGGAGACAGGTGCTCGGTGCTTCACCTAAACAAAGTATATCATCTCTGTGGTGCCAGGGTGAATGGGTTTCCCTCCTGTCACTTCCCACAAAGAGCTCTGAGGTGTGTAGAGAGCAAAAAGCAGCCTCCCCACAAATTTTCCAAGATTCCTAGTAATAGAACTACTAGAAAGCAAAAAAAAAATGAGTGAATTATCACCACTTTTATTTAATCAAAAATACTTACCAGCAAGAACAATCCAAAGTCAATAAAAAAAAAACTAAGAAACGGAAATCTTAACATCTAGATTTAACATGGAATCGGATCAAAATAAAAATCCTCAATCTCAGATTGACGAGAGCAAAGATGCTACAAGCCAAAAAAAACCTCGACCCAAACAGCTTACAAAAGCGAAACCTCCTTTGAAGAAACAATACAACAAACAAAAACAGAATTGGTGCTGATTGAGAGTGAAATTTGAACTGGTGGAAATTGAAAACCAGGAAAGAAATTCAAGACAGAAACTAAAAACCTCTAACAAAATCAAATCAAAAAGCCTAGAATTCAAAAAATCACGACAACAATCCCAATCTAGGCACAAACTAGAAATAAAAAAAACTAAAAAAAACAAATGAAGAACCAGGAACAAACAAATAAAATTACCAGAGAAAATGGAACTAGATGAACACGCCGAAACCTCTACAAACAAATCATAACCCCCTCATCATTCATAAGATTTTACAGTGGAACATAAGTGGTATAAAACCAAATTATGAAGAATTGCTTATACTCATGAAAAACTTATCTCCAGCAGTTGTCTGCCTTCAGGAAACTCACTTCAAGGAAAATGGTGACATAAATATTAAAACTCATACCTCCTATAATTATATCCACAATAATAATATGAAAGCACCTCCATCATTGTAAATAACAAGATACCACAAAAGCAAATCCCTTTAAAATCAAACTTGCAGGCAGTTGCCATATCAGTATCTCTCCATAAAAGAATAACAATCTGTTCCCTATACTTACCACCGAAAGAGAAGATTAATGAAACAGAGCTGGATAACTTAATTATACAACTTTCCAAACCTTACATCTTAACTGGTGACTTCAATAGTTATAATCACATTTGGGTAGTAAAGAAACCAATGGAAAAACCAAAATTATAGAAAACATAGGTAATAAAAGGAATCTATGTCTTTTCAATCAAAAAAACATACACCTACCTCAACCCAACAACAGGCTCATATTTTGTATTAGAACTCACACTATGTGACCCCCATTACTTTGCTAGATTGTAATTGGAAAGTACTCAACGATATCTGTGGCAGTGACCACTTCCCAATAATTTTAGAAAATCACAATTCCAAAACAGAAGAAATCTCATACTGGAACCATAACAGAGCAAACTGGGATAAATATAAAATTCTATGCCAAAATAAACTCGCTCCCAAATCAAATAATAACAAAGACCACATAACATATTTCTCCAAAACACTCCTAGAAATTGCTGAAGAAAGCATACCTAAAACTTACAACTCCAACAAACAAAAACAAAAAAACTGGTTCAACCATGAATTCCAAACACATACTGCTCTAGAAATTTTTTTTAATTAAATCCAACCAAAAAGAACCTTAACAGTTTTAAAAACTGTCTGGCCAAAGCACGAAAAACTATTAGGGAATCAAAAACAACTTCCTGGCAGAATTTTGTATCCAAACTCAACAACAAAACTAAAATTAAAACAATCTGGAAAATGATACGAAAAATCTCAGGCAAATATTCTAACACCCCATTAAATCAATTGCACCATAACAATATAGAAGCCACTACCAAGGAAGAAATTGCAAATATGCTTGCAAATAAATTTGCTAAAAACTCTTACCACAAAAAGGAAAATCCTAACTTCCAAAAAATCTGACAAAAATCAACTTCAATACTCATGATAACAACAAAAACTTTACCGTAACGGAACTTCAGGAAGCTTTGAACGAAACTCAAACACTCTTACATATCTACTGCACTAAAATTTGTCCGATATTGGACTATGGCAGCTTTATCTATAGGTCAGCCAGAAAGTCCTATCTAAAAGAACTTGATACCCATCAACCATGAAAGCTCGAGACTGGTATTAGGTGCATACAGAACCTCCCCAATTGAGAGCCTATGCGCAGAAGCCCACGAAGTACCCCTTCAGATTAGACGTGAAAAATTGGCTCTGCAGTACATAATAAAATTAAAATCATGTCCAAACAACCCAGTATACGACTGTATATTTAACCCAAAATTCAGAACCTTTTTTGAACAAAAAAGAAAAATTATAAAACCTTTTAGAATGGAACCCATTATAAAAGAATCTAAAATCCAACTTTCCTACATTTTATTTCATACACTTTATCTGAAACTGAACCTTGAATCATCAGACCTCCAGAAGTGATCCTATCACTGAACAACTTAGACAAGAAAAATATGCATTCATATACTTTCCAAGAAGAATACAAATACATTTACACTGATGCTTCTAAAGATGCAGACAGTTGGATGCGCTGCTATCTTGGATAAAATTAAAAAGCCATGTGGACTACCTGACCAAACATCAATTTTTTGTGCAGATGCTACAGCCATATACCTGGCTCTAAATATAATAGAAAGTAGTCGAACAGATAAATTCATAATCTTCTTCGGCTACCTATTTCTCAACCAGATTTGTGTCTTTACACAGGTCCATTAAATTTTTTCAAGTTGTATTTCCTTCGGCTTTGTAGATCCTGACAGTCTATTCACCACAACACTGAAGAACAAAAAAAATGGATAACCCTCTAATCACAAAAATGTTAAATAAGATCATCTATACTGAGAAGCCGTGTAAAATTAATTATGCTGGATACCGAGTCATATCGGCATTCGTGGAAATGAAAAAGTGGATAGTGCAGCAAAAAGAATCTCTGAACATGACCCATTCCAATACTAGGATTCCATGCACTGATCTTTGACCTTCTATAAACAGGTTAATCAAAGAAAAAGTGCAAGAATCTTGGGATGAATGCCAAAGTAATAAATTACAAGATTTAGCCAACTATTGATGAGTGGCCCTTAGGCTACAGAAAGGCAAGAAGAGAAGAGGTTGTAGTAGCCAGACTCCATATAGGACATACACATATTACTCACAAACATTTATTGGAAGGTGAAGAGTCTCCAATGTGTATATCATGTCAAGAACCTTTTTACGGTCAAACGTATATTAATAGACTGTCAAGATCTACAAAGCCGAAGCAAATACTACAACTCAAAAAATGTAATGGACCTGTGTAAATACACAAATCTGGTTGAGAAATTCCTCTCCATTTCAGCTTTTTTCTTTGCCATTGACTACTCACATCCCTGCAGAGATGAAAGTATTAATTGAAATGCTAGTAACATTCGGAACGGTATTTACTCACACTCCCCACCCCACTATGGGTAATAAGATTGCAATTTGTGTTCAGTTAATCATGTATTGTTTCGGCCTTAAATAACCCCAAAAACGTTTGATTTGCCTTAAAACAGACAAATTAAACAATTACAATACTCGCGTCCCTGTGCAGATTGAATAGCCTTATCAAAACGATTCATTTTTGTTACTGTATCAAATCACCCTTTTGTCTAACATTCAAAAGCAATATGAATTGGAATAAATATATAGAAGATACCGCTAGTAAACGTCTCACACCTTCCAGTATCCTATATCTCTATAAAGTCATCATTTGCACATGCATGGAATTTTGTTGCCACATCTGGGCTGGTGCACCAACCATTAGTCTCTCTTTCTCGGATAGGGACCCAAAAAAAATGAATCTCTAAACTAGTAGATCCCGCACTGTCCGTTGCCGCAGTGTTGTATTCTTATCCTTGTTTTACAAGTACTTCTAAGGAATGTGCTCCGATTAATTTACTGCACTTGTACTCCTTCAACGTAAATATCCCCGGCCAACCCGACTAGCAGCAAACTCACCCCTTCACTGTATCGGGTCCTCGGATGCCGGAAAACTTTCTACTCTAATAGCTTCTTTCTTCGGACCGCTTACCTTTGGAATTCCCTCCCTGTTTCCCCGATTATACCAACATGTAGAAATTTAAATGTAATGTGAACAAACATCTTGCTTCACCACTCTGTCGGATGCTCCTATAAATCTGGCCCCTAATCTCGATAGCCCCTTATGTCTCAGTGGCAATATGCTTTGTTTGGAGGTGAATAAAAGGAAAAAAGGTTTTGATTATTTCGAATTAATTTTTTTTCCTTTTATCTCTTTCACTTCCTTAAATACTTTGCGCGTCTCATTATTCTGAACCTGGGAGGGATGTGTATTCCAGTAAGTCTAATATATTTTCATTGTCTTTTTCTTGGCAGATCTTTGACTATTGTCTGGCTCCAAACACAATGGGTGACGGCACGGGTTGTGACAATATGACATGTCTTATTGTCGATCTTCAACACCGTTCCTCGGGTAGCAGCAAGCGAACGTCGGATACATTGAAAACGTCCACGGACTCCACAGACAAAATGGACAATGAAGAAAGTGAACAACAGTCTGTTAAGCGACCCAAGATTACTGACGACGATAACGACAAAAAAAGTGATTAGTTCTGCAATATTAGTTGAAATTGTCTTTGTTGTTTTTCATCATCATCATCATCATCATCATCGCCTCTTCCTCTTTTCCTCCTTCTCACTGACAAGGGCTATGCAGCTTTTTGATAGTAAAATAAATTATTTTGGTGCCTCCTTGCGAAACAGGATAACTTGGTTAAAAGATAACTTATGTATTCAAATTGTTAAGCACTTAATCAGACAAACAGGTTATATTTATCCAATACTTTACATACTGTGTGTGTATGTATATATATATATATAAATTGGTTGATATATTGGTTCAAGAGTTTTAAACTTAATGGATTTTAGACAATCCTTGGGTTCTCATGTAATTCCAGAGCAATTATGAATTAAAATAATTTCAGACAAAAACAATTTTGTATTAAATTTTTTTTATTAAAAAATAACTGCAGTCTCTTCATTGGCGCTATGGTAAAGGTTACAAAGTCTGAATCTTCAGTAATACAGAAAAAAAACAACTTGCTTTTTAACATTTTCACCATGAAAACCATAACTGTGATACACATGCTAAACTCTACAATGAAAAGATGGCAAATTTTAGAGGGTTCATGTTAGCATGTGCATCACAGATACAGGTGATTTGGTGAAAATGTTAAAATGCCGTTTGAAGATTCATCATGTCTAAGATTTAAGCGTTGTAATCTCTACTAATATTTTGATTGTATAGGTCTGATAAAGAATCTGACGTTATTTGTTTGTTAATTAAAAACTAATTTGCTTGATGTGAGATTGTTTTTGTTGGAAATTATTTCAGCTCTTGGGGGCTTGTCTTGGTGCCGACATAAAAAAAAATTAGGAAACGGCTTTACCATGTACGTACCCACGACAGAAAGCATATATCGTACACCAAAAATCACAAATTGATCAAGTATTTTAAAAAAAATTTTTTTTTTACGAAAGAAAATCAAATTTTATGGGTAAACATCGATCTATCGACCCCATGATGGTTTTGGAGTTATCTCCCTTGTCCGGCAACCACAATTCCAACATGACGTCAATAGATCAATGATCGTTTATCCTTAAATTTTTCTTTTGTAAAAAAAAAAAAAAGTTTCCGTGATTTTTGGTGTACGATATATACGGGTACGTACATGATAAAGCTTTTTCTTGGGTTTTTTTTTTCGTGTCGGCAGAGTTATGGACTTAACACTTTACTGCAGTTTCACGGTAATCGTCAGAAGCATGTTCTTATCCCATACATTTGTAATATATTTCTATTCAACTTTATACAGAAGCCCCTTTTAATAATTTGTTATTATAAATCTCTATCTGAAACGATATTAAGCCCTTGGTATGTGCAAAATTTGCTGTCTTGGTTTGGCTTTATTCCGATTCTGATGAGTTGATTTTTTCAGGTTATTTATAAGTGTGCATTTGTGTGTAAAATATCTGAGGTAGAAACATTAAATTATGTTTGAGTATTAAGACAAAAAACTTTTTTTGTTACTGTATATTAATATGCAAATGAAATGTAGTGAAACATTATAATGTACTAAAAATACTTATTTGTAATTGGTAAAATAATTTTGAAAATGTCTGTAAAGCTGTTCTAAGAATGTAATTGCCAATAGAAAATTCTTCGGTGAAAAAAAAAAAAACAACACATAATGAGGAAACCTAATTAATGTTTTTATACTACAGCGGTTTAATGTATATTCACCCAACTTATTCAGTATGTGTCTACATGTCTATAAATAGGGCCATTAATTAAAGCTTGATATAGACACCAATATATCTAAATCCTTCAGTAAAAAAGAAAAAAAATCCAATTATGAATAAACTCAGGAGTTTTAATTTCAACATATTTAGTACGTGCCTAAATACGGCCATTAATTAAAATCTGATAGACACCAATAGCTAAAGTCGTATAGCTTCCATGTATTTATTCTTGATAATGATTAGAAGATGATCTTAACCTTTAACAAAATCTGTTATGTTAATAAAATTGACAAACTACGTTTATTGCATGAAAACCTTGTTTTTTTTTGTTTTTTTTCAACGAATGTAACTCTAAATGTGTCGGTATTATGCTTTTTCTTCCTTAATTTTAATTTTTTGATGTTTCTATCACATTTTCACGTTCAGAAAGGCAATAAAATGAGCGATTAGTTTGAAAGAAAACCTTTTTCCTTATCAAAATCACATATTTCATAAAAAAAACCTTCTCAAAGTGGAATATGTTTAAACAAAATGCCAATCCTAAATTTTATTTTAAAATAAAATAAACTCGTACGGTGCCTTCTTTTGTGAGTGTGTGTGAAAGGGAGGAAAGTTTAAGTTAAAGAACGAAAACAATTCAAGATATTCCCAGGAGATCAAATAATACAAAATTAATTTTTTAACAAATCTTCTGAATTTTCCAGTATATATTTAATGGTTAACAATTTGTTAAGCAGCTTTCATATCGTAATTTGGGAGGTTATGAAATTTGACATAATTAATTTTAAATTAATATTCAAAGTTCAAAAATCAACACTTAATAATATATGTATAATCATTTTTTATTATTATTGTCCTTAAAAACAATTTTTTTCACACTGCAGTCAAAAATGTAAAAACAAAATTTCTAAGTTACATATATATATAAGGGACTAAATTATACTAAGGAGGGGGATATTTTTTATTTTTTTCATAAATTTTGTATATTTGGTTTTACAATTTTTCCGATTATACTCCAAATGCCAAACGAGTTTATCAGAGCTGAGTTTAAATCCTATCAAGTCAATTGTAGTGATTTTATGCTAACATTCTTGGGAATTTTTCTCTAGCTTTGTTTATTTAATCATGAAAGAATCATTTGAAATAATGTTTTATCATTAAATAACTCAAAGGATTGATTTGCCATAATGAAAACAACCAGCGTTTTATAACAAACTTTGCTAACTATATTCAATTTCACGGCACTAAAACACTGCAAAACAGAACTCTAAAATAACAAGTTCCAAAAAATGATAGTATTTATGGCCGTTAGATATGTAGCATAGTGGTGTTATCTAAACAGTGGCTATGTTAAAAAAAAGAAAAAATGTACATGACGTTCGGGGGGGGATAAACCAATGAATCTTATTTTGTTAGTTCGTAACTACAAGTTATCATGGATATCGTAACTTGGGGATTTGCTGTGTTATATGTATATAACACATATGGTGCGTGACACATATGGTGCATAACATATTTGAGAACAGATTTATGTATACACAGAAAAATGTAGGTTTTTGGAGGGTTATTTAAATTAAAGATTTTTGAGAATAAGAAAAATTGTAATTTTATTCAATAAAGTCACCTTCAACTTCGAAAACAGTTTTTATTCGAGATATCAACTACATGCTAGAATCCAGTAGTCTTTGTTCATATTAATATTACACTATGGAGAGTTTGGGGGATTATTTAGTCTTGTGAGAGTGCTCATTAACCTTTTTCTCAACTATGTTCTATACATAGTAGTTCAAAAGATTGAGATCTGGGGTTCCTTTAAGGCCAAATTTGAAAATTCATAAATTTGTTTATTGCCTATTGGGTCTGATTAAGCTTTCCTCCCCCCTCCCCTTTGAATATTTTAGGTTACCCACCAGTTTTCTGCCAACTACGTTTTGTTAAAACATTGTTTTCAATATAGTACATTGTTGATCCATGGCTTAAATGCTGTTTCCTTTTAGATATTAAATCAGAAACCTGTACATACGAATATTTATATATTACTAAAGGTAGATGATGTTGTCCAAGTGAAGACCTATTGCTGGTCGGAAATAATTTCAAATATAGTCATGAAAGAAAAGTTAAAAATAAAACTTGCAGTATGAGATCTAGTAATAAAATAAAAGGAACTGTTAGCACAGTGGAATTTTCTTAAAAAATATTTGACATTGCGTTTCTTATAGACAACTGTAAAACAACAAATTTATTTTCAATCTCAAAAATAATTATTTAAATGTTTTAAACTTTTTTTTTTTTTTTTAAACATATTCTTCACTGAGAAATACTTTGTCTAATTTTATTTTTGTTTTATGAAACTAAAAAAAATCTTTTCATGATTTCGTTTCTTTACGTTCTAAAATATTTAGATTATTTTATGGATCTAACCAATAATTGCCCCTAGTGACTCCAGATGGAAGCAAACGAAAATTTCTATGGTGTCTTTTAATTCTGTGAACAGTTTAACACTTATTTGAATGTTTTGGTAGCGATTTCTATAACACACAAACGAACATAGACTTTTATATATAGATGTATTCGTCAAAAATACATCTTAGTGATATCGTTATATACTCCTTAAATGCTTAAAAAATAATCTCAAACAATCTTTTTTTTTTTTTTTTCTCCATAATATTAGGATTATTCAGCTTACTATTTTTGGTAATAATTACACAGATAAGAATAGTAAGCTGAATAATCCTAATATTATGAAAAAAAACAGTATTCATGTTTCAATCGATGTAACCTATAATTGTCTTCAGGTGCATTTTTTTTTTTTTTTTTTTTTTTTTTTAAATTTATTTCGTACTTGAAAATCTTGTCTAACTCTAAAATCTGTAAAGAATTTTGAACTGGACCCCTTTTATTTAATCTATCGATGTAGATTATTTTCATTCCATCAGTCAGGATAGAAGTGATAATTTGTTATTCTTAGTTATTACCGCCTGTAGTCAGAACCGAACCGTCGACCTTCTTCGGCTGGTCATGGTTGATGGAATGAAAACAGTCTACTCTCATGGATTAAGTAAAAGGGTCGGTACAAAGATTCACTTGAAAATCGGAGGTTACATTGGCTGGAATCCATCGTGTGAATATCTCAACCAAGATTGGAATTATAACCTGAATAATAAGTTACCAATCCTCATCTCAAAACTACTGAAACCTGTTTTATTTAGTTGACAAGAAGCAATTTTTTTTTTTTTTTTTTTAAAGAAAAATTTGTAAACGGTGACGAGTCTCAATAATGAAATGGTTACAAGAGGTTTTTTTTAAATACTTGTCCTTTTTCTTTATCGACTAAATAAAAAATTTAGAACAATACGTTTATTCTATTATCTTCACCTGAAAGTTTATCATTGTCCATCAAAAACTGCAAGCCGTAACTCCATTTGCTGTTCACTGGCAAATGCCTCTTTCTCTTTCGTGGCTATTAGTCGACTGACGATATCCCCTCCTATTCCGATCCCCACCCTCCAAGACACTACTACAACCGTCACCACGTCTATTATAAACAACTATTATTACTGACCAGTAACTGACTGATCAGTTTTGATTTGTTGATTACCTGCCTCAGAATGCATTATTTTGGGCTATTTGGAACCTGCCAATAACTACTCGATATTTCTGACATTTTAATCCTCATTATTCACTCCATTGACATGACATTAAAAAAAAAAAGTAAACAGTACCATCAGTCCATTTTTGTCATTCACTGAAACTTTCTCTTCTCGTTTTTACAATTCAATAAAGAACAAAAATAAAAAAAATATATTTTGTACAATTTGAGAAGAAAAAAAATTATAATGAAATGTGGAGAGAAAAAGATTTTTCTCTTTCTCAATTTAAAAAAAAAAAAATTCCTTTCTCCTTTTCATAAAAAGGAACTGAGAAAAAATTAGTCGCTCACCTTTTCTCCAACCCTCATCTATTTTCTCACCCTAATCCCTTTCTTTCCACCCCACCTTCCCAAAACTTTCTGCTGCTATAACCAAATAAAATCATGAAACCAAAACAAACGACTCCAAACAATTTTGAATCCATTTGTACATTTGTTCAAATATAAGAAAAAAAATGCACATCACATTCCTTCAAAATGTTTTTTTAATTATTAAAATTACTATTGGTTAAGCAGCAAAGTGTTAATATGTCAGATTTCAATCAACTTTTCCAATTTTTAAGTGGCAGTAAACTATATGGTTATAGTAAAATGATTTTAAAAACTTCTGTTCAATTTTTTAGGTCAGTTTCTTACGAAAGTTTAACGTTAAATCATCCGACTGCTTGAAATTCGGAAATGGCATTTGTCAGCATGATAGTCTTGATTTTACATTAAATTTTCTCATTAAAAATTGAACCCGTTTTTATATATACATATATTAGAAAGATCTGAAAATTTGATGCTTAATTGATAATAATCAGAAAAAATTCAAATATAGAGGGGTGGATGTAACATGTATTTATTTGCAAAAATGTCTTTTTTTTCTTTTTTGTCTTGTATATTGTAAATGTGTGTGCGTGTATATATTATATATCATGTATATATTTTATGTATATTATATATATAGGTGTTACATATACATATATATATATATATGTATAATTTTGTAATCCGAGGCACGAGCAATGTGATATAAGGTACCGGAAGCTTGAACCGATGAACAAAAATAAATGAGAGAAAATAAATTGCTTGACTGTAAACTTTTTTCTATTTACTGCTCTGGTATTTAATCTGTTTTAACGTGAAATATTAATAAATTGATTTGAGATTCCATTCTTATTTTCTCTTCTCATCTATTTTTGTTCATCTGTTCCACCTTCCGGTACCTTATATCACATTGCTCCTGCCTCGGATTACAAACTTACATTTATATTTACCAGCAATGCTTCAAGCAAACTACAATTTCCTTTTATTTATTTATTTATATATATATATATATATGTTATTTTTCACAATGGGGGAATTCTGCAATTTAGCCATATTTTTCCCCATGTTCTCAGCTTGTCATAAAAGAGTGAAGTGTCTTAATATAAAAACCGTGTATATGTTCAACTCCAAAGAGTTCTTCAAATATTCAAGGTAAGAGAAAATTAGTTTATTTGCTCTTATTGTTATATATATATATATATATATATATATATATATACTAGCAAATATATGCTTTCTCCGGTCACATACTTTTGCTAGGCTGAGAGGATATCATGAACAAACTACATACACTGACCCCTAAAAGAGGAGGTATTAACGAACATGTACTACACTAATCCTTAAAGGAGGAAGTAATTTCTAGTAGGATGGTATCATAACAGTACAGGTACTACAATACCCCTTCCAAAGTAGAGGAGGTAATACCTTGGAGGAATTCCCTATAAAGACAGAAGGTAATGCCTATGAATATAGTATCATGGCAACAGAAGATACTACACTACCCCCACCCCCCCAAAAAAGATAGCCCCTGGGAAGATGGTCTCTTGACAAAACATATTAACCTCACAGGAGGAAGTAATTCCTGGGAGGACGGTCCTAACAACAGAACCTACACTCATTAAAAGATAATACAATAATAGATTTAATCGTTGGGGGGGGGGGGGGGCACAGTGGGCTGGGACATGGAAATTGACAAAAATGAACTTTACTCCAGCATTTATGGCTCTAAATGTTTCAAAAATTAGAGAAAAAATCCAGTTTAAGAAAAAAAAAAGTAAGTCAAACGGAATCCTACAAGAAAAATGGTGAACATTTGAACATCCCAGATTTCACGATATCATTATCTCATCGGTTTCAAGACAAGTGTTTTTTTCCACCAAATTACTAAATATGCTTGTAAAATGAATAAAAGTGGTCCAAATAAGGTAATTGTTTCACATTTATCCAGTATTGGCTCAAGTTAACTGAATATAATAAAATCATTTAATGTCAGGTCCCCAATTACAAGAAAAATTAGTTTTGGGTCAAAATCCTTAAAATTTACGTATTTTTTGCTTTAAAATTTGATACATAACGGTGAAAATCTCAAACTACCATATATTGACAATTCTGACTTGCGGCAATCCAAAATAAAGAGAATTCTCCACAGAAGCCAATTCTCAGAAATCTGATGCACGTCCGTTGCGATTGACTACTTGGATTTTGACCATTTCTTAAATATTTTGAGATCAGATAATGCTCTGATGCTGAAATTTCTCATGGGAAAGCTCTTGAGGCTGAGAAATCCAAAAATGCTACCAGATTTATCCCAAAATCAACACATTTGTTGCAATTTACCAAAAAAAAAAAAAAATTTCTAGTTGTGATTCTGTCATTTAAACTATCACATATTAGATGATTACTTTTCTTTTTCAGAACAACACAAACAAACTATGAAATTGACATGGGACGAATTTTACGCCATCTGCCAAGCGCAGAAACCCAACAACTTCAAACCTCCAGACTGGGACAAAGTTGAAACAGCAGTTGCGACGAAGCTTGCTGTCCTGCCAGATGAATTGCTGCGCACAAAGATGGTGGAGCTGAAAACAACATACAACAGGTTCGCAGCTGCCAGAAAGAGCAAAGGGAGTGCCCAGAGGGATACTCCATGCAGAGACGTATTTGACAGCGACGATTACAACCCATCTGCTGATGAAGTCTCCAGGAAGAAGAATAAAAAGTCATTGGATCAGCTAGGAGAGAGACAACTGAAGGCCTGCACAGAAGAAATATGGCTGAAGGTGGAAGAGTATGCTGAGGAAAACGAAGAAACCTCTCTACGAGTCCTTGCCTTGCTTCTCAAGAAGTGTAAGGACAAGAGAGCTCGGGACTTCGGAGACAGTGTGTGGCAACGAGCTGAGTCTTCCTCCTCAACAATCTCCCACGATGCAGCCATGGCTATTATGGTGGATTGTCAGCTGGGGCGAGAGACATATTCCAAACTGAGGAAGACTTTGAAACAACAAGGGCACCACATCCTCCCCCCACCCCCCACCCCATGGATCAAACTCAGAACTACACAAACCTCTATCTCTCCCAAGCCTCAACTGCTACCTGATCCACACGAGGGAGTCCAGATGAACTATGCTGAGTCCATGCAGATCACCGCAAAAAGAATTATGGAAACCCTTCCACCCTCCATTCTTCCGTCTTCTGTTGTCATGAACATTAAATTTGGGTTTGATGGTAGTGGCAGCCACGCTATCTACAGACAACTTGAAAATATAAAGACAAACAACATCATCATGTCTATGTTTTGTCTGCTCTCCATCAATGATGACAATGGTGGTGAAGTCAAATGGACACAGAAATCGCCTAACAGTGCCCTGACACATAGACCGTTAGCACTTCAGTTGGGCAAGGAGTCGACAGAAACGCTCGAATCACTTCAAGTCTTTGATGATGATATCAACGCGATGAAGTCTTCTGGGTTTCAGACCGTGGTTGGGGAGAAGTCGGTGAAAGTGAATGTTGCCTCACACATGATGGACTTGAAAGCTGCTAATTTGTATTTGGGTCTTGGTGGGGCATATTGTGACTTTTGTGACCATTCCAGAGCTGACTACCATGATCCAAATGTTGTGCGAGCAGGATTCGAGATCACGCGAACGATTGCTGACTTGCACTCCATTTTCGAGAATGTGATTGATGATGGCGATGAGATTGTCAAACAGCGTAACGACTATGACACACGTAAAGGTTTGACAAACAAGCCAATACCAAACCATGAAGCCATCTCCGTTCAAGTCCTGCATGCGCTGCTCCGAACGTTTGACCACTACATGAAGATAGCGGTGCATCTGAAGGCCGAGGTCTTGGAGTGGACAGTCAGATACCTCCCGCTACCATCAATTCCTTGTGGCTGCCAAAAAGGAAATTCAGACTAAGCTGAATGAAGTCTTAGGTGAGCGCTGGGATTTCCCTGATACAACTGGTAACGGTGGAACGTCGACAACTGGCAACACTGCACAAACTATTCTACGTCATGGTGGTAGAGACGTTGTCATCCAGATGCTACCAGCTCGATTTCAACACACTATGAGACAGATCGGGCAGTATCTTTCCGTCATCCTTCGTTTTTTTTTTTGTCCTCTCAGAACATTGACGTCCAGGAATACAAGAAGGTTTCTACCACCCTTTACTTATTGTATCTGGAAAGCTTCCCCACACCCACCAGACCAAAGAAGAAATCCCCTCAGCCTGTGGATCAGTGTTCCTCCCACTCTACACAAACTGCTGGCTCACTCATGGGGAGCTCATCGAGATAAACAATTGTCGTGGCCTTAAATGTTTTGATGAATCTGGGTTGGAGGCTAACAACAAAATTTTTCAATCCATTGTCTCAAGTTGGTTCGCAAAACCTCGCAAGCAGATAATTTGGACGATGTGATTAATCGGTTGTGATTAGGTTCGGATCCGAAGATAAATCATATTCGTCTACAAGCACAGCCATTCTGTAAACATTGCATTGAATATGGGCATTCAACACGTTACTGCAAGATTGCCCACCCACTCTTTAGGGCTCTGAGTAATGATGATTCTCTGTTTGAGAAGCTCTGTTGCTGAAAGTTTATCCCTACTGCTTGATAAATTTATGAAAATCATCATGTCAGTGACTATATCTGCTTTATCATATGCATCCAACGGGCTCCAATCCATTCTCAGGGGAAAATTATATCTGATCCCGTCTTTTCTGCCTTTAATACCCTACAGGTTATCGTTATTTTGACCCCATTACCCCCCAGAAATTATCATTTAGGAATTTTCTGTTCAAGATAGTAATAACCTTAGTAATACGCTTCTAACAAGCCCTCAATCACTCTCCGAGGATTATTTTAAGCCATAATATATCTACAATCGTGATTTCGGCGCAATATGCCCAAATATGGTTTTTCAGGCCCAGGGCCCTCAAAAATCAATATTGTGAAATTTTTATTTCATATTTGTAATCAGCTAAGTAATACGCTTCAAACGAGCCCTCAACCAATATTAGGGGATTACTTAAAATTGTGATTTTGGCCCATTATGCCCAAATATGGTTTTTCGGCCCCAGACCCCTCAAAAATAATTTATTTTGATTTTTTTTCTTATTTCTGTAATTAGCTCAGTAATACGCTTCCAATGAGCCCTCAACCATTGTAAGGGGATCATTTTTGCCCAAGATATTGATATTTTTCAAAAAATTTCACCCTCTGAGCCCACTGTGGGGGGGGGGTCATTTATAAATACCGAGTAATAAACATTTTTTTTTTTTTTATAGTTTCTCTAAGATACCACTACCCGTTTTAATTCAATGAATTTCTGTAAATAAATGTATTTATGAAAAAAAAAAAAAAATTCAACAATTTGAAGATATTTTAAGTACTATTATACCACATTTATTCGGGGGGGGGGGGGATAAATGTGGTATAATGGTGACTGCAATGATTCTAATCATATTCTGTAATTAAGACAATGCAGATTAAAATTGGTCCCTATTCTTAAGCACAAGTTTGTATCCTCTCTGAGTCTTGTATTTTTTTGTTTTTGTGGGTTTGTTTTGTTTTTTGTTTTTTTTACCTGATAGATAAGTCAGACCCAAATAGCATATAAGCTGACAAATCAAACTTTACTTCTGGCTGGCCAATTTTTATTTGTTGTACCGTGTTGTTGGCAATAAAAAAAATTTCCTAAAATATTGGTAAGTATATATAGGCTACTCTCTTTTTTTCTCCATTCGTATAGCTATTCTCTTTTTCACTGTCTCTGAAAGTAGGATTTCACATAAGGATGCCAAACTCAACATTTTTGACCAATAAAAATGGTTCCTGTTCGTTTGAAACGATAGTTAGTGGGCCTGTGCGAAATGCCAAATCAAAATAAAATGGAGAACCAAAAACTTCAGAGAACAGATCGGGTTTGGCAGAGTTCAAAGAAGACAAAATTAGGCATGACATTACGCTTATTCTACCTTTTGACCAAAATGAATTCTCAACCCCTGCACAACATTTCCTGGACTCGCACACACCTTCTCACACGCACACTAACAAATGGAAACATTCATGCACTGACAAAGGCTGCATACGCACAATGTTTTCTGAACTCGCATACACACAGACAACGTCCACATAATCTAATGACTCACTCACACAAGTTCTCACATATACAACCACTGACAAAACAAAGGCAAGCCAATACATACACAATGCTACAGTTTTTGCTACACTACCTATTACATGCGTATATTCACACTAACAAACATAGACATACACACTTCTAACACTCATGTCTTCTTACATGCTGAAACATTAACTTTTCTAAACAATTACTCACTAAAAATATCTTCACATTATTGTAAATTTAGAGATATATAAATGTTGTTTGTAAACCATGTTTTAATCTTTTATTCACAACACCATGACTTGCTAAATGCTAACCCGTTAATTCTTAATCATTCTTCCATTTTCATGATTTGTCAGCGTGAGTCTTGGCACATTATAAAGACTCATCCGTCGTCAATAATCCTATCCAAGCCAGAAGCCACGCCACATATTGATGATCCCAATATTCAATAAATACTTCTAGAATCCCACTATTTTTAGTTGTATATGTGTCATTGTATATTACTAGGTGTTGACTCTATAAGTGACAAGCATAAATAAAACCAGGGGAAAATTTAGAAAAATTCAGCATTAGGGTTTTAATTTTTTACTTTTAAATGTAGATATAATTTTCTTTTTAATTTGACAAACCTTTTAATGCTTTTCCCTTATGTATTGTAACCTAGATTTTGATAAGCTTGTGAAATTTTCATCTATATTTTTTCCCGTGTTCCATTTTTTTTTCTATTCATCCACTTGTCATCATTATTACCTAAATGCCAATTGACTTACTTTATAATCAAGAATCATGACATCTGAGAACGTTCAGTGCACTTTTTACAAGAAAGAAAAGAAATTCCAAAAATTCTGCCCTCGATACTTACTTGACCCTATTAATACTTGAGAGAAGAAAGAAAACGAAAACTGAGAAGAAAAGATTATATTTACAACGATTGGGACCGTTAAAAAATATCGATACACGCCTTTTGAATTTGTTGTGTTGTGTTGTGCTGAAATAAAATAGTATTTTGCTTTTTCAAAATCGAAAATTTTAATTTTTATTCAAAAGATTTTACCGTTAGAGGCATTTTTGTTTTTCGTTATACCAAAGATAGTTTTCATTTTTTCTATTTTACATTTAAAGTGTCGAAAATGATTCTAAAAATTCTCTGAATTTGTTATAGTTAACTTGACTTACCGAAACACAAAACTAAAAAAAAATGGCGATCGATTTATTTATTTTATGTGGTTGCTCATCTTCAGTAAAAGATAGCAAAAAAAATGACTTACCCTAAGTCTAGGAGGGGCTTGCCACTCGGACTTATAACAAAGAAAAACATTTTCATAAATATATGCATTCATTACTCTGGTGAAAGGGA
This sequence comes from Sepiola atlantica, assembly GCA_963556195.1. NCBI lineage: Eukaryota > Metazoa > Mollusca > Cephalopoda > Sepiida > Sepiolidae > Sepiola > Sepiola atlantica. The sequence goes on along the minus strand of OY744522.1, from coordinate 154,861,853 downwards.
ACAATGTTTTTCCCTTAGCATCTAGATAATGCTTCCCCGTAAAAAGATATTTGCATATGTTCAATTGTCAATATCGCAAAAACAACTAAATGACAACATTTATATGCGATATATCTCCTCTGCTACTGGCGAGTTTTCGTGACCCAGTGGTAAGGGGGGCTGGACTTCAGTCACTCGGGTCACAGTTTCGAATCTCGCTAGATTCAGCCACGCTGATGAGCTGTAGACAACAAAACATGTCCGTGGATAATTATATTTTACCATATTATATATATACATATTGTATTTCAGGACAACCAGGCTACCGCCTTTGTTTCAAACAATTAGTATAGAATTTATCTTGTGGGATCAGTTTCGCATATAAATTTAACGTAAAATGATCACCTACTTCCAAGTCAGTGGCTAACCAAATAGGTTGTATTTTTTACTAATGTGTCAGTGCTGATCAAGACCAAAAGGCCACTCGAGAATAAGGGTGAGATTGGCAATTGGCGATAAACACCTTGAAAGGATTGGAAACGATGCGGGAAATAGTCAGAATTTCATTACTTAATTGAACAGATCAACAAGAATTTAACATTGGACTTAAAAGTTGTAGTCAGTGTGGAAGCAGCCCCATTGTATCATAAGCTTTAAGGACATAACAAGAATTTTTTTTTTTTTTTAGGGAAATAAATTGTTTCTTTTTTGTTTTTTTAACCATACTAGTTAGGGGAGTGCCACCAAAACAGTACTATACTCCCCCCCCCCCCAAAGAAAGAAAAAAACATTAAAATTTAAAACTAATGCTATATTTATTTTAGTGTAGTTAAAAACAAAAAAAATAATGTGTCCACGTTACTCACCCTGTTGCCTAGAATACATATTCCATAATTCATAATGATAAATTCAATAGTTTAGGATTTTACCAAGCACATTCATATTATTGAAGATAAAGTGTGCGCACCGATCCTTTTAAAAATGTATAACTTAATATAACTCAAAATTTGAAGTAGAGCAATTCTTTTCTCTATTGAATTTTTTATATCTCACATATTTTAAGTTTTTTTAGGGCGAGTGCAAGTTCAGGTGGGTGCACCCAATAAATGGTAAAGTTTACAAAAAAAAAAATGGTAAAAAAAATATTTTACCATTTTGAAAAAAAAAAAAAGAGAAAAAAATCCCCCACCACCAAATAAACTTGCAGATTGTCATTTATAATCTACAGGCGGCCATGTTCAAGCGTGAGATAAAAAATAATTACAGTGAATATGATTCTAATTTTATGTTAAACCGATGTATCTGAAATCCCAAATTAAAGACTTTGGTTAGACTTTTTGTAGGCTTCCTTACAATTTCGAGAGACAATGTAAGGGTGGCTGCACAGGTAGTCTATAGGAAACAAGGATTGCACAATCTCCAACTGCACTTCTCTGAACTCGAATTGCTTAAGACCAGGACAACTGGTAACAATAGCGGTATAAGCAGAAAAAGACTGGTGTTATTCCAGAATTATCTTTTTAGACGAGTTGCACATTCAAGGCTTGAGAGTATCTAATCTACCCAGTTATCTTGAACTTTTCAGCTTTAAGATGTCTGCCGTTGAAACAGTATTATCTTAACTAAATTAGTTTTATAACAATTTGGTTCAATTAATAATTTAATGACCAAACAATACTGTAATAATATAACCTAATTATTACGGTATTGTTTGGTCATTAAATTAAGGGGTACGGTACTTACTTTCAGTCAATAAGCAAGATGTCTTGCGCCTTATTACTTTACTCACAACCAATAATAACAGAACTTAAAATGCTTATGTCTATGAAATATTACTCATTAATGAATAGTTAAACCAAAATATATTGTTTTTAACTAATTTCACAACCGTATTTCCTTTCAAATAATTTATGTCGCCAATAGTAATGTTTATCGCATTTTTTTTAAGCTGGCAAAAAAAACTGCGGTCTCTATTCCGAAGCACAATCAATCAGTTTAAATAAAATTAAAACGATTTGGCTAAAAGATGGTAACCCATCTTCGGTAAAAGTACAAAATAGTTAACACTTGATAACACAAACACCTCCTAAAAAAAGAAACATAATTTATATCAAACGCATTAGAATGAAATTCTTTACCTAAATAGCTAAGTTTTAACGTTTATAACACTTTTTATTTCATACTTTTTCTGAAAATTTCATATTTACTCCTTCACAGTTTCTATAAAGTCTCTTCTCTTTTGGCAACCAAAACCTGTAGGCATGTTGTGACTGCCATTTAATTTCAAGTGTTGAGGACAAATTTTATGGAAAACGTCTGCCATAAAAAGTGTTATAAACGTTAAAACTTGGCTAGTTAAGTAGATAATTTCATTCTAATGTGTTTGATATAAACTTGAGTGTTAACTATTCTGGACTTTTACTCCCGCCTTTACTTCCCCAACATGTATATATTGGGGATTTTCCGTAAAAATATTTATCAAGCATTAAATTACAAGATTAAACAAATTTATGTAAAAAGAAATTTATTTTCATTAACGACCGGTGTCAACCGAAAATGTATCCATTAAAATTTAGTCCATTCTTTAATTTTTTTTTGGGGGGGGGGGGGGTATATTTTTACATTAATGCCCTAGGCAGTGGGGATTTTTATTTAGTCAAGATTATTTGGGTTAATTCCTATTTCAGTCACTCAAATTAAAATGGGTTTTAGCAATAATATTTTTTTTTTTACTTAAACCATTTTTTAATAATTATTAATTATATTGAAACAACATTAGTTTTATAACAATTTAGTTCCATTAATAATTAAAAGAAAATAATTTATAGCGAGTTTCATCATATATGTAAAACACCGAAATGAAAACTAAGCCAGAGAAATATAGTCACTATCTCTTTTTGCTTTGTAGAAATAAAAGAAAAACCATTTAGCATTTCTTTGGTCTGAAAACGTTTTAACTAAACAAAAAAAATGGTAAAATGTTTTTCTTTGCTTTTGTGTTTACTCTTTTAAACTTGAAAATTATGAACTTCAGTTATTGTTTTATAAAGATGGCGACTATATTTTCGTGGCGAGTTTTCATTTCAACGTTTCACATATAAGATGAAACTCGCTATAACTTAGTGTTTTTATGTAAAAAAAAAAAAATGTTATTTGGGAGTAATGTAGAAATACTCCCAGAACCAATTTCATTAAATAATTTACATGATTGAAATAGGATTTAACAGTTGTCAAACGTCTAAGAAATAAAAAACAGCAATGGTAAAGTGAGTATATACTGAACAAGCAGTAAACAAAATGTGGTAAATAAATCCATCGTTTGTACTTTAGTGTCCGGATATTTTCTTTTTACACGTTTGTCATGAGTTGCTTCTCAGGTTTTGGTCCGCTGGTCCAGTGAGGAGGCCAAGACTTTTTCACACTTTCTCTTTCTTTCAGAAATTCATAATAGCCGGCAAGGCAAGGGAAACGGTCTTTATCTAATTTTAAGCCAACCCGCACCATAATAGCGACATAAGGGAAAAACATGATATCGGCCATAGACATGTTCTCAGATGCAAGGTAGACTTTACCCGGTTCCCCGCGGGCCTTCAGGAAACCCTCCCAGATTGCCAGTTCCTCCGCTAGGATTTTATAGCGCTTCTGCAGTAAGTCCTCATTTATTTCCTCGGCTGGAGTAAACATATTGTAATAAACAATATCCTTGAGTCCCTTCTGGTAAATGTTGCAAGTTTCGTAGGCTCTTTGTAATACCACGGCCAGGTCCGCGGGGTTGGTTTCAGCGTTGGGTAGCAATTGGGTGCCCTTGCCAGACCACATGGTTTCCAGATAATAGCAAGCAGCTACAGATTCATTAATGACGATTGGTTCGACGACGCCATCCTTTTTAATAACAAGAGTCGGCACTTGTCCCCTAGGGTTCAGGGCCATAATTTCATCGCTTTTGTGTTCCTTTTTTTCGAAGGATATCAGTTTAGAGTTGAAGGAAAGACCTTTCTCTTTTAAGGCAAGCATAACATGCCAGCAAGGAGAGCTACCAGAACCCCAATAAAATGTTATGTCACCCATTTTTTTTAGTTTCGTGTGTCGTTAAAGCAGTAGCGTCGACAAAACTGTCTACCTTCTTTTTAGGTCAAGCACTGGTAGTTTTGTGAATTTATACCCTAGCCTATGACGTCAAAACATCATGAGTTTGCATAATTGGAGACATTCAGTCATTCTAAAATGTCACTGTTTTGTCCTAATGTCTGTGTGTTAGTTTGTGCTCTACTGCTGGATGTTTTATATAAATAGATGTGTGTGTGTGTGTGTGTATTATATATATACATATATATATATTTATTTATTTTGGTACAGAAAAATTAGTACAACATTCGTACCGTCGGTTTCAAGCTCGGAAAGTCTTAGCCATCCGGCTCTCTTCAGCTTCTGTTGTCATCTGTTTTGGATATACATATATATTTGTTCATAGGAGTTAATCCTATGAAATCTTATGTTTACATAATAATTAGTGATGGGACGATTCCAATATTTTTCCCGATTCCGATACAATTATCGATTCTGATTCTAAAATTGCCGAAAAAGTAGAATTTCATTTTTCTTTTTTCTTTTTCTTTTTGAGGTAGCAAAGAGTTTTTATCTATTTTTAAATGTAGATATGATTTTCTTTTTAATTTTACAACCTGCTTAATGTTTTCTCTTTATGTATTGTATCCAAGATTTTGATAAAGTTATTGTGAGATTTTGACCTATATTTTTAACTTTCATTCATGGCATTTTTATCTGTGCTATTTTTACCAGGCCATTTCTTTCCAGTGCCATTTTTACCTAAATTCGTTATTATGATCTATAAATTTTAGTTTTACTGGTAGTTTAAAATCAATAAATATTCATCATTTTAGCATTAGTACCAGAAAATGGAAAATTACGTTTAAACAAAAAAAAGAAAATTAAAAGAATCGTTTTTGGAATCGGAAATTAGGCTCAAATTTTTCCGCTACACCAAAAGTTGTGTTTTTTATGATTCCCAATTCCGATTAATCGTCCCAACACTAGTAATAATACTCAATAGCAAGTAGAGCTATATATTTCGTATAAACTTTTTATTTATGCAAACATTTTAGCTACAAATGTGCAGACATGTTTCGACAACAGCCTTATTTTATCACTGACGATCCAGCCTGAGGAGGCGTAACCAAATAAACATGTTTATACATATGTAGCCAAAATGTTTGTATAAATAAAAAAAATATATACATATATATATATATATATATATATATATATATATATATATATAAAGGGAGGCGCGATAGCGCTCTATCCCTTAATAGACTTCAAAAACGACCTATGCTAGAAATCTCATTTCTTTGATCAGTCATAACTCAAAAACCAATAAACCAAATTAGTTAAAACTTTGCACAACATTTTCATTTGATAGGTTCTATAAGTGTGTAGAATTTCAGCATCATTAGTTAAGGCAACCCAGAGATCCAGAAAGGTCAGGAGTGATTTTGTGTTATCCGTGTGTACGTACGTACGTGTGTGCCACCCTGTATCTCATCAACTATTTGATGGATTCAGCTGATTTTTGGCAGAGATAGAGGTTCTAGGGTCTAGTTGATGGCATTTTAATTTCAGTTTACCATATACCTTAGTTTTCCAGAAAATTCAAAAAAAACCTTAAAAATTACCATTGTCTTGAGGCATAGCCTTTACAAAAGTAGTGACATTCCATGATAAATGCCAGTATACTGAAATCATATGCCCTTAATAGGGTTAAGATGAAAATTCATATACACTAAATGTACAAAAGCAAGGAAATTTCCTAATTTTTACACTTTTATTGTCATTAAGGGTATAACTACATATCAACCAAACCATTTCATTATCACATCACTACAGTATAAATATCTATGCATAAGTGGATGAAGTGTGTGAGGTGCGCTCAAGAAAAATTCCTACAAGTAAAATACATAGCCCTGTTGTGCTCGCATACCCTTAATGACAATAAAAGTGTAAAAATTATGGAATTTCCTTGCTTTTGTACATTTAGTGTATATGAATTTTCATCTTAACCCTATTAAGGGCATATGATTTCAGTATACTGGCATTTATCATGGAATATCTATATACGCTCCATTATTGGTGGAGGAAATGATGGTTTTCATTTAGCATAAAGCAATACTCTTCCTTAAAAAGAATTGAGCCCTTTATCGAACTTGAAGTTGTCTCAATTTTAATAATTTCAATATTTAATCATGGGTGTATGGGTACGACCCAGAAGCAAAAAGAGTCTCCAAGGCACCAAAAAACGCGACAGGTGCGAAGTAAAATCAAGGTGATGCTGCCTGAGGAAAAACAGTGACAAAGGAGTACTATCAAGATGTTCTTCGGCATCTCCATGACGCAGTTTGGCACAAAAGATCAGACATGTGGACGGCAAAAAAACTGGCAAGTGCATCACGATAACGCCCCCGCACATTCATCCCAATTGATCCAACATTTCTTGGCCAAACATGGAATTCCAGTCGTTCGCTAACCTTCTTCTGGTTGTTTCGAAAATTGAAGACGCCACTGAAAGGTTCCCCGTTTTCAGACTAGAGAAGAGATAATGCGGAACGCGACGACGGAGATGAACACCATTCCAAAAGAAGACTTCCAGAGGTGTTTCCGGCAGTGGATGGATTGGTGGGTTAAGTGTGTGCAAGCACAAGGGGCCTACTTTGAAGGGGATTAGGGTCCCAACCCCGTCAGGTATTTGAAATATTTTTTCTGGCCTAAGGTCGAATACTTTTTAGACAGGCCCTGTATGTGTGTGTGAAAAATGACAAAAGGAAAAATAAATTAAACAGGAATAAATCATCAAAAATAAGAGCTTTACTGGTTTCGTTCGAATCAACGAATGTCTTCAGAAAAAGTCAGACTTTTTCTGAAGACATTCGTTGATCCGAACAAAACCAGTAAAGCTCTCATTTTTTATGATTCCTGTGTTTAATTTGTTTTTCCTTTTGTCTTTTTTCACACATCCTGTCTCCATGACATTTTATTTTATGATTTATCATGTATTTTATCTTCATATATATGTGTGTATAAAAAATTTATGTGAAAAATATATAAATGTTTATATATTTTTTATTTATTTTTTTTATTTGTTGATGTATAGGGATACAAAATGTATTTTTAAAAAAGTCTTTCTAAAGGAATAAAATGTATTTAAAAAAAAGTCTTTCTAAAGGAATAAAATGTATTTAAAAAAAGTCTTTCTACAAGAACAATATATATATATATATATATATATATATATACAGGGTGAGCCAAAAGTAGGTGGACAGTAAAAAACATTTTCCTTCTTGATTTACACAGCTTTGAAGTCTGCCTCTTACGCTTCGGCAAAAAAATGTTTTTTACTGTCCACCTACTTTTGGCTCACCCTGTATGTATGTATATATACATATATATATATATTAATGATAAATGATAATAAAATGCACCTAGCTTTGTCTCTCTTGTGATCTTTGCTCGCTATACTCTGCATAATTTTATTGTTGCCATTATGCAAATGGCATCTACATACAATCAAATTTTGGAGTTTATCAGGGGCGTCTGCATTTGGAATGTCTTCGGAACTTGTTCAAATGATTCCAAAATCCATATTATCATGCCCTCTCCTTTGAATTTTTTGAGAACCTTCTTAAAGGTATCATTGGCCCATTTGATTATGGACGTGAAGGTGCTGTCTGAATGTGAGTTATATTACTCTGCTTGCAGGATTCCCAAAACTTAAACTTTACCGAAATGAAAGAAGAGCCATTGTCACAGGCTAGCATCTCGGGATTTAAAAGTCTGCTGAAAATGCACTGTTCCTTCAGATGTGATATGATTCATCGGAAAAATTTCCAGCCATTTGCTGTAGACATCGACAAGAGAAAAATTGATCTGATCAGAGAAATCTGGGGAAGTACCCCCCCCCCCCCCTTAAAGGTTTGCTTTCCTTGGGAATGTAGATGCTACTTGCCATTTGGTGCAACTATGGCTGAGGTCTTTTAGTTGCTTGTCCTTGTTGGGTCAATAGACATAGCTACGTACTAAAGCTTTCATTCAGTTCATACCTTGGATTATTCGAACTACTGTTCTCATCTTAGATGTTATTCTCACAACATTTCGGCTGATCTAACCTCCAACCTACGGCAGGTGCATCTGGTCGAAGTCGAGAATCTTTTTGTCAGACTTGGGAATCTCTACATAATTTCGAATGGAACCCTTTATTTAATCAATGGGGGTAGCTTGCTCTTGTTCCGTCAACCATGACGTAATTGTATGCTTGATATCACCTGCACTGAGGATTGAACCTTTAACCTCCAGAAGACTGTCAATTAGAACTGATTATCACTTAACACTTTTATTCGTTACACTACAGGTCCTTGGGAAATTCCATACAGATTTCCGAGTTCAACAAGATGCACCTGATGAAGGTCGGAGGGTACATCGGCCGAAACGTTGTGAGAATAATATCCAAGATGAGAACAGTAGCCTGAATAATCTAAATAATGCAAATTATCAATCCTCAAAAATTCAAAAAAATAATTTTTCGTATTCGGTTTAATATCTGTTTTACATGCTCGCATCTGTTGAACCAGGCTTGGAGTTTAAGGTGAAATTGATTTAGGACCTCTATTCTGTGGGATCAGTGGAACGATCATGCGTTCCCCAAAATGGATGCAACCATTCACTATAATGAAGAGTTGCGATGGAAAAAGTGTTTACGGTCCTCGTTCAGACAGATATGGGGCAGCTGATGCAGTGATAATAGATTACTTCCTGCAACACTAGATCCGAAACTGTAAGGTTAATAAGGTTTTTTTTTTACTATTATTCACCCCATAACAAGGTATATTGCCAATTACTGTAAATTAGAGGGCTTATTTATAAGGATATCCTAAGTGGGGAGTTGTGCAGCAAGATGTTTGTTCATATTACATTTAAATTTCTGCAGTTAAACAGGGAGCTAGTCTATAAAATCTTATAACCCCCTACCAACATTCTCTATTTGCAATAAAATTACTTTTTTTTAGCAGACTACAAAAAACATTAACTCAGTTTACTAAGTCAATGTTGTTTTTCTTGGGGGGGGGGGGGGGATTTTCGTGAAAATATAATGATCAATCTTGGAACACCAACAGTTAGTAATTTTATTTTTCTGAAAAAAAAAAAAAGAAACTCGCCCATAATACTATTTTGTTCTTCCATCAGTACAAGTGTAAACAAGACATAACCATCATGTTAAAAATTCAAATACGAAGGTTACGGCAGAGTAGTAGTAATAACTTTCTGTTGCAAGTTGTGTAGATGAAACTGATACTATTTTCCCTACAGAGATTCCGAGATCCGCAGAAGAGTTCCAATGGTATAAGGGCAGATAACTATCTTTTTTAGTACGCAATTTATCCGAAAATAGAAAATATCCATTTTTTAAATAAGAAGTCATGCAAATTCAATATTTGAGAAAATCAACAGTATATTGATAGAACATTTATTGAAGAAAATAGAATTTGGGAAAATCAACAGTACATTTTTTTTATTTCAAAACCAACAAAACGAACAGTCATCTTGTTTGGATTAACAAATGTGTTCAAAAAGACTCTGTTGCGGAAAATTTCTGCCGCCACATAAATTCTGATAAATAGGATAAGCCACAACTTTTTGTTGAGTACTTGTTAAACATAATAATTTGCACATATTCAAGGCATTCACGTCGATTACATCCATTATCGGAGAAGCTAGAAATTATGTACTTAAAAAAAAGAGAGTTATCTGCCCCTTACACCATTGGAACTCTTCTAAAATAAATTTCGACTCGTGTACCCGATCTATACAAGTGCCGCTGTTTCTTCCAAACAACAATATCTTCTGTTGTCAGCTCGCTTCAAAGCGAGTTTCTGCTACTGTTCCGGTAGCTAGTTTCATTCTACTGTTGGAAGTTTGGAAGCTTGAAATGTGTGCAAAATATGTCCATATGCTAAAAGAAATTTCAGTGTTCCAAAAATGATAATTTTTATTTTTCCGAAAAACAAAACAAAACATTAACTCAGTTTAATTTGTAATCTGCTAAAAAAAAAAGTAGTTTTATTGAGAATAGGAACTGTTGATAGGGAGTTATAAGATTAAAATCTTATAGACTGACTTACCAAGTGCATTGAAGTAGAACGTTCTCAGATGTCATGACTCATGAATACGACATCTTGTATCGATATCGCATATTCATGAGTCATGACATCTGAGAACGTTTTACTTCAATGCACTTGTACTATTTACAAGAAAGAAAAGAAATTCTCAACATTCTGCCCTGTTACTGACATGATCATGTCGACACTAAAAAGAAGACAAAAGATAAAAAATAAATCAGAAAAGGTTACCGTACATTTCTCACTGGCTTTGTAAATTATAAGACAAATAAATACATAATACAATTTTTTTTTATGGAAGTCGCTCCAGACAAGGCATGAAGCCACTTGATGTAAGGAGCTAAAAAAGAACAAAAGATGATTAAGTTGCATAATAACAAAAATGGGAGAGAAAGATAGAATCACTTTAAAACAAGGTGGTCTTTTAACTGATGATTATAAATTTAGGGGACAAATAATCGAACCTAAAGCCAAAACATTAGCATGGCAATAACGAAGCCAGTCATCCACGCCGGAAATGCCTCAAGGGACACACATACATGTGCAACATGGCACTTGAGAATACTCAAACATTTAACGAGTACTGATAAAGAAGCCTCCCAAGGAGTGCGATCAACTGTATTATTACCTGGGAGAGTGCCAACCAGAAAAGAACTATTAGTTTTCTCATGCGTCACTGTCATATCAAAGAACCAAGATGTTCGTAAAACAAACCAGTGATACTTCACTACCTTTATTATATCTCAGTTATCAGACAAACCAAGCCTGAAAGAGACCCACCACCAGCGTTCAAATGATTAAGCTAACAAATAAACCATGATAATATGGTGGTAAAATTTATTTAAAGAAAGATGTTTCTATTAGTATGAGAGTTTCTATGTGAGTGAAATGCCTCGTGCTCACTTTATGTAATCGAAAAGTTTTATTAGTGAGATGTATGTGTAAGTTAATCATAGGTAATTGCACTCACTTTATATATGCAAAAAGTTTGTTGAGTAGTGAGATATGTTTTTGAGTTAATCAGAGGTAGCAGTTTAGCTGTGTTGTTGGATTGCTCACTTGTTTCCGTGCGAAAGGTATCAATGGGTATTTAATCACGTGAATGATGCTGTCTGTTGTTGTTCCTTCCATGTGGCTGATTGATGTGTGCGATGCTGATGCTTGGTGCCTGCTGGATAGTTTCACTCGTGTGGCAAATATAGTAGGTAGTATTTTTTCAACAGAGATTCGAGCTGAGATCAAAGCTGTGCGAAGCTGTTGGTGGGAAATGTATGAATTGTTTTGATGACATCTGGTTGCAATCTAGTTAGTCATCAAATGATCACATCAAACATTCTAGAAGAGTTTTACTTTCACATCTAACAAGCCGACTGGCTAATTGTGCCACAATGAGCTTCAACTGTTCATTATATTGGGTGTGCTTGTACAAGTCTTGATAATTGCAACCTTTTCTTTTAGAATCCATTAAAGGTTATAGGCATATTAAGTGTGTGAGGTCAACACAGGAGAGCATGTGTGGCTGAAGCGGTGCCATCTCCTTCCTCCAAAGTGTGATATGCTCCTTCCTCCTCTCTCACCGCAACGTCTTTATTTATATTCAAATTTCCTTTTGTTTTTTTTGTTTTTTTATTATTACTCCTTTTTAAACTCAATCGCTAAGCATGAAATTCCTTATGTGCATGTTACATAACAATGATACAGTAGAGAAGTAATGCTAATAGACGCTTACCCCCAAGACATTCTAGACTAGTGGCATCAATACACCAAACTTCCGTGAATATTTAAACACAGCGTGGGCATAGAATTCTTCACAGAGCTGGTCAGAACGAATGCGACACTTGTGGCCACCGGCTTATTTTTTTAAATTTTTTTTATGGAAATCGCTCCAAGCAAGGCATGAAGCCACTTGATGCAAGGAGCTAAAAAAATACTACTTCAAGGTAAAAAAACTAGCCAACGATAAGTGTTTTATTAATAAATTCTGACCCAGAAAACAGCAATTTTCCCCCTTTGTCAGAAACATCGCTCATGAAATATAAGGACTAAAAGAGAAAATAAGGGAAGCGAGAGTTACGAGGCTGCCACAACAGTGCATAGGTATTTTCTTTGCATATGCACATTATCATTTTTGTTAATGTAGATAACATCTCGAATGTAGTACCGACAAATTCACAACTATTGGGTCCAATTATAGAATAGGGACCATTGAAAAATATCGTCTATTCGACATACACCTTTGGAATTTGTTCTCTTGTGCTGAAATAAAATTGTTAAAGTCTCATCATCATCATATCATCATCACATTTGGTTTAACATCCGTTTTACATGCTGGCATGTGTTGGACGACTTCTAGAAATTTACTTCCAAACTAACCTATTTCTGGCCAGGTCTTTATCTCTCTTTCTCTCAAGTCCATCCTTATCATTTCCCCCCCCCCATGTTTTCTTTGGCCTTCTTATGTGAATTGACCCTGCTACTTCAATTGTTCTACATCTACTAAACCAAGAACTCTCATCCATTCTTTCAACGTGACCAAACCGTCAAAGTCTTCTGTTCTGCACACATCTCTTTATACTGTCAAGATTTAATCTTCCTCTCAGATCATCAGATCTAAGTTTGTCTTTAAGACTCACATTACACATCCATCGTATCATTCTCATATCATTTTTCTCCATGCAACGCATATCCTCAGCCTTCACTTCCATTTATCATCACTCTGCATACACAGGCCTGATAGACTCTTCCTTTGGTCGACAATAGTAGTACTCTGCTAGTTAGTAATAGCAGAAGTTCCCTGAACTTTATCCACCCCTAACTCTTGCAATCACACTAGCACCTACTCCTCCCTGTGCTCCAATGGTATCACCAAGGTAACAAAACTTCTAAACAATCGCTTCAATAGCTTCACCATCCAATATACTTTCTCTACATCTGAGTTCTACAAATTTGAATTTTAAGTTTTTACTGCGAGAGGCCATTTGTTTTTTTTCTTATACCAAAAATAGTTTTCATCTTTGAAAACTATTTTACACCGATAAACTTTCAAGTGGAATTTGGGAATAGACACCACACCACTTTTGAAGATTAAAAGAATTATTTTCATGTACCGGGCAGTTTCCGTTCGATATTGTTCCTGACTGTAAAGTGGACGTTTATTTTATAGCCGATGCAACGAAATATTCAATTGCTACGGAAAGGCAATGGAAATAACGTTTTATATTCTAAACTAGCCGACTTTGCTGGCTAGTTATCACTTCGCAAAGTTTGCTACTTGAAATACTTGAAACATTAATTTAAAATAATAAATATTTCATTCATAACTTTGTTGTAAACATGAAACAAAATCTTTCTCATTTATTCATATAGGTAAACATTAACTTTTGGTAATTTCGGTACAAATTTATTTATCTTTTAAATGTGATCGTTAAGAAAGGAAAAAGCAGAAAAAAATCAATTTGCCTTTTCACTTGCAATTTAGAAATAGATCGTAATTTGTTGCAAATCAAGTCGGCCCCTCTAAAGAAAGGAACATTTGAACACAAATGCTAAATATTTGTCCAGAAATTTAAAAAAATATTGCGAAACAGAACTATTTGTTATATTAAAATCAAAACATTCATTGAATTAAGAAACAATAATAAATAATAGTTAATTAATAAAATGTCGTTTTTCAAAACCAATATGCAAATTAGTGAACCTTGCGCCTGATATCGCATATACATAAGTGTGAGAAATGGGCCCAACTTCTGCATTTATTCATTTAGATATTTCAAGTATACTGGCTAAAAAGTGTATATTTTAAAAAGAAGATAAAATAAGTGACGCTGCATGAAATTTAAAAAAGGTTTTTTCTAAACATGCAGTATTTTGTGATATTTAACATCATTTTGTCGGATTTTTAAAGTCACACCTAAATAGCAATCCGTTCGACATATCGATACTTGATTCAAGCTATTTTTCCATTTTTTTCCTCTCACTATGTTATTGGAACGAATACATTTTATTTCACTTCAGTTTTTTCTGAAAGTATTTATTCCTGCTAAAAAAAATTGCTGGAGTGGAGACATTTTCCTTTATTCATGAAAACCGCAGTGTGAGCTTACATACCCTTAATAAAAAAATAAATTTTCGACATTTCCCTATCTATTTCTGCTACTAAATGCTTTCTTTTTTAAAATGAATTGTTTATCATAATACTAGGTAAAATATTTTTTATTCCTATTTCAACTTACACGTGTGTTTAAAGTATTTTAAGGATATAAGAACCCTTCTTTTATGAATATGGTCTGTGTGCATCCACTGCACAGGTCGTGGTAATTCACTCTTTGTGCCGGTTCAAAGACGTTGCTCGATTCCGAGTGTCAACCATGTGGTCTCAGTCAGTGCTGCAACAGAAGTTGTCTCCCTCCAAACAAAAAAACAACTCCAGTTTAAAACAAGTAACAAAGTTGTTTTGGGGGGAAGTTTACAATGGTACTCGTTTTCTTTTACTGAACAACAGACTTGTAAATGAGAAATTTCAGCCAAACCAAATCAAAACACAAGTCTAACTGCACACAATTCATCAGCTAAGAGCCCGTCTCTCTTTAAAAGACACACAAACCTCCTCACTGTAAGACCATCAGAAAACCAACCGCCCATGAGGGCCAATTCTTCCCCCCTGTCCATCTGCTGGAATATATATATATATATATATATATATACATTTCTGGGACCACATCAGAAAAACCACCCATATATCCATTTGAAAATAATAGCCAGCCTTATCTATGAACATAAAAAACCTTATGTCTAGGGGGTCCAGTATCTATCATTATTCTTGGTAAAACTTAAGTAGGTCATAATCACAGCAGGGAACCTTCTATCTGTAAAAAAAAATTTTTTTCTTTTCTGGGGCTCCATCTCTCAGCATGAACCCCCGTTTAAAGTGGACAAATTGAATTCTAGGTGGTCCACCCCAAATCAGAGATATTTTCAATTTCTTGTATGACCTCTTTTTCTCTAAGCTAAATATTTCTCACTCACAGCAAGTCTGTTATTCGCATGCATTTAAAAGATACAGCCCACTAAACATGCCATTTAGTCCACTTTTACACTTTTCTTCACAACAGGATTATCAACGCCATTTGACAAATACAAAATTACTATTTTAATACCTTATATCGTCTGAAGTTTTTACGTTTTCGTTTCATAAGTTTTTTCTTTTATTTGCCTATTCATTTAATCGATTTCAATAACAAAAACTGTTCTTACACGCACTTTATATTCTTAAAAATTTAAGGGAAGTAATCATTAAACAAGTTATTCCTCTTGACGTGTACGAAAAATATCTCAAAACATTTTTAAACAAACCCTTTCATACATACTGTTGTTCCACACCAACAAAACATTGTCATAAATTTTGATTTGACCAATTATATTTGTGTTGTGGACTGATCCAGATTTACCCATAGTGACAGGATGGATTCGTCAAGTCACTATAAAGTCGACACCTTTGCCTAACCAAAGGGGAACCAGAAAGGTCTAGTACAATTAAAAATATGCCCGCCCCGACAAATGTTGCTGAATTTCAAGCATTTCTAGGTCTTGCTAATTATAATCAGATATATATAAATAATATGCATGATTTATGTTCTCCGTTGAACGAATTGTTAAAAAAAAGATAAAAAGTGGCAATGGACAGAAAATTGCCAGAAGGCTTTTCAAAGGATTAAGGATGTGCTTACATCAGAACTTTTTTTAACACATAATGACCCGAAATTAGAAATAATTTTGGCTACTGATGCGATTAATTATGGCATTGGAGCCATACTACCCTATAAAGACAATTTAGGGGGCACAAAAGCCATTGCCTATGCAAGCAGTGATTTAATCTCAGCTGAAAAAAACTATAGCCAGATCGAGAAGGAAAGTTTATCCATCATTTTCAGGATTAAAAACTTTCACAAATTCATCCATGGCAGTAAATTTATTTTACAGACGGATCATCGTCCATTACTTTCAATTTTGGGATCAAAGAAAGGAATCCCAGTTCATACAGTAAATAGATTACAGCGATGGGGCACTATTCTGCTAAATGATGATTTCAAAATGGAATATATTTCTTCAAAGAAGTTAGGCCATTATGACGGCTTGTCCCGATTAATTCCGAAATATTGTGAACCAATGGAAGATATGGTAATCGCATCACTAAAAACTGAAAGTGAAATAAAAGAAGTACTGGTTAGTACCGTACGCAAACTCCCAGTGATTGCACAAGAAATACTAATAAAATCTAAAAGTGATAATTTTATTAAAAACCTGATGGATAAAGTGAAGTGCAAACAAAGGGGAAATATAAATTCGCCGCTAAGCAATAACTATTCAATTTGTGACGAAATTTTAATGTACGCCGAGTGCGTCGGGATCCCAGTGGCACTACAAAAGAGACTGTTAAATTGTGGTCACCCAGAAATGTGCAAAATGAAATCGTTTATGTGTTCATACGTTTTTTGGCCAGTATGGACCAGGACATTGAAAGGACAGTTAAGAGTTGTAGAAGTTGTGCTCTAGCAGCTGTTATATCTACATATTTTGCCCCATAAAGCATGGAAGGGGGAACGGGGGACTGGTCGGCACATGTTCCCCTACCAATTCAGAAAGGGGGTGCAGACGGCGGCGTTTGTCAAAAAGGGGTCAACAGGATGCTTAGCAGACGAGTCAGCTCACGCATTGATGTGGGCGAAAGACTCAACCAATCGGGTGAGGGAATGCTGCTGATATACAGAGAGCAGGAAAGTCGAAGCGAAAAGAAATTACAGGAGTCGAGTTTCGGGGTCAGAGGAGAGAGGACGTCTCTGAGGGGACAGGCTCGAGGACGTCTCTGGAGAGACGGGCCTCGCCCGGTGTTGGAAAACGAGTGTCGGGAGATGAAGGATCACACCGCAGTAAATTTCAACCAATTTATCCAGAGAGGACGCCTCTGAGAATGGACCGCTCACCCAGCCATCATATTCAGACAAGTATCCAGAGAGGATGCCTCTGAGAATAGACCGCTCACCCATGGTCATATTCAGACAAGTATCCAGAGAGGATGCCTCTGAGAATAGACCGCTCACCCAGCCGTCATATTCAGACAAGTTATCAAGAGAGGACTCCTCTGAGAATAGACTGCTCACACAGTCGTCAGGTTCAGAAATTTATCCCTGCACAGGAGAACGTCCCAGATCGGTAAATAAAGGACGCCTCTGAAAATTGACCGCTCACCCAGCCGTCATATTCAGACAATTTATCCAGAGTGGACGCCTCTGAAAATTGACCGCTCACCCAGCCGTCATATTCAGACAATTTATCCAGAGTGGACGCCTCTGAGAATCGACCTCTCACCAAGCTGTCAGATTCAGAAAATTTATCCCCGCACAGCAGAACGTCCCGAACCGACGTCAAAGGGACGCCTCTGAGAATAGACCGCTCACCAAGCCGTCAGATTCAGAAAATTTATCCCCGCACAGCAGAACGTCCCGAACCGACGTCAAAGGGGCGCCTCTGAGAATCGACTGCTCACCAAGCCGTCAGATTCAGAAAATTTATCTCTGCACACAAAATCAAAAATAAATAAATAGGAATTTGAAAATTAATGCGGAAGAAGTACAGCGACACTAATACGACTGTATCAAGCACTACCACCCTAGCTTCACCTGCCTTGTCCAGTGTATGGTATATGCATTCAGAGATGACCGTTAAGATATTCACAGTAGACCATGCTTGCCTAAATCCATACTGATGGTCAGAAAAAAGTTTAGTGTTAACGAGGTGACAGACTATCGCTAGATTGATTAAGGATTCAAAGATTTTAGAGAAGAGCAGGAGTAGACTGATGGGGCGATAATTCTGTGAGTTAGTTCTATCTCCAGAATTCTTGAAGACTGGTACCACAGAAGCTATTTTCCAGCTATCAGGGAAGCAAGATTCAGCAAGGCATTTGTTGTAGAGTTTGGAGAGCACAGGGGCCAGTTCAGCAGAGCATTTATTTATTACTATTACTGGTATAAGATCATGCTTTGGAGGTGTCAAGGTTTTTTATGATATCCAGGACATGAGATAGTGTAATGACAAAGTTATCAAGTGTGGCTTCTGTCCGCAGTGGGAAATTAGGGAGGGAGTGGTTTGCAGAGTCTAAAGTGGAGTTTAAGGCGTAACGCTGGGCAAGTAGTTCAGCCTTACCAGTTTCTGTGCAAACAACATCACTGTGGTTGGATAGCGGAGGAATTGTTGATTGTCCATTGTTCACCACACTATTATAGATTTTCCAGAAATCACGAGTACTTAGTTTCTGTGACTGAATGCGTTTTCTGGTCATTTTTATATACCTTTATCTATTACAGTCTTACAATGATTTCTTGACACTAAGTTTCTGTCTATATGTAGTTGACTTATGGTGGTTTAATAGTCGGAGTAATTGCTGCTTCCGAACAATAGCAGCTGCACAGTTCGAGGTAAACCATTGTGGAGAGTGAGGCTTGCTGTAGAATTTTTGCATGGGGACATGTGCTTGCGATGGTAAAAAACTTTTCCATTTATCTCCCTTAAAATAGAAAAAAGATTGTTTTTTCACGACCATCGTACAACGGCCGTGATCTTTTTCCACTGAGCTATGATTGAAAACTACTGGATTGTTTTCTGTAAATTTTGGAGAACAGTAATTTTTTACTATCATAAGTATTCCTTAAATTTTTTTAGTTGTTTTAGTTTTAACTAGCATATTTACTACATGTAGTTATCTAAAGAAGTACCCATCTTTTTAGAGGAATACAGGTAATCATTACTATTACCGACATAAATTATCCTGAGGAAAATGCCATTGGAAAATTTAGTCAAAACAAATGTATTTTGTTTTACCTACTCATATGGGTATTACTTACTATCAGCCCCATCGCAGTTTACCCCAAAATAAAAATCAGATTCTACTTTTGAGGGGCGATTACATGTAAACAGCCTGAAAAAAAAAAGAATTAAAAAACAAATATTTAAATATATATATATATATATATATATATATATATATATATAAAACGAGAGTTGATCGTACCTTTGAAACTATATATATATATATTTTTTTATCATAGTTCACCCCAAACAAGGCAGACTGCCACTGTAGCCGTAAGGGGCTACTGAGAATTAGAGTGAAAGTTTTGGGGCTCATCTTAAGTTGGGAGCTGTGCAACAAGATGTCTGTCTACATTAGTTTTAAATTTCTGCATGTCGGTACATGTTGTACAGATTGATTAAGGATTCAAAGATTTTAGCAAAGACTGATGGGGTGGTAGTTCTGAAGATCAG
>OY744522.1:154819872-154832372 GCA_963556195.1 Sepiola atlantica | reverse complement strand
GGTTTTTGACCCGGCAAGTTTGGATAGCGACAAACTTGCATACCTCAACTTTTTAAAGGAATTTGAGGATTGTCGAGCGTTCCGAGTAAGTCCACGAGGCTGATAATTTTAAAGAATCATCTCAGGGGCTATGCTCACAGGATAGTTGGACATCTCTCTATTTCAGATGCCAATTTTGATGCAGCTGTGGAAGTCCTGGACAGGGAGTTTTTAGATAGGAAATTCATAGTGAACTCCATTTTTAAGGACGTTAATGCTGTTAAACATCTTAGGGAGTCTGAAGTTGACTCCGTGAGGATATTTTTAACTAAAGTTAAAGCTCAGGTATACGAGCTTAAGAATTCATTTGGATTGGATTTCCTAGAAGAGGATGCCCCCGGCAACCAGTTGTTGAGTTGCATCATTTTTGGAAAGCTCCCTACGTCGTTGAGACGTGAGCTTATTCATGTAGTTGGTGATAACTACCCCTCTCTGGGAGCAATCCTGGACAATTATTCCGATGTGATGCGTACATTGGACATCACCAAACCTAGGGTGATTGATTTAATAAAGCCCGACACCAAACAGAGAACCTCTGGTTTTTATAGATTCAAGCCCACTAATGTTGACAGGAAGCCCTCCACATTGGAGAATTTTTTTGCGAAGCATGAGCCTGCTCGACGTAAGTGCTTCCTCTGCAGTGGTGATAGTCACATCGCTTACTACTGTAAGAAGTACCCCACACTTAAGGATCGTTTGCAACGATGCCAAGTAGCTAAATTGTGTGCCCGTTGTGTTAGCCCTTTTCATACCGCTGAGTCTTGCCCGGGTAGAAAAGGTCGTCTCCGCCAGTGTTGGAGGTGTAAAAGTTGTGAGCATGCAGGTGCCTTGTGCCCAGACTTAGACAAGTCTCGGCTGAATACTAATCCTTGCCTGCAGATGAGGGATGTGAATCTACTATTGTCGATAATTGCAATTAGCGTAGTCAGTGGTGAGTTTGTGAAGACATTTAATTGTCTATTAGATTCGGGTAGCCAGCGCTCTTATTTGTCGGATGGAGTGTTGGATATTTTGAATTGTCGTTCTGCTCCGATGAAGAGGAGGGACTTCATTATCAAAACCTTTCTCGGTTCTGCCCGAAGGAGTCTGAATGAGCTCGAGTTATGCGTTAAATTGCCAAACTCAGAGTGTGCGATGCCCTTTCTGGTGGATGAAGGCTTGGACCTTCAGTTTCATGTCAAGGGTCTTTCTACCGCTATCAAGGGTATTCTTGCTGGTGGTGGGAAGTTGGCTGCTGATTTTTCAGGTATTCATAATGATTGCATTACGGTGCATGGATTGGTAGGCGTGGACCTACTGAAGTACATGGGACCCATGAAACTGTCTCCCTTCATGAATTGCTCAGCCTTTGAGTTCCCTCAAGGTATAGTGCCTTTTGGTGATATGTCGGATTTTGTGTGCCCGGTTGTGGAAGAGACGGATGCCATCATTGGTGGCGTTAATTATAGCCAGGTTGTTTCCGAATATTCTCAGTGTCCTGTGACATGTTTATTTTGTCCTCGATCCGAAGTCTGAATACTTCCATCCTTTAGATAGCTTTTCCGATTCCTCTGTAGAGAGAGCTGTAGATAAGCTCTTTAGTTTGGAAACGTTAGGTGTTATGGAGGACTCTGTTAGTGATTATGACAGAGATAAGATAGCTTCTTTCCGCAATTCGATCTCGTACCGAGACAATTGCTATTATGTTAATTTGCCCTGGGACGAGGGCAGGTTACCTTCGGTTCCCTCCAATCATCAAGTAGCGTTGAACGTGCTTGATAGGGTTGTCACCCGTTTGTCAAAACAGGGTCTGTGTGAAGACTACTGTCAAGTTTTCTTGGATCAAGAAAGGGAGGATATCATTGAAAAAGTGTGGGTGAATCCAGAAGATTTCATCCGTTACACTTGGATTCCTCATCGATCAGTTGTTAAAGCCGATGGCCTGAGTACCACCAAGATAAAGCCGGTGTTCAACTGTTCTTTGCGAACAGGTGGGCACCCCTCTCTGAATGACTGCATTTATCCAGGAATTAACCTCTTTACGGATATGCTAGAGTTATTATTAAAGTTCAGGATGGATCGTTATGTCCTTTTGGCAGACGTCCGTAAGGCCTTTCTCATGATTCGGTTGGAAACCGACAGAGACAAGAATCGGTTTTGCTTTTTTGTGAAATTTGACGATAAGCTTGTGTGTTATCGTTATAAGACACTGATTTTTGGGTTTGTTGCCAGCCCATTTATCCTCAACTTTGTCATTAAACACCATGTTGAGAAGTACCCCCCTAGTTTGTGTAGGGATATGCACATGGAAAATTTTTATGTAGATAACCTTATAAGGACCCACAATTCCCCTGTTATTTTGCTGGACCTATACCAGAATGCTATGAGCATCATGCAGGAAGGTAATTTTTCTCTGAGGTCCTGTAACTCTAATAGTGAAGTTTTAACGGCTCGAATGAGGGCTGACAACAGTTTTGTCAACCATGATTCTCCCTTGGAGAGAGTGCTGGGATATTTTTATGATCCTGCACAGGATGATTTGCATGTGGCAGTCAATTCCTTGGAGGTTGCAGCTGATCTGGTCATGGGGGGAATCACTTTGGAGAAGTTTAAGTCCCAATTACAATTTTGGTTGTCTGGGCCTGAGTGGTTGGTCGGAGAAGATTATTCCTGGCCCTTGAGTGATCTGAACTGTCTGAGTTCTGACAGTCAGAGGATGGTACTGACTAATGCCATCACTGTCTCACCAGTGATTCGTGATGTGATTCCGATGATTAATTTCAAAAATGTACAAAGAGCATGTAAATAGAAACAACATTTTTTTTTTTCTTCTTGTCCGGAGAGTTTCGGAAATTTATTTCTATTTTGAGCATGGAAGGGGGGGGAGGTCGACATATTGCCACTGTGTGAATGAAGGTCAAGGTTGTTTGTCTGGATGGCGTGATGTTACGCGCCTTTTTCTATCTTGACTAGCAGCAGCATCATCATCGATGTAATGAAGTTTGGAGGTGACGTCATACCGGTGTCTTTGGCGTTTTTTTTGAGTTAGTTCGAGCTTGGATTTTAGAGAGTGAAGTAGACTTTCCAAGGGACTCCGTCTATTCAAAATGGACGTAAAAATGTTTGGATGATTTCTCCTCGTTCTTGGAGCAAGAACGACTTATTATGAAATTCTGGGTATTTGAGCGACCCTATGTATACAGAAACATATTTTTCCTAGAAAGGATTAACAAAGGACGTTTCTGGATAATGGAACACTTTATGAAGAAAAGGTGTTGATGTTTTTGGAGAAATTCATTTATGAATTAATTTCAAGGATTGAGCCTTGGAATGAAAATGAGAAGGATTAACGAAGGACATTTTTGGAGATATTCATTTATGAAGTAATTTCGAGGTTCGATCCCCTTGGAATGAAAAATATTGAAAAAAGGACAAAGAGGGACTTTTAAAACGAAAGAAAGAAAAAAAACTGTACCAAGTAATTCGAATTTCGCTAATGACAGCGAAAATTTCGATAAGGTGCAAAAATGTCCGTCTCTTGTACAGACTATGCTTATTAAAAAGCGCTTATGATTAATTATTTAATTAGTTTCCGTGTAAACTTTGATTGTGTTTGAAAGATAAAAGCCTAAACTCTAAAAGGAAAAAAAACTGCATATTTATGCGTGAAAAAGAAATTATAATGGAATATGTTATCACGACGGCTGAAAACCCCCAAAATTCAGTGAATTTTGAAGAAATTACTTGTAAAAATCCCTTGAAAGATAAATATAAGTTTTCTGGAACTATTTTAAAGATAATTATTAAATTAAAGTCATAAGATACTGGATTAAAACAAAAAAAATTCATACTTTTTACTAAAAATTAGCAAAATTATCCACCCAAATGTCATAGTTTAGTAAAATCCGGCATTCAGTCAAATGGGAAACGACTTTGTTTACCGATTGACTATCGCTATGCTAAATATATGAAAGACAGAAACGTAATAATTTATCATGTTTAACTTTATATATAAAAATGGTTTTGTAATAGTTTATAGAAGTTGAAAAATTATTATCCATTAATTTCTTTATTCTTTTTAAGGTTATAAAGAAATTGAATTAATTTAAGTACCCTTATTTTCGTAGAATTTGGTATATGCGGACTACTGTTCTCATCTTGGGTGTTTTTATCACAACGTTTCGACCGATGTAACCTCCGACCTTCTTCAGGTGTACTTTGTCGAACTTGGGAATCTGGACAGAATTTTGAACGGAACCATTTATTTAATCCATGGGGTAGCATGCTCTCGTTCCATCTGCTATAACTGAGAAGAAGTCTTCAGTAATTCGCAATTCTTTGTATCGTCCGCACTGAGGATTGAACCTTCAACCTTCAGGTGACTGTCACTTAGAACTGAATTATACTTAGTATTATATCCACTGTTGTAATAAAAAAAGAAATGCTTATTTAATTAAAATATTTGTGAATGTACGCAATTAAGATTTTATTTATTTTTAACTAAAAAGATTCATATTTAACTTTGTACTAGTTTTGAATTCAGTAATACTCTGAAATTATTGATGACGTCTGTTTACCAATGTTTTTCCTTAAAATTTGAAATAAAACTTTTTTTAATGTAAAAAATTATTTTTACGTTACGAACTGCGTCAATTTTATCAATTCTTTTTACATGATGATTAAAAACTTTAGTTATTCGATTCATTCTTAACGTGTCATAACGATAAATTACATTAATTCTTTTTAAAATAAAGTGTATTTTTTTTTTTTAAGTGTGAAAAAGTAAATTAAAGTCAATGACTACACTGACAATTTATTCATTGAAAAAAAAAGTTGAAACAATTATTTATTAATCAATAAATAGAATTCAATTTTAAAAGAAAATGTCATGTTTGAATTCTCTTTATTTAATAAAAAATTGTTTTGAACTTTTAAAATATTTATTAATGAAAAAAATGACAAAAATACAAACTTCCCAAATAATTGATAATGAATTGTGAAGTTAACGAAATTGTTGAATCTCTAAAAATAAAATTTTGAAGGCGGTGTAAAACTGAGTCTGAGTTTGTTACAGAACAGGGCCACCATACCAATCCAAGTTAATCGTTAGTAGAAATTATCCAATTTTCTAAATTTTTTCTTTCGTAATGATCTTTATCCTCATTTTTTCTTCAATTTTTTGTTTATTTTCAAGATTATAAAAAGAATTTCTTATGCTGATGATGACACGTCTATGTGCAAAAGAGAAATATAAGTATATCATATTTTTAATTTTCCCAGAAACTCTAATAATTAAAATCACATAAAATGTTTTTTGCAATTCTATTATTTTTTTGGTGAAAATATTGATTAAACAATACTTTATTCAATGATGACATCGCTAATTCAAGAAATTAATTTTTTCTTCGAGGTATAGTGATTTTATTAACACAGAATTTAAGAGCCGTTTTCGTAATATATATGAAATATTTTTTTTAAAAAAATGTTTAATTTTTAACATCTACAGTGCTTTATTTTCATTTAATTTTTTTTTAAATTCATGCATTTTTTTTTTTAATTAATACATAAAAATATATAATTTTAGTAAAGGTATATTTTTTTTTCAACAAATAATACATTTTCACTAAGATTCTAAGAAAAATAATAGTTTCATCATATTCCGTGATCGTTGATTAATAAATACTGAAAATTTCATTAAAATTGGTTGATTTCCTGAATTTTTAAGTGAAGAGGGGGGTCAAAATGTTTTTACATTTTGGGAATCGGCCATTGATTTAGCACGTACCTAGTAAAAAGACATTTTTAACATGGGAAGGCAGGGGCTTTGTTAACTCTTCCTTTGCCGAGGATGGAGCTATTCTAAAATGAAAACAAAATGTCTAAATGCACATGTGCCCTATTTTTTATTTTATTATTGTACATGCTAAAAAAAAAATTGTTTCCGCATGTTATTTTATCCCCCCCCCCCACAATCTAGCACAAATTCTAATTTCCCTCCAAAATATTAATAAAAAAATTATGTCAAATTCATAGGTGTAGAATATGGAAGATGTCCCTTCCAATGTCCGTCACTGTTTACTATTAAAAATACAAATGTCTGCTTCCACAGATTGTTATATAATAAAAAGGGAGAGATAACTTCAGTTTACTCTTTCAACACAAGAGTAGATAACTCCTTTACTTATACATGCCCCCTCCCCCGTAACCACGGGATGAATTGTCGTGGTCATCTTCGTATGCACCAGAGAACCCGTAGGATTTTACACGCATTTGTGGGACAAATTTCTTGGCGCTCTTGTTCTGCGACATGACGGTTGTCTCAATAGTAGGGGACTAACCGGATGTCTTCCTGTGTTGCTCTCCAACACGCCTGCGGTATCATCAATTTCCATTTCTTTCTCCTCAGGCTCACTGGATGGTCTGACATTGATGTTTCGTTCGACATCCACTGCTTCCTCAGTGGGTCGTTCTTGTGGGGTTTCAGGATTTTTGGACGGATTTGAGATCTCTGGAGTGGCATAATATGGGCCATCCATAACTGGGTGGATTTTACGGAGAAACCGATGGTTGCACAGCGTTATTCGATTGCTCCCATCTACCTGTACTCGGTACTGCCGGTTACCATGTGTCTCCACGATCCTCCCTGTCTTCGTCCATTGACAAGATCTGGACGAATTCTCCAACTTGGAGTTCCCGGAGTGGGCGACAATGCTGATTATAGAACTGCTTGTTCCACATATGCCTCTTGGCCATTGCCAACTCCCTTTGTTCACCTATTTCTTTCCATTGTTTCCGGGTTTGATATTTATCCCGTAGGACCAGAAGGTGGTCTTTAATGATTCGACCGTATAGAATTACGGCTGGGGACATGTTATGGTCCTGGACAGGAGTATTACGATGGGTTAGCATAGGCATTCGTAGCTGTCCATATTGTCAGCTCGTATTTGTTTTGCTGTCTTAACGGCTAACTGCGCAGCTATTGCTCTGTGCTTAGTATGCTGATGTGGTACGTTTACATATAGACTAGTTCCTCAAAAAGGAGTCATAAGGTGTGATTCAAACAGTGGTCCTCTGTCCGAAAAGATTTCTTCTGATGACCCATAAGTACAGAACCAAGTTCTCAAGGTGTCGCATACAGTTTGGGCCCTCCCCGATGTCATTAGGGCCACTTCCACCCATCCCGTATATCGATCAGCATATACTAGATAGGTCCTGCCCTGTATATCAACAAAGTCCACAACAACTTGTTGGAATGGAAAATCCGGATCTGGTGGTGACACCAAGGACTCCTTGGTCTGAGATGGCGCAATTGTGTTGCACGTGCAGCACTGGAATCTGGTTTGTCGGATGCTTTCATCCAGACCCAGCCAGAACAATCGTTGTCTCACGTTCACCAGCATACCATTTACGCCCTGATGCCAAGAATGAAAAGATTCCAGTACCTCTGCACTCAGTTGTCAAGGTATTAGGATTTTGTGTTGCCCTTTATAATGATGACCTTCAGGCAGTATATTTCTTCCTGCATAGGCCAAAAAAACCCGAGCTATGGGTGGGAGGTCATTGCGTTATTGGGAAAAACCATTTTGGATCAGATCAATTAAAGTCCTACATTCTTCATCTGTGGCTGTCGCAGCGACACTCCTTTCACATGTAATAACTTTCAACTTAGGGTCGCTTTCGTACATTGATGTGAAGGCGATTTTGACTGCCGTGTCGATCATTTGGTTACAGTTTCTTGGTGGGGTACCTGCTGCGTATCTCGAGGCACAATCCGGGGAGATGTTTTACCTGGAAGCGGTACATCAGTGTCCTTTCCTTGAAGTTAAGCAGGCAAGAGGTTTTAATATTTTCCAGGGCCTGGTTAGAAAATATTCTTATTAGTGGCAAGTGTTACCAGCAAATCTGGACATCCAAGCATGAACATTCAGCATGATTCTAGTCCGTAGACAAGGGTTAACGCCTCTCCTTCCAATGATGACTCTATTACGAGCCATATCCACTGTGATGTCATCAAACCGACGGGTGTATTCGTCACCTGATCTATGAAATCTTTGAGGGGCCTGACAGTACCTATATCGGCCCCACTCGGTGATGAATTTAGTGGCGTCTCGTGTGGCTGAGGATAGCGGTAGACTGTGGTATCCATTCGATGTGTGAAGGATCGTTTTCCTGGTGTATCTGGAGATCATCGAAACCTGATAGAACGGGGATGAGGTGTTATGTGTTTTTCTCATAGTAGCATCATTCAACTTTTGTAGGTCAACCGTGCGCCTTGGAGACCCGTCTTTTTTTTGGCGTGACCACCATCCTTGAACATCAGGTAGTAGGTGTGCTTACCGATACCAGTTCTAGTATCCCAAGTGCGACGTCTCTGTCCAGGTCCTCCTTCACCTTCTTCTTCCAGTGATGAGGAACGGGTATTGCTGTGTGAATTGCTGTCGGTGTAACTCCCGGGACACATTTTATCTTCCATTGTTTGCAGTGGCTTATGTGGGCATGTGTTAGATGCGCTTTACTTAAAAAAAACAATGTATTAGATGCGCTTTACTTAAAATGTTCCACTAACCATTGTTCGAGTTTGTGTCTGTTGGCTTCTGTTAGTTTGAATGGGATGGTTTCTGGTTTAATCGGGACAGACGTTCTTTGAGGGCATCCACATATGGCAATTTCCTTTATGTTCCTTAACGAGCTATTCTGCGACAATGAAGTTGGGAAATTGTAAGGCAACAAACCCAGATCCTTCAAGGCAGTTTGTGACAAATAAAATCCTGGTGTATTGTCTGATACATATACTGCCTGTCGTGTCCTTTTTGTTCCTACTTTTATTCATAGAAACAAAACATCTCTGATCTGTAATCAGTTGTCCGTTATGCCCCGTATCCGATGGGTAGTTGACACGATGTACCCATCTGGGTACCCAAGGAGTTTCTGAATCTTAGGTTCACTCGTACAAGTCTACGCCCCTGTGTCTGCAAAGGCTGAGATGCGATGACCATGCTAGCTTACCGGTTTCTTTCGTATTCATCCAAATTTTGCATGAGTTCCAGTGACTTCCACTGTCACCGAGGCGGGTAGCTCTGGGACGCTCATCTGAAATTGTTCCCCATCTCACTCGAGTTGAGGCACGTTCGTCGATTGTGTTTTATTGTACCTGCTGCCCTTGCGAGCAGAACAACTATTCGGAGCACTTTTGGTGAACATGAACGACTCCCCACTTCTTGACATTTTACTCGTGGCTTCTGTTTTGGACCGCACAAGTTTACAGCATAATTTTTTCATGTGGCATTTGAGTCCAACTGCCGGGCAATCCTTCCGGTTCATTGACCCTCTGGGGTGTGAAGTCTCTCAACATCCATTGCCAGGTTTAGTGTATCGTAGAGTTGGGACACCTTTGTACGTTGGATAACGTAAGAGGGGGGTGTGGCATTGTAGAAGTGAGGGGTTGACTTGTCTGTTGCTTCCAGACAGACTAATCGTGTGAACTTCTGGTCCAAAGTGTCAAGTGACGCTACCTCCGCCAGTCCCTTCCTTTGGTGTTCTACGTTGCCAAGTCCTGCTATCATCTGTCCGGCGACCACGTCGTCTGAGTAGTCTACTTGCTGCCTGCACATCGTATTTTAAGAAAAGGGGGGGTATATTAAATATTTATTTATTCTTCTTAAAATACACAACACGAAAAATAGAATCTTGTGTTTATTAAAACGTATTGTAAAAAAGACACCCTATAAGATTTTTTATTTTATGCATTCTGCTCTCATGGGGAGGCAAGTAAATAGTGACACGAAAACATTTTAGAACGAGAATTCTGCAATGCTTCGTTTGATTATTAAAAAAGTTTTGAAAATAAATAAAAAATAAAAAAACGCATCCTACATTAAAAATAAATATTTCTTAAAATAAATCTTTCCATGTATTAAAAAGCGGGTTTTTAAAGAAACCCCAAAAAACACAGCGTTATTTTATTATTCATTTGTTTTGTCAAAAAAATTATAGACGGTTGAGCCTATTGAGTGGGTGAGGCCTTCAGGAGGGGGGGGGGGGGATAACCAACAGAGAAGAGTCGGACTGTCGCATTCTGGGGGGGGGGGGGGGGATAGTTAAAAAACCTATATTAGATTCTGCCTTTACCCATTCAATGGAGGTTAAAGAAAGAAACCCCTATTTATCTACGTCCCACAAAGTAGAATGTGACACAAGGTCGGAAGGTGGGAATTTGTACTCTAGAGGAAGAGTACGGAGTTTCTTAAAAAATTGCCTGGGCAGGGCTCCTCAGACAGTAAGCAATAAACTTACTCCTCCCCAAAGAGGGGAGGCAAAGCCTGGGAGGGGGTTAACCTCCCATAACTGCACAGGACAGTCGGAACAGATACTACACTTTGATCTTAGCCAAAAGACCAAGGAGGCATAAGGTGAACATTGGCAGTTGATATTCCCCGTTCAGTGGTGAACGGTGGTGTCCGCCATTCTATGGCGAATATGGCCGGTGGCCAATATGGCGAACAGGGTGAACATTGGAGGCGGCCACCGCCATTCGATAAGTCGACAGATTCTCTTGAGTGAGATATTTCAACTACAGTTTTTCCACTTACATAATTAGTACATCGACAGACTCTTTTAAGAGTGGGTGGCCATTTGCACGACAGACAGACTGTTACGATTCAGCGTCCACAGTGCGACTTTGCTCCATCCAGACTTTTTTTAACCAGACCCTGTTGGGTGGGTCGCTGAAAGAGCGATTCGGTGCAATTTTACTTATAGGCCAATCAAGTTAATTGTTTTCATGTAAAAGCATTATTTTGTACTTACTCAGTCATATTTTATCTCTCACGCCCCGAAAAAGAATTTTAAAATATCAAGCAGAACTTTAATTAGAACGATTTTTTCATTTCGATGTTCAACCTGTATTTGTGCCCGAGCCGACATTTTGGGCTGTGAGAATAGACAAGGGCATTAACTCCGTTTTTATTGTTAGGATAATAAAAAGAAAGAAACACATAAGCAATAATAATAAAATATATATTTATTAAATTAAAAAATAGAAAATTAAATAATTATTTTTACTTTGTTCACCGGGATACTTTCCACGATATAACTTTATTGTTTTTTTTTGTTTTTTTCATATTTACATGGTAAAACAGCGACCAAATATGGATACAAAAATATATATGTAATAAATTAAAAAAATAGAAAATTAAATTATTTTTAATTTGTTTAACGGGATACTTTCCACGATATAATTTTTTGGGGTTTTTCAAAATTACTAATTAGGTCACACGTGCCTACCTAGGGGACCCAATTTCGCGACACTTATCTGCCCTTAGTTAGCTAACCGGCCACTCCGAAAATCGCACACTCGCCAGTTCATATAACCCTTATGGAAATGTAAAAATCGTTCTAATTAAAGTTCTGCTTGATATTTTAAAATTCTTTTTCGGGGCGTGAGAGATAAAATATGACTGAGTAAGTACAAAATAATGCTTTTACATGAAAACAATTAACTTGATTGGCCTATAAGTAAAATTGCACCAGCGATTCTTTTAGCAAACCTTTCCTCTTCTGCCCCCTTCAGGGTACAGCTAGAAGAGATACTTTTATATTCGATAATTTTGTACATCGTACGTAATACGAATCCCCCCCCCCCCCAACAGTTTACAAAAAAAAAAAAACGGTACGGTCAGTCGGTGTAGACCGAATTTCGTCTCTTCAATTTCCACCCCCTTTATTCTTTATATGGTCCAAAAAAATATTGTAAAACAGAAAAACAGACTTTTACAAGCTCAAATTAATACGGATAAAAGAAAGTTGTCATTTTGGCCATCCGTACACGATATTTCCTACCGATAATGAATTGGACGCAACCCTTTAGCTTAACCCGTTAAAAATAATATTAAAAAGTTGTAAGCCTTTAAAGTTCCGTAAATATCGAATCTGGGTTACTCTACTAACGGTCCACCCACACAAAATACGATGAATTAAACATTAAGAATGGCATTTTGTTGTTAATTCTGTTAAATAATATTAACCGAGGAATCATTTCGAGTTCAAATTCAAGTAGTATTACGCACGAAAACGTGCGAAAAGCACGGTTGAAATCTATGAACTATCGAAGAAGTTTGTAAATAATCCCAAGTTCGTTCAATATGGCTACCAAACAGGGTTGCCAATGCCAGACTATAATAAATGTTTGAGGCCAAATTTTTCGGGGAAAAAAGGCCAAATTGAAAACTGAAGATACCCTTTTAGGAGAAAAAAGGCCAAATTGAAAATGATATATATTATAAAGAAAAATTGACCATATTGAAGTTGTAAACTTCCAAATGTTTGCATGTTTTTGTCTCTTAGTTTCGTATTGTTTTCTTAGCTGTGATGAAGCAAAGACGTAATTGAAACCAAGAAATATGCTGGGGGGGGGGGGGGGTAATATTTAGATAAATAAACTCAATATATTCTACAGTTTATATATCTTTAAAAATCGTACCAGA
>OY744522.1:154418612-154813612 GCA_963556195.1 Sepiola atlantica | reverse complement strand
GTTACTTCCAACTTCACGAATATTATCATCAACCGGTTCCCTCCCTACCTGGTTTACATTACCGTGGGATACACCAGGTCTCCTATATCTAGCCTTGCCCATTGCCCTATTATATGAAACCATTGATCGAGAGGCGATCGGTCTCCCGTTTAGTCCCCCATTCCCAACCGAAAGAGGCACAAGGTAATTAATTTTTTCCTTGTATCCTGATCTGTTTAAAGCTTCATTGTAGAATTGCTTACTGCTGTCGAATATTTGTTGATTCTTGGACAGCTTAGATATCCTACTCGAGAAGCGTCGATATATTAGAGTGTGTGGTTGGGCTTGTGATAAGGTTCATATGTGTTGTTGCATAGATCAAGCGTAATATCCAAAAAATTGACCCTCCGGTAGTTTATATCTATAGTTATGCTAAGTTGTATTGAGCTGAAGAATATATTGAGTTTTTTTTCTTAGTTTCAAGATTCCTTATACTTGTGTTGACAAAGAATAAAGCGTCGTCCCTATATAGACCGAACGAACGAACACTACCCCTGCCCCCAAAAGAGGAGTTAATGCCTGGGAGGATGATATAATGAAAGAACTACCCCGACCCCCTAAAAAAGAGAGAAAGTCATCTTGAGACGATTATATAAAAAGATATGGTAATATCCGAGAGGAACGTATTATGAGGAATGAAAATATACTACACAAACCCCAAAAGGAGAAAGTAAAGCGCTGGAGTATCACCCCATAAAGGGAGAAGGCAATGCCTGCAAGTATGGTATGGCAAGTTTTATTGTACACGTAAAATGCCGAAATGTAAAGTGGGCTGAAAAATATAGTCGCCATCTTTATAAACAAAGAGACGTATGCAAGCTAAGGAAGAGCAATAACTTCCTTTTATATCTTTTTAATTAAAAAAAAGCATGTTCATAACCGTGAATAATCGTTCTTGCTTAGCTAGCCTCTTACATGACTTGTTTAGATGGCGACTATATTTTTCTGATCTAATTTGTATTTTGACGTTTCACGCGTACAATGAAAATTGATATAACTTAGGGGTTTTTAATGTTTTGTTTTGTGTTTTTTGTTGTTTTTTTTACTAAAACATGGTTTAAGTAAAAAAAAAATGAAGTTAATTATGAGTAATGCCGAAACTTATTTCACTTTAAATAATTTACGTGACTGAAAAAGGAATTAACGCCAAATGAAAAGAAAAATACCCTTTTTCCTAAAGAGTAGGGGTTAAGTAAAAAAAGACAGCATGCCTGTTTTTTTATTTATTTAATATGGGGGGGGGGGGATTAAAAAGTGAAAGAAAACTTTAAATTAAAAAAATCTTACAATTTAAACAGAAAATCCAATTTTATTGGTTTGTATTTTAAGTAAAAGACGTTTTTATTTCAGACTTTATATTTATATATTTTTACTCTTTTATTTCGTAAATAAATCATGTACTTAAAAAAAATTAAAAAAGAAAATCTATTGTCGCTAAAAAAAAAGGAGGGTGAGAAAGAAGGGGAAGGACAGGTAGTGATGACGACGGCAAATTTTATTTGAGAGAGAGAAATCAATCACCCCCCCCCTATTTCTGTGAACTCGGTATATCTTTCTAGCTAACTAAGACATCTTAGTTTCATCTAAATTATCTCCCTTAGTATTTTAAGAATGTTCGTAATGTATTCATTTTTTATTAAATTACTTACATTAATAATTGTTAATTTATACAAAACTATTGTAGATACACAGGGAAAATAAAATAACATAATCACAAATGAATAACAACAAACATTAATTAATCATAGACGGTTAAAAAAAGAAGTTATGCAAATTAGACATATTTAAATGCCTGTGTTTGTTTAGTACGATATATACCGTATTTGAAAGCATACTAGTGTAAAGAAAATATAGTATATTATTGATTAAAATGACATTACCCCGTTTTGATGGTAATATAGGAGTGATAAATAAATAAAAAACTTTGATAGTAATATAGTAGTGATAAATAAAAAAAACTTTCGCTTTTATTCATTTAGATATATATATATATATATATATATATATATATATATATATATATATATATATATATATATATATATATATATTACAGAAGTTCAGATCAACATGGTACCTTAGGTTTCAAGCTGAGAGAGTCGACCAGACGAAAAAAATATATTATGCTCTTATTATTAAATAATAGAGCACTCTGTTGGAGAAAACTTCATACTAGCTAGGGAGGAGATTCTTGGCATCATTCTGGCAATCTAGAGACAACTTGTCACTTGGCTGAATCTTATTTGTCGAAATTAGGTATGGTTCGATTTGAACCTAATCCTCTCAGGCATTACCTACTCTTCCTGAAAAGGGGTTTATTGCCTGTTGCCTGGGGCGCTCCTACCGAGGAATGCTTCCACGTCCATTCACAGCTAATTTTGTATTCTTATCATCAAGGGAGCTGGCTTTCCCCACTTTTTTTTCGACACTTCTTTTCATACCAACTGGGAGATTTTTGGTACATTCTTATTTTAGTGTCAGTTTGCAAGAGACTCGACTCTTTTGTCTGAATTAGCTATGGTTCGGTTCAGTATTAGGAAGTCATTTTCCCAGGCATTATGGGGTTGGTTTATTGCTGGTCGCCTTTTTCCTGATTCAAACAATTTCAACAAAAAACAATAGTTTACCCAATGTGTTACATTTTTTCTAGTTCTCTCTCTCTCTCTCTCTCTCTCTCTCTCACTCTCTCTCTCTCTCTCTCTCTCTCTCTCTATATATATATATATATATATATATATATATATATATCTATCTATATATATATATATATATATATATCTATATATATATATCTATATATATATATATCTATCTATATATATATATATATATATATATATATATATATATATCTATATATATCTATCTATATATATATATATATATATATATATATATATATATATATCTATATATATCTATCTATATATATATATATATATATATATATATATATATATATATATATATATATCTATCTATATATATATATATATATCTATATATATATATATATATATATATATATCTATATATATATATCTATATATATATATATATATATATATATATATATATATATATGAAAATGAATGATGAAAATAAGAATTGGATAAAAAACAATGTTTATTAATCAGCTGATGGTCAGACTATCGGCTGAAGAGCGGTCACACTTGATATTCTTTATATGGTCAGTCGAATTAATGTATAGTGCTATTTGAAATGAAAACATGCTCTTACATACGTAATTGAACAATCTGGTCATTTTTACAATACAAAAGTACAACATTATCTAAATGAATAAATGCAAAAAAATGTTTCCACCTACCATAACTATATTAACATCAAAACGGATTATGCTTATTTAATTCTATGATACAATATATTATTTACCTGCTTGTCCGGAGGTTAGACACAACGTCAGGTGTGGTTTTGAGAAGCCAACGTATGAGGATAAGTTGTATTCTGGCCTACAAATATTTCTGAACAGCCCTGTCGATATTACCTGGTGGGAGGGGGTGGGGGACTCGTGCGATAAGCAATAAGCTAACCCCTTCTCAGAGATAAGGTAAAGCCTGGGAGGGTGGACCTCCTAGGACTGAACAGAAACATACCTCAGTCCAACCGCAACAAAGACACTAGCGGACTGATTTGTATCATAATTCTATAATACAATATAACATTTGTAAATACAGTATACATAGTAATCTACAAACATTCACTAACAGCTTTGGGTATTCTTAATTTGCATACTTATTTTATAAACAGTTTCTAATAAATTTATATTCTGCAATTGTTGTGGACTGATCTGGATTCACCCATAGTGAAAGGATGAATTCGTCAGGTCACTATGAAGTCAACACCTTTTCCCTTATCGAGGAGAACTGCTTAGCGAACCGCTTAGCACGTCTACCTAGAGCCGGTAATGGTGACCAACTTATTGTAATTAAGTATTCTTAATACAATTCCTATTCCTTTCAATTCCTGTCTTGGGTTTCTTATTTACTTATTGTTATTCTTATGATATAACAAATTGGCGACGAGAAATTACGATTTAAAATCCAGTTTGTTAACACATAACAAATTGACGATCTTTAATCAAGACTCACGTTAAAAAAAAAATTCAAAAAATTCTGAACAGTGAATTTAAAACCCTCGATGGTAACATTACAAAGGCACAAGGAAACAGTTCGCATGTAAGAACAATTTTTTTTTCTCAAGTTGTTTTTACAATTTGACAGTGGCTTTTTAAAAAGTATTTGAGAAGAAAAATATTTTTGTTTTTATTGTATTTGGACTGTACGTATTATTGTTGGATAATGGCCCTATGGAAATGGACGTATCTGTTGGAAATCGTTGGTTTGACTTGCGCGAATTAGCGCGGGTGCAGAATAGGGCCTCTTCTCACAGTCAGAGCTAACAGACGTGACAAGGTCATCGTGTGATGAGATCCCAGATCAAGGGTCGGTGTGCACCTGCGAGAGGCTGTGACGTCATGGGCCCTTGCGTGGGAAACAGAGGGATCCGTGACGTCACTCGTTCTTCGTGAGAAGCGAGTTTTGTCAGTCTGGGTTTTGGAGGCGAACCTATCAGACATGATTTTGATGTAGTCAGCAATTTGATTTAAGGGAAATATTTCCCTAAGAAAATACAAGCAAGAGATATCCTTCCCCCCCCCTCTATGAATGATTAAGAAAATAATTAAGTAACTACGATAAAGTAGTGATTTGCTCTCTCTCTCTCTCTCTCTCTCTCTCGACGTAGTGAATGACTCCCAGCTGATTAAATGACTAACACTTGTAATAAAAAGATTTGAAAGTAAAAAGATTGTGTTTGGTGAGTCGATCATGGAGTTTTTGTTGCAGATAACGGACGGTGTGGTTCACGACAGGAAAGAAAGAAGAAAAAATTCATCCACTAGACGACACGACCCTCTACACGGCGAGGGAGAAATCTAAAGGTATGCAAACAAAATATGAACTATGTGATTTATGATGTTTTAAAAATGACGAGTATTAGATGTGAACTGCCACGGCTCTTTCAGGGACGAGTATACGAAACGAGTAAAGCCACGGCTCGTAGTGGGACTAGATACGAACGCATACTGCTGCGGTCCAAGCAGGAGTGGAACTATGCAACATTATGTTTTCTTTTTATAAAAGGCTACATCGTATTTTAAACAACTGTTGTCTGAGTAAAAACAAAACAAAATATTTCTTTTAAAAATGGAGGAATTGCAGCAACCTATAATCCAACTTTTAAAAATACAAGTGGAACACCAGCAAAGAAATGACAAAAGGTTTGAAAAAATGTTTGAATTTATTGTACAACAAACACAAGAACCAAAGCAAGCTGGATTCTTTTCACCAGATACGGTTGCGAATTCGATTAGAGAATTCACGTATGACCCAGATAATTGTTCTATTTTTTCTGCCTACTTTCGGAGGTTTGCCGACATTTTCAAGGAAGAATGTTCAGAATAGTCGCAAGAATAAAAGGTTGGCCTACTTCTTCATAAATTGAACCTAGTGTGTCATGATAGGTACTGCAACTATATTCTACTAAGGGTACCAGGCGAAATTTAATTTGATGAAACTTTGCAAATCCTAACAAATGTTTTTTTCAACCTACGTTGGATAATGTTTAAACCTAGGTTTAAACATTTCCAACGTAGGTTGAAAAGGGACGACTTTTCGGCAAAAACATTTGTCAGGATTTGCAAAGTTTCATCAAATAAAATTTTGACGAGAATTTTTTTAGCTATGCCGGAATTGTAAATAGAGAATGCCAGCAGTTTAAACAGGAAGAATTGACTGCAGACAGATTTCGATGTCTAACTTTTGTGCAGGGCTTAACCGCAAGCAAAGATTCCAAGATAAGGGCAAGAATCTTGACGAAGTTGGAGCAGGACCCTACTTTAATGTTGCAAGCGATTATTGACGAATGTAATAGAATCATAAGCATGCAACATGATTCGGCAAAGATTGAAGAAAAAGACGTGGCTCAGGTCCGATATGCCAGAAGAGATGGTTAAAAAAATAGACATTTGAAACCTATTCGTCACTACACAGAAAGCACACAAAGATGGAAACCAAAAACATGGGATAACACACAGAAGCGGAAACCAGACACATATCCTTCATGTTTAGGATTTCATATAAAAGGCAGGTGTCCTTTTAAAAACAAAATTTGTTATTTTTGTGGAAGGTTAGGGCATGTATTGCATCTGTGTAGAGAAAAAAGGTTGAGCACTAAGAGTTTTGTAAATGCTGTAATTTCCAGGAAAAATGGCGCCAGCCATCATGAAAGAAAATTTGTTGATATAAAAATGAACAACAAAAATATTCGTTTTCAGATAGACACTGGTAGCGACTTGTCCATAATCAGTGAAGACTCTTGGAAAATAATTGGTAAACCAACATTGGTTCGCAGTGAAAAAGTTACAAAAGGAGTAACTGGCAGAAAGCTGAATTTCATAGGAGAATTTATGTGCAACATTTGTTTTGGAGGTAAGACGTGTAAAGCGAAAGTCTATGTGCTGAAAAATACTTCCGATTTATTCGATACTGACTGGATGGCTTTATTTGACTTGTAGGATATACCGATAAGCTCATTCTGCAACTCGGTAAAGGTCCCCTCCCCAAACACAAATAGTAAAAGTGAAAAACTTAAGAAGACTCTGAAAAACGATTTCCCTGAGATATTTTCACAAGGTTTTGGCAGATGCATAAAAACAAAAGTAAAATTAGAGATAATGAAAAATGCTACCCCAATATTTAAACAAAAGCGTAGTGTACGCTATGCAGCTGTAGAATCGATAGACCAGGAGCTCGATCACCTGGAACAAATGGGGGTACTTAGAAAAGTACAATATTCAGAGTGGGCGTCACCCTCGGTTTACATAAAAAAGAAAAATATTCGTGTGTGTGCAGATTTCTCAACAGGCTTGAATATGTGCCTGAAAACACATGAATATTCATTGCCCAGTGCAGAAGACATTTTTGCCAGTTTAAATCGCGGAAAAATTTTCTCAAAATTAGATCTCTCAGATGTGTATCTGCAAGTAGAAGTTGAGGAAGAGAGTACGAAATTGCTCACTATCAATACGCAATAGTAGCATCAAGTTTGTTCCAAAAAATAATGGATAACATGTTAGCAGGTTTGGATTACGCTATGGCATACTTGGACGATATATTGATCAAGAGCGAGACCATTGAACAACACATTGAACATGTCAATAAGGTTTTAAGCTCAGCGAGGATAAATGCAAAATGGCCAAAATAAAATATTCTGGACAAATTATAGACACAAACGGCAGAAAACTCGATCCAGAAAGGTCTAGTGCAATTAAAAATATGTCCACCCCGACAAATGTTACTGAATTGCAAACATTTCTAAGTCTTACTAATTATTATCAGATATAAATAATATGCATGATTTACTTTCTCTGTTGAACGAATTGTTAAAAAAAGATAAAAAATGGCAATGGACAGAAAATTGCCAGAAGGCTTTTCAAAGGATTAAGGATGTGCTTACATCAGAACTTTTTTTTAACACATAATGACCCGAAATTAGAAATAATTTTGGCTACTGATGCGAGTAATTACGGCATCAGAGCCGTACTACTCTATAAAAACAATTTAGGGGGCACAAAAGCCATTGCCTATGCGAACAGTGATTTAATCTCAGCTGAAAAAAACTATAGCCAGATTGAGAAGGAAAATTTATCCATCATTTTCAGGATTAAAATATTTCACAAATTCATCCATGGCGGTAAATTTATTTTACAGACGGATCATCATCTATTACTTTCGATTTTTTGATCAAAGAAAGGAATTTCATACAGCAAATAGATTACAGTGATGGGGCACTATTCTGCTAAATTATGATTTCAAAATGGAATATATTCCTTCAAAGAAGTTAGGTCATGCAAACGGCTTGTCCCGATTAATTCCGAAATATTGTGAACCAATTGAAGCTGAAAGTGAAATAAAAGAAGTACTGGTTAGCACCATACGCAAACTCCCAGTGACTGTGCAAGAAATACAAATAAAATCTAAAAGTGATAATTTTATTAAAAATAAAGGGGAAATATAAATTCGTCGGTAAGCAATAATTATTCAATTTGTGACGAAATATTAATGTACACCGAGTGCGTCGTGATCCCAGTGGCACTACAAAAGAGACTATTAAAGGAATTTCATTGTGGTCACCCAGGAATGTGCAAAATGCACTTATGTGTTCATGTTTTTGGTCAGGTATGGACCAGGACATTGAGAGAACAGTTAAGAGCTGTAGAGGTTGTGCTCTAGCAGCTAAAGCACCACCAATAATGACATCATCATGGCCGAAAGATTTTGCTGGACCGCTAAATGGTGCATATTATTTGATTGTGGTGGACAGTTTAACAAAATGGCCAGATATTCTGAAATGCAAAAAGCCAGCATGAACTGCTTGCCAGATTTGGATTACCTGATGAAATTGTCACAGATAATTGAACCCAATTCACCTTAGGAGAGTTTAACATAGTTTGCAAAAACTTTGGGGTAAAACATATTACTACACTTGTTTACCACCTGAGAAGTAACAGGCAGGCATAAAGGTTTGTAGATACCTTCAAAAGGGCTTTAAGAAAAGCTGCAGGTGAAGTAAACGATCAGTGGAAGATCCAACAATTCTTAAGGGTGTACAGGGTCACACAGAACAGAAACATTGCGGCAAACATGGCACCGGCGGATATGATGTTCGCAAGAGAAATTAAACCATTTTCAACAAATTGTTGCCAGTGAAGAAAAAACATTTTAAAAACATGGATGGTAGGACCAGGCATTTTAATGTTGGTGAAAAAGTGATTTTTAAGAATTACAGAAAGGTTAAAATGTTCTGTCAAGACAATATTGTCACCAGGAGAATCGGACGCCTGATATACATGGTTCGGTGTCCGAAGTGGGAAAACTATCAGTTGAAATGCAGATATATGGAAAAACAAACTTCACATGAGGAACCCATGGAGGTACTTAACGATGTTTTTGATGTACCGATTCCTGAAAACCTTACTACTCCTCCTGCTACTGAAGTAAGATGTTCAACGAAAAGAAAGAGAAATTCAACAGAACGTCTACAGATTGACTCAAAGAGGAAAAGATATATTTCCAGGAAGAAATAAATCTTAAGGGGGAGGTGTTGTGGACTGATCCGAATTCATCCATAGTGACAGGATGGATTCATCAGGTCACTATGAAGTCAACACCTTTTCCCGTACCAAGGAGAACCTCTTAGCGAACCGCTTAGCACTTCTGCCTATTCCTTTGAATTCCTGTATTGAGTTTCTTATTTACTTATTGTTATTCTTATGATATAACAGTATGATTTGTATTGTCATATTTTCTTCCATGTATGTAAAACTATGCCGGCCCCTGATGATCGTCGTCCCCCGAATGGTTGTGCCGTAGTTTTCTCTTCATTTTCAGCTTCTTGTTCTAGCCATGTCGTCTCTCGTATTATCGATCGCTGAGGGCACGTGCACTGGCTTACAAGTTGAAAACAAAAATAAAAGCAATGCAGACTCAAATAA
This sequence comes from Sepiola atlantica, assembly GCA_963556195.1. Lineage (NCBI taxonomy): Eukaryota > Metazoa > Mollusca > Cephalopoda > Sepiida > Sepiolidae > Sepiola > Sepiola atlantica. The sequence goes on along the minus strand of OY744522.1, from coordinate 154,803,999 downwards.
AAGGACAAACACAGAAGTATGCATTTTACTTTTTACTTGCTAGTAACGAGCGTATATGTGTGTGTTGTTGGGCCCCCATTGCTAGCGTCCATCTTTCGGTTAAATTCCAGTATATCAGCTAAGACCTAACTGTGATAATTTGTCTGTCGAGACCGTCCTTGTCGTTCGGTCAAGGTCATCTACTCGTCAGCTCATCTCATCGCCAAACTCTGACGGACGCTCATCTACTCCATCTTCTCTATATCCATCAATTAGAAATCCTAGATGTCCAGTCCTTTTCTCAGTCACTCTCAGTTGGACACCGAAACTAACTACGTCTGTCTCTTCTCAGCCCATCGTCATCCAACCACCCAGAAACTGATCACCAATGGCTAGGCCACCATTCTGTCTAGGTAGCCCAATAAATTTGTTCGCCTCTCCATTTTCGCCCACTTATCTTACTTCCTCATCATGTTTTCCCCGGATCTCGGCTGTAGGAGTGGGGGAGGGAGGCAATCCATAATACAACATATACGCAATAGTCTTTTATAGTGATTTTATTATAATTATTAATAATATTTAAGCAATTTAATAAAAAACGTTTTAAAAAATTTATTAGAATTCTATTGTCATTAATTTTCAAGGGAGGTAATTTACATGAAAACTTTCGGTTTATTTTACGGCATTAGTAAAACATCTGATGTCGCTGTGATGCTGAGAACAGATACTACACTTTCATCTCAGCCAAAAGACCAAGGAACCATAAAAATAATGTTTTTACGATTAGGCATTTTTAAATGAATGAAAAAAAAAACACCCTGATTTAATAGTATTGTAATATCTTTTAATGGGAGTTGGTAGTGTAGTATCGGTTCTGTTGTTATAAGACTGTCCTCCCTTTGGAGGGAGTAATATAGTATCTGTTCTGTTGTCATGATACCATACTCGCAGACATTACCTTCTCCTTTTATTGAAGGATCCATCCCAGTATTGACTCCTCTCTTTTGGAATGGGTAGTGTAGTATCTGTTCTGTTGTCATGATACAATCCTACCAGACATTACCTTCCCCTTTGGAGGGTAGTGTAGCATATGTTTGTTCGTTCATCATGATACCATTCTCCTAGGCTTTTGTTAAGTGGGGGTGAGGGTGAATCCTCCCAAGCTTCACCTCCTTTGTGTGGGGTGGGATCTGATATAGCATATTCTCATTCGCCATAATACATTCCTCCCAGGCATTACCTGATCTGTGCAGGTAGATGGCAGTATAGTATATGTTCATTCCTTATGATACCATATTCCCACGATTGCCATCTCCCACTTCAGCTGGAATGTATACTATATCATGTGCCGGTTGCGGAAAAATATATTTTGGCGAGACACAACGTCCGTTAAATAAACAAATCTATTAAAATAATCGTGCTATAAAAAACTGTAACACCTCAAACGCGTTATGTACCCACATGATTTCTTTTGGTCATCACTTCAATACACAGAGGGCGATTTTAATAACACATATACACAACACTAAACTCTGTCGTCTCATAGAATCATGTTTAATCCTACGTCATAATAACACAATTATTCAAAGACCAGATTCTATATATAGAGCGATTCTAATTGAAATAAACCTAAACCAATATGATAACGGATAACTTCTTCCACTTTGAGTCCGTCTTCCTCCTCCTCCTGCTTATTGGTTTAATTCCTTGCTGTCATTCATTTTAAATTACTAATCTTCCTTCCCACTTTATTAACTTACAGCATTTCCGATCAGCGTTTATATGCTAACTGCTGATTTTTTTCTTTCTTTTTCTTTTTTAACATTTCTTTCTCCCTTTCTACTGTTTATTACACGTGACTATTTTTTTTTTTCAAATTGCGTTCTTTGTATAAATTTGAAAACTGTTCTGTTTTTAATTAAAGTTCTGCTACTAACTGATGATGATTGTATTTTAACAATTGAAATATTTTGGTAGAACTATTCAATGTGTTTTTGAGTTTATTTTTGCTAGTTTTTGATTTGCTTATCCTTTATTCCATTTTTATTTTTACATTTTGTCTGAAACATTTTCTTTTATTCCTCATATATATATATATATATATATATTTGTGGGTTTTACAAGAAGATATATATTTTTTATAATATCCGAAAATGTTCCAAATTGCAAGCTCCAAAGCTGCATTACAAGCTTCAGAGCATATATATATATATATATATATATGGAAACTTGTTCAACGTCAGATGACTGCTGGTGGCAACCAAGATAAAGGAAACAACTATCCAGGAACTTCTCTTCGTGGATGACTGTGCTGTCACCACACACGAGAAAGGGGAGATGTAACACCAAATGGACCATCTTGCGACAGCCTGCAACAACTTTGGTCTGACAATCAGTACAAAGACCAAGGTACTGTTTCAACGCATCCACGAATTTCGGTGGGCGGAGAAACTCTCAAATCAGTGGATAGTTTCACCTACCTTGGCAGTACAATCTCCAGGAGCGAGAACATTGACGAAGAGCTAAACAACAGAATCTCATCAGCCAGCAGCACTTTTGGCTGACTGCGATATCGAGTGTGGAATTGAAGAGGCATCAGCCTCCGAACCAAGCTGAAGGTTTACAGAACGGCTGTGGTCCCAGTTCTGACCTACGTCTGTGAGACGTGGACATGTTACATGAGCGACGTATTGACCGATACCACACAAATTGTCTTCAGAAAATCCTCCATATCCGATGGCAGGACAAGATCCCTGATACTGTGGTTCTGTTCAGAGCCGGAATGTTCAGCGCACAAACCCTTTTGCGCCAAGCCCAACTGCGCTGGTCAGGCCACGTTTTCCGCATGAGCGAGGAGAGAATCCTGAAACAAGTCATGTTCGGTGAGCTCAGCCGCGGTAAACGAAACGTTGGCCGACCTAAAAGGAGGTACAAGGATAATCTGAAGGAAACGCTAACTAGCTTCGAAATAGATCACCAAACGTGGGAAGTGACTGCCTCAAGTCGAACTGGTTGGAGGACAGTGATCAAAAGAGGCGCTGGGCTCGCCGAAGCGTCTCGAAAAGTAAGGGCTCGCGAGAAGAGAATGAAGTGCAAAGCCAAACAGACACCATGACGTACTCGATCTTCTGTCATCGTCGTTGAAACCATTTGGTTATCTTCGCGCTTGCGATGAGACCAACAACATATATATATTATACGTGCATTCCAATGACCAACAGAACAATCAATCCATACCTTTCATCTGTTCTTTTATTTTCTTAGTCTTTATATTATTTTTTCATATTATCTGCAAATTCTTTGCAGAAGTTTTGCAGATAAGTTTTTTTTTCATGTGTTTGGACTTGCCGTTGCCTTTGTCGGAAGCTCATTTTGAACTTTTTCTATCGTCTTTTCCTATGTATTTGGATTGGAGGTTTTCCTATTAAAAATGAAAAAAATTTTTTTTTATTTCATAGTAATGGCCTTGTTTGGGGTGAGCTAACTAGCAGAGTGTTCGTTGCCACCGTCTATCAGACGTGTGTATGCAGCGTGGTGATGCATGGAAATGAAACCTTGCCAGTGAGGATTGAGGACATACGTTGCATAGAGAGAAAGGATATGAGAATGATACGATGGATCTGTAATGTAAGTCTAAAAGACAGTATAGGGAGATGTGTTCAGAACAGTAGACTCCAATGGTATAGCCACGTTGAAAGAATGGATGATAGTTCTTGGGTTAGTAGATGTAAAACAGTCAAGGTAGCAGGTTCAGTTTATAGGGTGGGTGGGTGGGAGGGGGGGGGGGGAAGACCAAGGAAAAGATGGAGGGAAGTGATAAAAATGGACTTGAGAAAAAGAAGGATAAATAAAGACCTAGCCAGAGATAGATTAGTTTGGAAGTCAATTTCTTAAAGCCTTCCATCACATGTCAGCATAAGATTTAATGTGACAGGAATGAGGAACACCATGGGAGTACTAACATTGACCAATGGTATGAACTGCATTTGATTACGTATGGGGGTGGTCCATGACAAGAATGAAGATGACCAAGCTGTAATCAGCAGGAAAGCAGTCCTGTGATAATGTGTTACATAGGTGGGTACCCTAGCAAAGAAGCTCTGTCCATGAAAATTTGTCCTGAAACTAAGCACATAGAAAGTTTTTTTTTTTTTAGTTGTGGTAGGAAGACGAGTTCTTGCTATGAATGTCTTACAAGGAGAAACCAAAGATTGGAGCTTAGTTGAGTAACTAAAATATGAGTAAAAAACAAATTTTTGCTCGAAATATTAAACTTAGTAAATTCAAGACGTTTTTGGAGAAAAACAAAAAAAAAAGGGCTTAAAAATGCATTAGACAAATTTATTGGATCTTCAGTTTGCAGGAAATATTAAATAACCCGCAGAAAGAATCAATTTATTGATTTTATTTAGTCTGCTGCTCTGGCAACGTAGGATTTTTTTTTTTAAATCCCATTTTGAAACAAGACAACTTTGAAAATTATAATCTCACCTAAATCTAAATAAATCTTTTTCTGTTATTTTAAAAGCAATATCCCAACATATTTTTCATTAGTTGTAAAGATATAATCAAAGATATTTATTTTTAAACTGGCAGCGAATTCCGTCAATAAAACGGACGAACCATTATGCTACATAACGAGTCACCACTTACCTAGGTCAAAACCCACTCGAGGATACGGGTTAATGAGATTGTCAGATGATGAACGATACTATAAGAGGATTGAAAATGATGGGTAAAAATTGATTACTTAAGAGGATGGCTTGACAGGTATTTTTTTACATTTAACTTGAAGACAACCAAATTACAGTCAGCTGGAAAGTTCTTGGAAAGAAACTTACTTCATGGAAAAGAGAAAGTTCTTTTCAGTTGTGGTAATAAGTCAAGTTCTTGTTGTGTATGCCTTACATGTAAGAATCAGAAACTTGGAAGCAGCTGGACTACATAAATCAAAAAATTAACAGTAGCAAAATACGTTTTTGTATTGCCAACATGGTACAGCACTAACAAATGAAAATTGTGTCGCACGATTGAATATTTTTCATTTTTTAAGACCATATGCGTTGTCAAATTATTTAGTAAAAATGTTATATTTTTGTTAAAACACAAGATTAAGCAATGAAATTTGGCATATAGTATTTTTGTACAACATATGTCACTGAAAATCTTCAGAAATTTATGGTTTTCAAGTAATCTGCAGTAAATGCACATGAATATGAGTATTTTTAAATACCATGTATCCATTAAAAAAAAAAAGTTAGAACTCAAAGTTGAATCAAGGGAGGCGCGAGAGCGCTCTATCCCTTAGACTTCAAAAACGGCCTATGCTAGAAATCTCATTTCTTTGATCAATCATAACTAAAAAACCAAATTAGTTAAAACTTTGCACAAAATTTTTTTTTTGATAGGTTCTATAAGTTTGTAGAATTTCAGCATCATTAGTCAAGGCAACCCAGAGATCCAGAAAGGTCAGGCATGATTTTGTGTTATCCGTGTGTACGTGGCACCCTGTATCTAATCAACTATTTGATGGATTCAGCTGATTTTGGGCAGAGAAAGGTTCTAGGTTCTAGTTGATGGCATTTTAATTTCAGTTTACCATATACCTTAGTTTTCCAGAAAATTTAAAAAAACCCTTAAAAATGACCATTGTATTGAGGCATAGCCTTTACAAAAGTAGTGACATTCCATGATAAATGCCAGTATACTGAAATCATATGCCCTTAATAGAGTTAAGATGAAAATTCATATACACTAAATGTACAAAAGCAAGGAAATTTCCAAATTTTTACACTTTTATTGTCATTAAGGGTATGCGAGCACAACAGGGCTATGTATTTTACTGGTAGGAATTTTTCTTCAGCGCACCTCACACACTTCATCCACTCATGCATAGAGATTTATAGTAGTGATGTAATAATGAAATGGTTTGGTTGATATGTAGTCATACCCTTAATTAATGACAATAGAAGTGTAAAAATTTGGGAATTATTTTGCTTTTGTACATTTAGTGTATATGAATTTTCATCTTAACCCTATTAAGGGCATATGATTTCAGTATACTGGCATTTATCATGGAATTGTAATACATTTTATGTACAAGAAACTGAAATCTAATACTAGGACGGTTTAAAAATGAATACATTGCAAGATTTCTACAATAACACCAAAGAAATCTTGCAATATATTCATTCCACTAAATTGTCCTCCTTGCTTCACATGAAATATGAGTCTACACCCCTCCTTTTTTTAAAGGCAATTCCATGTGAACGCCCTGAAAAAACAATTATTTTAGAACTTAGAGTGGGGATTAGTTTCATGTATAAATTTAATGTAAAATAATCCCATTTCAGAGTCATTTTAGCAGTTTAGGCCAATTAACCATTTTTTTTTCTATAGGAGATAAATCTTGTGAGTTTTTCCTGGTTTCTTGCAGGGGGGTGGGGGGAGATTTCTTTTTTAGACTATTATGTGTAGTTTTAAGAGGGTCTTTGTTGGAGAAGGAGGACTTGCCACCGACTTCATGTTAGTAGTGGAGCTAGGGGCAATTAGTGTGTAAACCTTGAAAACTTAGAAGAATTTTTTTTTTTTTTTTAAATTTTTTTTTTAGAATTTAGAGTGGGGGTGGAGGTGAGAATTAGTTTCACATAAATTCAATGTAAATTAATTCACCATTTCCGGACCATTCTAGCGTTTTAGGGGAGGTTTTTTTTTTCTTTTTCTATGTGTGTTTTTCTTTATGGGGGTCTGCTTTTTTTCCTAAACGATTATGTGTGGTTTTAATGGGCTTTTTCTAGGATGGGGGCGTGTCACTAGGACTTAGGGTTAGTGACATGGTAAAAGAAGGGGGTTTGTTTTGGATGGAAGTTGTCATCTGGACTTGGCTTTTCACTTAGATTTAAGGTTAATGGTACAAAACATTCAAGAGACCATTTTTAAGAGGTGGGCTTGCTACTCGAAGCTAGAGTAATTATTTATTTTATATCAAGCTTTTTTTTTTTTTTTTTTTTAAATTGGCGACTCTAAAGTCATTATTACTAGAATTAAAGTTTGAAAGTTTAGTATATTTGAAAACCAGTATTTCTTGAAGTATTTTTTTTATAAAAAGAACCACAACCAGCATTAACTTTTTTTAAAGCACAAAGTATTTTTTTCTTTTCTTCAAAAGTCCGTAAAAAGAAAAAAAAGTGATGTAAATGGCGTAGACATTAATATGACTTTATTTGCTGAAAACTCTACAAATATATCATGTAGATTATTTATTAATACATATGAAAGAATATTCATTTCCGAACAAAATGGTATTTTAAAGACTTAAAATGCTTTGGTTTTTCAAATATGACTATTTTAGTAGAACAATCTTGAAATCCGTGATTATACAAATGTTTTATGGTCGCTGGGTATTGCTAAGTAACGCACATTCACGTAAAGAATAAAAACAGAAAAAAAACAAAACAAATCATTATATATATATATATCCCTTTTATTGATCTGTATGAAGAAGTTAAAGACATGATGTACGACTGTCTGCTGCATCAGCCGACAACAGAAAAAAAAAAAGTTTATTTATAGTTATATATATTTACACATGCAAATATATTTAAAAAATTGTTTTGAAACTGAAGTGTTGTTGTGGATAGGACACAGAAGAGAAAGGAATAAAAGTTGTTTGTTAAGAAACAAATAAAAAAGCCTTTCCAACCCGGATCCTTAACATTTGGAGGGCACCGACTGAGGGATCTGTGTAAACTCGATTAACAGATCAAATTGTCAGCAAGTGGAAATAATAATATACACTATAGCCATATACAGTATAGAAAAAAAATCATCATACACAGCATTGTCTTTTCTTTTAAATCTATTTCCCCCTTGTTTATTTTTCGGTGGGAGGGAAAGGGTGAGGAGAGCAACAGAAGTAAAGAGAGAAAAAAAAAACATTTTGGGCGTTAAAAAGAAAAGTGTAAAAAGCAACTTATGTCACATCTTGAAGAAAAAAATTGGACAGGAATTGTTTCATATATATATATATATATATATATATATATATATACATACACACAGAGAGAGGGTGAGTCAAAAATAAGCGGGCAATCAATGTCTTATTCTAAGTTAATGGGCAGTTATTTAGACTGGATACCAGATCATTGTTAGCCAAAGCAGTTAATGTGAACGCGTCTTAGTTGTGTCAATTTAGTAGACCTGCATGTTAGACATGTTGCCGTTTTAAAGAAAAATTTGATCAAGCAGTAAAGAGAGAGGGTAGCTAGTTCTATTCAATGCTTTGAATCAACAGGTTTGTGCGAAGATCTTCCAAGTCCAGAGATTGCATCTTCAAGTACATTTAATTTGATTCATATGCATTTAAAAACGTATTACCTAAATATCAATAGCTAATTTGAAATAAAAAGGTTTTGACTGCCCAGTTACTTCTGAGTCGCCATGTATATACAAACACACACATTTTTTATATATATATACCTATATATATATATATATATATATATATATATATATATATATGAGAGACAGAGAGAAAAAAAAATTCATTTTGTAGATGTCGACGGATTAAATTTTCAAAATGGTGAGAGATCTTTTAATAAAACCCCCAAATCGTTTTTCTGAGAAGAATTCGAAATACAAAGATTTTTCTCTCTTTTTTTACATTCCAAGAAAGGAATGGGTGAATTTACTACAAAGCAACTACTTTTGTTTATTTTAATACATATTAATGCAAATATAGAGACGTTTGTTAAAACTTTTTTTTATTACCAAAGAAAAAAAAATATATATAAACAAAGATTAATCATTGCCTTTTCCTCTGTCCCCTACCAGAAATTGATTTTTAATTTGTAAACCAGATTTGTAGATAGGTGTAGATAAAAATAAGTTGAACTGCACAACACAATTGACAAAATAATACCAGTGTTGATTGACATTAGCAAGATGTGACATGCAGAGGATGAGGAGGATGGCCAGGCAGGAAGAAGAAAAGTTGACGTCAGGAGTGAAAGAAAAGAACGGATGAGTATGAAGAAAAGTTAAGGAATCCAAAAGCAATACTGACGTTGGAGAGCGAGGGGGATTGGGGGGAAATAGGCAAAGGATTTACAAGGCCCTTAATATCTTTTTTAGGAGAAAGCTATAGAAAAGTATTGTTACAATAACCATTTGACTGATTAGTGAAGGTTTTTCTTTTTGTTGGAGTGCAATGTCAAAGGAAAAAAGATCAGAAGATAAAAAAAAAAAAACCCAGTCCGCTTAGACTCTTTAAGAAAAAATTTACCAAGAAACAAACCAAGCTTGAAGAATTTTACAAGTGAGAGATTAGAGATAAGATAAAAAAGCTGGGAAACGAAGACCAGGTATTTGGAAGCTTAACACCTTCTTTCCAGTGGAAGAAGACACAAATTAAAGACTTCCAGAAGATCCGGAAATACTTATCGGACTTTGTTTCGTACAGCAACCAACAACCCAGTGTGAAAAGTGGATTATTTTTAAACTAACTGAAAGACAGAAAAAAAAAAAGAATGGCAAAGTGGAGCTATTAATATTTTTACCCCACCCCGCAAACAAAACAAACATGAAAAGAGAATGCTGAATTAGCTGAGAGCTAGATGACAGTAGCCCACAAGGTCAGAGAAAGTGCTGTTGTCGTCCTAAGAGGATCGTCATCAAAGTCATCATTGAAATGCTGGTTTGTAAACTGAAATAGTAGCAGTTTACATAAGTGACCGAGATTTGGCTAAAAGCTTGTTCATGTGGAAAGGATACAAGTGTGTATATATATATCAGTGTGTGTGTGTGTGTGTGTGTGTGTGTGTGTGTGTGTGTACGCAGCAGTGGCTTAGAAAAACGGTGGAGTCCATCTTGCAGAGGTTTCTTGTGATTGCTTCTGGGTTGTGTTAAAATGTTACCAGAGATGATGACGATGACAACGACAAGGCTGCTGCTTGTTTGTTGGTGCTGCAAGAGGCTAGCACTAAAGTCTTATTATCACATTGAAGTGTGAAGAGAATCTCGATAACAAGAATTAAAAAAAAAAAAAAGGAAAGAAAGTGGAAGGCAGCCCAAATCAATATTCCTCTTCCACATTACCATCTGCACTATCAGGAAATCCTTCATCTTCTGGGGGAGCAAAACCATCCTGAAAAAGAAAGGAAAACATCAATGAACACCTTGCAATAGCAAGAAGCAAAAAGAAAACAGTTAAAAAAAATAAATAAATAAATGACACAAAACATATTATATATAAAGTTATAGTTCCTGCCTGTTCATAAACATCTCCTAGGGTTTTGAAGATAGACCCTGCATAACCATATAAATATTCCGAGGCTACCCTTAATAATTATATTTTATTTTAATGAAAAAGAACAATATTGTTGGGTCTGCATATGCGCCAGACATCGATAAAAATGAAATATGTTTTACTTTGTTATTTTTTTTTTACTTTAAAAGATAGAAACAAAATATTAGAAAGGGTTAACATGAAGATCCTCATTGATTTTTTGAAAATGGCAGACATGCCTTGATGAAAGAGGTTTAAAAGACTAAATTTACTGAAAATTATTTCAATAAATGTTACTCTACTTGTTTCTTTCTACTGTTTCGGAATTTTTTAGATGAGAATTGATAATTTGTATCATTTAGACTATTGTTCTCATCTTGAATGTTATTCTAACATTCTGGTTGATGTAACCTCCGATCTCCTTCAGGTGTATCTTGCCAAACTCAGGAATGTGTACAGAATTTCGAACAGAACCCTTTATTTGATTCAAAGATGAAGCTTGCTCTCATTCTGTCAGCCATGACTGGGTAGAAGTAATTTCTAATTGTATTCTTATTATGGCCCGCACTGAGGATTGAACCTTCAACCTCCAGAAGACTGTTATTTAGCACTTTATCCGTTATGCCACAGGTTCTTGTGAACATTGTGAGAATAACATCCAAGATGAGAACAATAGTTCGAATAATTTTCATAATGCAGTCTTGCCACGAGTAATTCAAAAAGAGACGGTTCTCTACTCTCTAAAGGAATTTTAAATTGAGAATTAGACTCTTCCATTGTTAAATGACTCCCCTTTAAAGCTGCATCAACACATCTTCATAAACGACCTTGTCAGCCCATCATGTGATAAGGTAAAAGCAGTCTATTTAGATTCTTCTATTCATCTTCATAAAGGAACTCTCTCCATCACACAAGTTTTAAACCACATGTGCATTATGAGATGAGCAGATTCAAATGGACTCAGATTATAGAGATTAACTCAAACAGTTAAAAAGATAAGTCTTAATTTGTCGGTACAAAATACAATATTTTTGCCTCTTATGCACAAAACTAAATGTCAAAATTTGCTTTTGCTGGCAAATTATCACTATAAACGACAATAACTAAATTTAGAGAATATACGTTAGGATGTTGATTTTAAATCAATTAGATATTTTACTTTTATGAGAATGGTGCATCATCCTAAGTTGTGAGCTGTGCAGTGAGACGTCTGTTTACATTAGTTTTAAATTTCTGCATGTCAGTAGAGTTGGGGAAACAGGGAGGGAGTTCAAGCACGAGGAAAGAAGCTATTGGAGTAGAAGGCTCTCTAGCATCTGGGGACCTCCACAGTGAATGGATGGGACTTAGCTGATTGTCGGGTTCGTCTAGTGTATTTACATCGAGGGGGTACAAGAGCAGCAAGTTCATCGAAGCACAATATCAATCAACAACTTGCAAATATTAGCAGCTCAATATTAAGTGGAATAGAGCTAGATAAATATCCTTGTAGTTATTTCCCCTTGATTTTTAACCGTTCTATAAACAAACATGAAGTTTTACTTGCTTTTCAAATCTTTGTTTTTGGATTTTTAATATGCATTTTGATATGGAATTTAGTCTAATAACTGATATTTACCGAGATATTTGTTAAGACTTGTGATTTTTTTCGTTTTTTTTTTTGTGGAATTTGAGACTTTTGAACATGTATATTGAAGATGTTTTTTTGTAAGGCACTGACGAAAATTCTAATTAGAAAAGTTCTTTTTTGAAGAGAGTCAGCATTTATAATTTTAATGATTTATTGGATAACCTAAAATAAACAGCTGTAACCATGATACATTTGTGTATGGTCTTTATTTGGAATTTGATTTGAAAAGGTTTTGAATCGTCATTATATATATATATAGATAGTAACATGAAAATATATCTATGGTAATTCAGCTACACAAGCGTCCATGTGTTATCCCAGCAGGGAATCATCAGGCTAAGTGTGTGTATATATATATATATAAAATACTAAATGTGAGTTGATCAATGTTAGTTTCCTTTTCTATATACTTTAATAACACAAAATACATACTAAAATATATCTTAGTTTGGAGATTGAGTTACGTTTTAATTGTTCTAATTAGTTGTAACTTATCTCTTATGCATTTCTCTCGCTTTCTGACTGAGCATTTAAAGAAAGAGTGACCCTTTCCTTCATCATCTTATCAAATTTGCATACGCCTGTACACAAACATACATGTAAATTAGATGACAAAATAAGTCTTTACTTCTATATGAGAATACTTCTTTATAATAAATATAAAAGTAAAGAGACTTATTTTTAGTTATGGAAGTACGTCTTAATAGATATGTAAGTTTATAAATTTTCTAAATGGAGAAAAAAAAAAAAAAAGAAAAATTATTTTCCTAGTCAGGATTTCTAATATATCTAATTTATTTATTATGCCTGTCTTAAAACAATATCATTTTAACTCTTAATAAAAAAAAGTCAATATATAAAAAAATGTAGAAGAAAATTCCATTGACTGATTACGACATGCACATCGTGACAAGTGCGTAATGGATCGTCATGCATCTTGAGAAGTTAGAGAGAAAAAAAAAAATGACATGCACAAATGGTAAACCCATAAAATAGAAGGGTTAGAGTGTAGGAATGAAGAAAGGGAGAGAGGCACTGCAGTATTTACAAAAATGAGCATTAGATAACAGCAGATAAATTGAAAAAGTTTTTACAGGAAGTTATAAAACAAAGTAATTTCCTTTAACCCGACCGATAACAAAATTTGATCAGTACACTTCTCATTCGTATGAGAGCAATTTGAATTTAGCATGCATAAATCAACAGCAAATCACGCAATTGCGTACGAGTGTGGAGTGATCAATTTCTATCGAATATGACATATGGTGGAATACAAGTTTAGCAGAAATCTCCGATCAAAAGAAAAGAAATTTTACAGTTGACAGGGACGTGGGGTGCAGACATACATATGGCATAGAGGGAAAGTAGCTGAGCTGAGTAACTATAATATGTCTGCCATAAATCATGCAAATTAGACTAAACTGATTTGCATATTTTGAAAATATTTCGAACGTGCAACATTATTTATAGGCATCAAAACTGTCCGATCAATAGTTCAAATAGCACCTAAAGGGTTAAAAGATTTTTTTTTTTTTTTTACTGAGCAAGACCCACAAAATTAAAACTTGAAAGTAAAAGCTTTTGTTTTGTTAAAATAGTATCATTTCATCACTCGATTGGTGATGCAACAGTTCCTTCTTGTGCAGCTCAACTACACCATTATCGTTTTAAAGGCAGAATTAGAAATTGATTTATACAGGCTTTTAAGCCATTTTTTAAAAAAAATACACTGGTGGGTTAATACTAACATTTTATCTGGTTGGTACAGAAATACTCATTTACACCCAAATCAATCTTTAAGCCCCTAAAATTTGCACTTATCAGGTATAATAGTTCAATATCTTATTTGACTAATTGGATGAAAAGTAAGTCTATGGTGTCAAGGGTTGATTTGTGTTATTTGTTTAATAAAAGATTAGAATAAATGAATGTTAGAAGTATATTATTGACAAAGGAACAATCATTAATAAAGGAACAGAATTGCATTGAATCACTTTTGACCAGAAGTCTAAACACAAAGATGGTGTTTACCTTTGTTTAACATTAGGAGAGAATTGTTGATTACTTTTAGAAAACACCTGCAATTATTGGGCCATTTTAATATAATTTAACAAAGCTTTAAATGGATCTAGCATTTTCATTTGCTGGGTAACACAATATCATTAGTCAATCAAGGTTGGGGATTTTGTTCATTCCGACAGTCATTGCGCAGACAATTTTTATTGGCTGACCAATCAAAGTGTTCATTTTGGTCTGATAGTTTTAAGAGGATCAAAGCCTGCCTTTGCTGTAATAAAGACCAAAACTGGCTAGCAGATAACTTGTCTTAAAGTCCTGAACGTCTTTTAATTCCCTTCGACCGCAGCTTTCATTAAAATGAAAGCTCAACTCACGGTTGAATGTTTTCTGATTAAGAGAGTGCAGGTTAGAATTTTTTTACACCCCCCCCCCCCAAATATACACATCAATTTAATCAGTTCATGAATGCTTTTACAGGTCAAGATATTAGTGACCCTCGTTAACATTCCTACACATATTCAACACAACGTAGGCAGAGTTGCAAAACATTCTCGAGAGACGGACCGACTAAAGAGCAGCATCCAACCTTTGAGACCACTGCGATGAAGAGAAATAAATTCTGACAAATACCATTATGGGGAGGAGGAACATTTGTGCCATAATTTTCACTTCTGTTCAGAAAATGTTCCAAAATTGTTAAGTTTTCATATACGAAATAAATTTCTAATATAAAATTATAAAAAAAACATACAAAACACAAAACAAGTCGAAAATTTGTTTCTCAGCAATCATCATCCACCTCTGCTAGCTTTTAACCCAGTGGAAAAGAAAAGAAAAAAAAAAAGAAAATCCGAATAAGAACTGGCTCCTATAGAACCGGAGAAATGATGGCTAAGCATATATATATATATATAACGGCTTTGGTAGAATTCCAACTAATTTACAGTAAAATTAAACAAAATGTAGCAATTAAGATCAAACCTGAAAACTCATCTGCAAATATTTATGAAGATGTGGAAAGTAATAAAATCAAATAAATAAGACATCTTGCACATTTAGACAAGAGTTTTTCATTAAAACAAGTTTGGTCAATTACAAAGAAAACAAAGATTTGTTTTAACACACTAAAGAACATGATAATGCTTTTGAACATATATAATATATTTTGAGTCAGGTACGGTAGATAGTTTTAAGTGGTTATTTTGTGTTTGGTTGGTCATTCAATGATCTGCTGTCTGTCAGATTACTCAAACACGAGAACAAAAGAAAATATGACCAGATGGAGAATATCATTGGAACACCACATATCAATTAGCGGCCGAAAGAGAGTCTGACAAGTATTAAGACAAGTTTTTAAATAAGGCAAAGTAAGAGTCTTGTTATCTTCGCCCTCACCATGTAAACACTTTAAATAAAGGACCAACTGTCTTTCTGGAAATTTAAAGCTGGTTTTAATCTTTTCGAAGTATGTTTGAGTTTTATTCAGCTCAAAAGAACCGGCTTCAAGCAATTTTAATTTTAGCTTCTACAGCAGTTCATCCGTACATGCCACCCTTGATGATCAGCTATCATGATCAAGACAAAGACATAAAGGTGTAATGTGATTGATTAGAAATGCAGGTTCGTTGATTGCTAATGAAATATTGAAAATGTCAAATATATGGTTAAAAGTTGTCATATATATAATTGTCCTTGGATCCTAACATGAAATATTTTGTACACAAAGGAAAAAGAACAAACAAAAACAATTCTTGTTTAGCTAAAAATAATACATTCTATATCTAAAAAACAAAACACCACCAGTAAAGAGAGCGACAGAATAAGAATAATCTTAAATCTATGGAGGAAAAAGAAAATCTGAAAAAGTGACATTTGATAATTAGCTAATCGTCCTGTCGCATTATGCTTGGGTCCATATCTGAAAAAGAATTTACCTGCAACAAAAGACAAGTTCTTGACAGCAGAAATGTCTTCAGGCTTTTATTGATCAATGAGTCACCAAGTAGTTCGGGTAGTAACAGCAAATGGTTTTACATAAAAAGTTATGAAGATAGAAAATAAGGCTGACTAAAAAAGATCTGTATTTAAAATTTCCTTTTAGAATTCAAATAATAAGGATATTGCCAGTTGACCAAATGCTGAAACAGCAAATTCTTTAAAATGATAATTTAAATTGATCCGGTCTCACATTTCCAACTGAATGAAAAAAAAAAATATATAAATAAATATATGTTTCAAAATATATAATCAGTGCTGAATTCTGAAAATTTGCGATAAAAATCAACTGTAAGAATAATGTAGAAAATAATTTAAACTTTTGAACTTTTAACTATTTAAAAACATTAAGTTTTGTTTTGGGTACCACTGTTAGCTTAAGAATAAAACAAGATAACATTGAATATTATTTCATTACAGAGTTACAATACACTGAAAACATGAAAAGTCTAACTTATCTATGAGACAAAAAGCCCCATTCAATGACATAATCTCAAATTCAGTTCTAGTGTAAATTGTCCATAACCATTCCTTTTTACATGACTGAAATTAGCATAAAAAAATAAAATAAAAACAAAAGACTGGCCCTGGGGAAAAATAAAAACTTAATAGGAATAAACAACGGGATCTGTGTCCCTGGCCTTGCCCTGGGAAAATTGAGAAACCTACGAACTCTTGCTCTCATTTTGGATCTTTTGTTAATGGTAAACATTAAGCTGGGGCAGGGTTGGAGTGCCAGGTTGTGATCAAAGACGAGAAAATAGTGTTCATTATTTTACAAAGAAAATGTTTATTTAATCAGATAAAAACATTTGTTTCTGTGTTTTTTGTTTTGTTTAGAAGAGCCTAAATGAACAACAATGTAATATTTTTTGCCTCTGAAGTAAATATTACTTCAAGACAGGATTGATTTCTGAATCTACAGTTTAAAGGCTTAAATTTAAGATTTTCTATGTTAATTAAAAAAAATGATAAGCTTAGAATAATGAAAAAAAAAAAAAGGTTTAGGAAAAAAAGTTATTTTACGCTGTTGCATTGTGATTTCAATAAAGAATAAAGTAATAATTTAAAAAGATAACTCACGTAGAGAGACAAAAATAATTCTCACACTTCAGGAAATGGTAAGAAAAATTTAATATATAGATGACTTATTTAAAAAAAAAATTTTTTTTCCAGGAAGAAAACGTTTTTAGTTTTTTCTTGGAAAGACAAAAACATTCGGTTCGGTATTATCAAAGAAAAAGTTTAGTTTATTTCTAGTAGCAGTGAAAAATATTTGGTTCTGTATACTATTCTAAAAACAAATCTCAAAGTAACCATGTCATCGCAAAAAAAAAAAAAAAAAAAAAAAAAATCAGACCTAAACAACAAAAAACATTGTCTCCGCCCTTGAGGCTCGTATTCACTAATATCCGGGGACTTAGAACCAAGATCCACGATGTAGAAACTTTTCTCCTGACAAACTCCCCGGATATACTAGCGCTAAGTAAATCGAACCTTCAATCCTCAACCTCCTCTCACCACTTTGACATGACTGACTACCTCCCACTCTACCGTAAAGACTGACAAACATACACACGGGCTAGGAGTTTATGTTCGGAACACCCTCCCCCTGACTAGAGATCATAAGTTAGAATCAAATGATGAAGCCTAGATATGCTTTAGATTGACCTTACATCATAGCGTTAGTTATATTTCTTATATCGTTAACCTTCGACCCAGGACTGTACCCTGTTAAACTGTCTCTGAAAGCATGGATAAGCACTATCACTCAACTCAAATGCCCAAATACATGTATTTGGTGATTTTAATGCACATCACTGACTAGCTGGGATTCTCCAGCTTTACTGACGCAGCTGGTAACTCTACATATAATTTCTCCTTAGTTCACTCCTTCTCATAGACTGTCGTTTTCCCGACTTGCATCCCTGATCGAGTAGACCAGCAAGCCTCATTTCTCAAACTGTTCGTGACCTCACTGCCCGAGGCTTGTGTGACGAAAATCCATAGCCCGCTTGGGAATGCTGATCACATTGTGCTAATGATTGCTATCACCCTAAAAACTCGGCCAAAAGCTGATGAGCCATTGCTCAAAACGAGCAGGCTGATTTTGAGTCCATCATATATAACATCAGCGACGCCCCATGGAGTGAAACCTTATCACTCCCTGCTGATCAATGTGCAAAGGAGTTAACTGAATGGGTTAAAGCAGGCATTGAAGCCAATGTCCCCATGCGAAAATTCTTCAGCAAACCCCACTCTTCTAAATGGTTTATCTCGAAGTGTGCAGCTGCCATTGATGAGAGGCAGCAAGCATTCCGACAATTCGCCCACCATAAGTCAACTGCGAATAGACAGAAATTTATAGTCAAGAAATAATTGTACGGCAGTGATAGGTGAAGCAAAGACAAGGTATACAGAGATAACCAAGAAACGCATTCAGTCACAGAAACTAGGTACTCGCGATTTCTAGAAAATCTACAATAGTGTGGTGAACAATGGGCAATCACAATGAAGCCACACTTGATGATCTGACCATCAACCCATCTTATGTCCGAGACCTCATAAAAAACCTTGACACAAAGCATGTGGGCCTGATCTTATACCTGTAATAGTAATAAAGAAATGCTCTGCTGAACTGGCTCCTGTCCTCTCCAACAAATGCCTTGCTGAATCTTGCTTCCCTGATAGCTGAAAAATTGTCTCTGTTGTACCAGTCTTCAAGAATTCTGGAGATAGAACTGATCCTCAGAATTATTGCCCTATCAGTCTACTCCCGCTCTTCGCTAAAATCTTTGAATCCTAATCAATCTAGCGATAGTCTGGCACCTCGTTAATGCTAAACTTTATGCCCGCCAGTATGGATTTAGACAAGCACGATCTACTGCGGATACCATAACGGTCATCTCTGAACGCATATATTATACAGTTGACGAGGCAGATGAAGCTAGGGCGGTAGCACTTGATATCTCCAAAGCCTTTGACAAGGTCTGGCACAAAGAGCTTCTTTTAAAAAGTAACTCATATGGTATTACTGGACAAATATTTAATATAATTAAATCCTTCCTAACCAAAAGAATGATCCAGGTTGTCCTCGATGGCCGTTCATCTAAGCAACATGACATAAATGCTGGTATACCCCAGGGATCTATCTTTGACCTCTATTGTTCCTGATTTTCATAAAGGACATCGAGTCTGAGATAGGTATATTTACTGACGACACCATGCTCTACTCTCGTCATGTGGGTAAAACAAATGTGTACATATCCGAGGCATTGGCTGAATCCTTAGAAAGTGACCTCCAGTCTGTAGTGGAATGGGGACATAAATGGATGGTAACATTTAATGCGAAGCTCCTTTCCGTCAACAACTACAAGAAACCTCTTCAAACACAGATAGCCATGACAAATAACACCCTACCTGAGAGTTCAACATTCAAACTCCTCGGCCTAACATTCACAGATAACATGAATTGGAACAAATATATAGAAGACATTGCCAAGGCAAAGAAGGTGGGCTTTCTCTACAGTGCTAGTAAACTTCTCACACCTGATATTATCCTGTATCTCTACAGAGCCATCATCTGCCCATGTATAGAGTATTGTTGCCACATCTGGGCTGGTGCACCATCTACTAGTCTCTCTCCCTTTAACAAGACCCAAAAAAGAGTTGCCAACTTAATAAGTCCCTCACAATTTTCCAAGCTCCAGCCACTGTCCCATTGCCGCAATGTTGCATCTTTGTGCTTGTTTTACAAATACTTCAATGGATTGTGCTCTGATGAACTTGCTGTCCTAGTGCCTCCCCGACGTAAATACACTAGACCAGCCTGACAATCGGCTAAATCCCATCCATTCAGGGTGGAGGTCTCCAGATGCCAGAGAGCCTTCTACTCCAATAGCTTTTTTCCTCGTGCTGCCGTCCTCATGAACTCCCTCACTGTTCCCGATTGTACCAACATGCAGAAGTTTAAAACTAATGTAAACAGATCTTGCTGCACAGCTCCCAACTTAGGATGTCACTCAAAACTTCCACCCTAATTCTCAGTAACCCCTTACGTCTAGTGGCATCCTGCCTTGTTTGAGGTGAACAGAATAAAGATAGTATTAGGGTTGGGTGCAAAATGACAGGACTCATTCAATCATGGGCATTCCCGCTAGTTAACAAAAAGTATAAAAAATGTTGAATCCTTTTCTACAAGTTGAAATCGACTTAGTAACATGAAATAGATTAGAATTTTGGGAGAAATCTTACACTTCGGACATGCCGAGGATAATTTTCAAAAGAACATTTTAAACAATTTTTGGGGGGATGGCGGGAGGGGAACTCATTTACGTTTTTTTCTTTTTCCTTGGATTATTCATAAGATCAGCAAACAAAAAATCATGTTTACATATCGGAAAAACATTGTAAATGAAAATATATCTGAAGGTGACGCATCAACCAAAATGTAGAAATTGACTGATGAGGACAATAATCTGAAGATAAACAAGGTAACATTTTATACACTCGTCCCTCATAATATAAAATATTTGCTTAAAAAGGAAAATATAAAGAAAAGAACAAGTATTACAAGCAAAAAACATTGAATAAAAACCGTCCATATACGAGTCCATGTATAATCTTGACACAAACAATTTTGTATATATATATATATATATTGGTTAAAAAAAAACCCAACCCATTTTGGCTTATTTGATGTTGAAACAAACGACCCATTGTATATGTTTAATTGAACCCAAATTACTATTTTTACCCATAGCAGTGGAGGTGGGGGGTGGGGGTTGCTGGTACATATCTTTCCTAACACCCTTAGTGCGTGAAATGGCAACAATAGATCATATAGGATTCGAACTCTGCACAGCCGATTCTATAATCTGTGATACTATCCATTAGATCAACCATGCATCCCCACCCAATATTTTGTGATGGTAGTATTATTAAAATGGCGGTTATGAATAGGACAACAGCAACAAACATAACCACGTGCAGAAGAAGCACGGGAAGCATGAAGACAACATTAATGAAGAGAAGGAAAAACAAATGCAAAAGCCGAGAAGACATTCCCAGGCATTCTCACAATCAAAACAATGAAGAAAAAAAAATGCAATAATGAAAGCACACAATGAAGCCATACAAAAAAAGAAAAGCAAAAAATGAGTGATTTATTTTCTTGAGAAATAAAATTTGCTTATTTTTCTTCACATATTTTACTTTTTTGTCAACATTTTTAAATATATTTAAAAAAATTTGTATTTAAACTACCAGACACGACCATGTGCTTGTGTGTTTCCCTGCCTAACTTTGATAAATACACATTGAATTATGTTAAGTTAAGGGACAACTCAAACACATTTTTTATTTATTTAAAAATAAATTCATAAAAACATGGCTATTTGTAATTATTTTTTCTAAGTCCTCCACCTGGACAACGTCAAGTAAATCCAGCTAGTATATGATAAAAAGGTACAAATGTGAACTAAGAAACTAGAAAGGGTATTTTAATATTAGAAATTAGTGTATTACAAATGAATTAGATTAAAGAAAACTAAAATACATACGTCTTAAATCTAATTGTCAAGTTTGGGGAAAAAATAATTGTGCAACTTAAAATCTGACAGAAAATAGAGGAAAAAATGCAGTACAATCCTTGATTTGATGTTCTACATGAAGGCGTATGAATAAAAAAAATAATTGTCATGTATGAATTAATTTTTATACAACTTCCAAGCCAATGTTAGATTAGATTAGCGCAAGATCTGTCGCACATGATCCTTCCAAAAGACAACTTTAGTCTTAACATGGAGGAAAAAAAAAAAATTTGAACACATTAAAATGGTACATATATTCGTCTTTTAGTATCATCGGAGGACTTTAAGAGATACAAAGAAATGACAGAACTTATATGCAATAATTTATAGATTTAGTATGAAAGAGCTTGTTTATATCACACAAAGTTCAATGATCATTATGTTAAATTATCTAGTCTGTTTCATCCCATGGTGCTTCGCAGTTCATTCTCAATAACCCTGAAAAATAATTTTCTAGGTGAGTGATAGATACGGAAAGGAATTTCTACATTCGGAAGAATTGACTCCAAAACTATGATCTTTGTTAAGAGACAAAATTGAAATTCCAAGATTCCTTGTCAGATCTAAGAGATGCAATGTCAATTTTGAGTAATGCTGAAAAGTGAACAAAGTTACTCTTCTAAATAGTCATGAGATAATTAGAATGAGTGCTCTGGTAGCAATAAAAAGTACCTTTTGTAAAGTTGAAAGTCTAAGAACTATAGCCAATAAGGAAACAAAAGAAAAGAGCCTTTGAAACGGAGACAACATAAAGAGAACAAATAACAATGATTGTGTCAAATAAAGCAGCACAATGAAAAATATTTGACTGGTTTTATGGAAGTATAAGAACAGGGATAACCACTACCACTTATTAATTTTGCCCCCCCCCCCCCCGGAAAAGGAAATCCAGTAGTAAATTGGATTAAGATAATCATAGCAGATCCAAGGATGAAACATGCACTATTTCATGATGATTATGAGGATGAAAAATGTTCAGCAGGTTAAAGGAAGATTAAATGAAACCAAGGTTAGATGAAATGATGGAAAAGGGGAGGGGAAGGCAAGAGAATATTTGGTATTGTAGACATAAGGTAACCAAGGCTAATATTAAAAATATTTTTTTGAAAATCATTAGAATAGGATAGAAAGAAACATGTC
Organism: Sepiola atlantica; assembly: GCA_963556195.1. Taxonomy (NCBI): domain Eukaryota; kingdom Metazoa; phylum Mollusca; class Cephalopoda; order Sepiida; family Sepiolidae; genus Sepiola; species Sepiola atlantica. The sequence continues at coordinate 154,781,360 of OY744522.1, read as the reverse complement.
GGTACTTGTACATAAGAATTAGCTTAAAGTATATAAAAAGATAAAAAACTTCAAATAATTTTAATCTTTTACTGTTTACACCAAGAATTTCACACCCCAAAATAGGTCAAATTATAAATTTGCACACTGCTCTGTATTTTATGATAAATAAAAAGAGTTGACTAATGAATTTTAGTTAATGCTTTGTAATTCTTTTAGTTTATGAGTTCAAACATTGTTCTAAGTGTTTGAAATAGCATTTCCATTGCCAAACATGCAAATCTTTAGATTCACTGAAATACATTTTAGTGAATTTTTTTTTCTAAGCAAAATACAATTTGTGATTAGTGTAGAAAGTTAAAATGACTAGTTACTTGGCCTTTTGGCTAGGAGCAAAGTGTAGGATTTGTTCATCTTTTTCTGTCCTCGGTCAGTGAAGGAGGAATCTTTCTAGACTGAAACAATTTTTTATTTTCATCCCAATCTAAATTGCCACTTTTTGGGAGCTTGATTTTCCCCACATTAAAAACCGACCTTGTGTCTAACTGCCCATGTGGGGAGGCAAGTAAATAATAGGGATTAGTTGAATATTGAAAGCCTCAAATAATCTCCTTTCAGCGAAGATAAGAAATTTTCAGAGAATGAGAGGGACTCCATTCTAAAGGTTTGGCAAGTCAAAGAAAAATATAAGTCCATTGTTTTCCCACATTTTCCTTTAAGTAGTGCAAGTATGTAAACTAATCTAAGCGGTCACTTTTAAATCATTGAAACCTTTTACAAGCTGGAAACATGTGAAAGTGTGCACATGCTACTGCATTGGAAATTTATCAAAGGATTGTGGGAGAAATATTTCAGGATAATACCAAAAATATGATTTTGATTAAGTCATTCTTGCTCATGGGCAGATTTGCAATAGTATATATATATATATATATATATATAAGAAAAAAAAAAAAATGGGAATTATAATCCCAACATTGTTATCAACTCCTCTCCAAAATAGTTGCACAATAAATTATTCGAAGATAAAGAATGACGAGTGCAAATCGAAGTATCACATGAACAACTAGCAGGGAAGAGGGAGGTGGTTGATGCTTAGTGGGGAAATTTATAAAATAGATGAAGTACTCCCCCGCCCCTTATTGTGGTTGATATCAAACTATGTAAATAACTAGATGAAACAATTATTTACATTATTTCCCTTTTAATTTGTATTCTTAATTTTTAAACTTAGATAATTTATTAATGTGATCTAATATTTCCAGAGTGTTTCAATGTGTAAACCTAAGAAAAAAACGTCGCAGTTATCCCATTGTTAGGAAACTAGTTTCTTAAAATAAAAATAAAAAATAATTAAAAAAAAAAGTTTAATGTCACACCGAAACACACTCCGGAGAAAATGTAGCATACTTATCAATTTGATTTTGTCTTCATAACATCTTGGTCCATTTATTCTGACATCTGGCAGGGATAAAAACAAAAAAAAAAACAAAAAAAGTGAGTGGCAAAAATAAGGCAAAACAATCTTTCATACACGACCCCTTCAGCCATGGGTGAACAGATTCTCGCCTTATTAACACTTGGTCGATGAAAGGGAAAACAGATGATCGGATAATGATAGAAAATATGGGAGAGAGATAGAAAGAAGAGGTTAAAGGAAATTAGAACCGCCAACATAAACCCAATAAAAATTAAAGGAAGCAAAAAAACAAAAACATTTAATTGCAAACCTATCTAAAAAGGCTGTGAAATCAGGCCAGCAATGACAAAGCGGAACCCAAAGACAAAATACTAAAAAAACAAGTCAGCTCCGATAGTTAACATTGAAATTCGACAGATATTTTGGAGAGGAGGAAATGAATTTCAGATGTCAAGACATTGTTTTACAGCATATATATTTATTTAATAGCAAAACGATACTTATTATAAACAATTCAATACAAACAGGTTGAGGGAATTAAGAGGTTCATGCCTTTCCCCAAAGGTACTAGTGAACAGGATCAATCCAATGGAATTTGAACAGTTTGTCGATTATTCCATAGTTTGTATCGGCAATCATGCCATCTACACCCAGAGTTGGACCCCCCCCCCCTTTTAATAATAATAATAAAAAGCTGTTTAAAATATAGAAAATACTATAGCAAAGTGTTAATGGGTCCAATCCTCAAAATGATTGCATGTTTTGCATTGAACACAAAATTGATGGATAAAGTCTCACTAAAACAGTATTTATTGCACAAGAAAAACATTTGAACTGTTATTAGCTGTTCATTCTCAAAGAACAAGAACTGATTATTCATTAACCTTCAACAAATTAGTTTTTGTTATTGCATAAAAAGGAAAATAAAATAATGGAAGTCAAAACTAAAATTACAACCAGTTGCATTTTCCATTCATTTTTCTGGAAAGAGTTAATTGTTAGCATATTAGAAAACTGGATTAAACAATTTGAATTTAGTTTGAAACGACTCGACAGGACGGTTCTTGGTTGTCAAATATCAGTTAACTACAACAGTAGGTTGTAATACTAGTTATCAACCTTGAAAGAATTAAAAAAAAAAAAACTAAAAAAAACTAACTACTTTCCAATGCTAGATTTAAAAGTAGACCTCATTGGACAAAGAAACTAAATATGTAGAAGGTTTTTGAGCAAAGAAAAAATATAAGGTCATAATAAAATCATTATAAAATAACTCTGACAAAAGCTTGAAAAAAAAAAAAAAAAAAAAAAAAAAAAAAATCTTCCTGCTTTTATCTGAAATATAAATTTGAAAATGAAAGTCATCAAACCAAGAATTTTATAGTTTTGTTAACAAACAGGCACTGTCCGTAAAGAAATAACTAACCTTACTAATATGAAAACTGCATTAGTGTTTATGTACCAAATGAAACTGGTTGTTGGAATAAGGGTTAATCACCAGAAAATATCTTTGCTACTTTGTTCCACGAACCAGCAAAGAAAATTTGAACTATTTTTTCTAAAAACAAAATTATATATATTGTTCTGTGATGTTTGCTTTTGGAATTTGTAACTTTTTTTGTTGTTGATGTATAAAAATACATCAGCAACAAAAAAGTTACAAATTCTAAAAACAAAGCAAACATCACAGAACAATATATATAATTTTGTTTTTAGAAAAAGTAGTTCAAATTTAGGCACCCTTGAAAATGGTCTGATGAGAGGCTTTTTTTTTTTTTTTTTTTTTTTTTTTTTTTTTTTTAAATTCATTGTAGGACTTAAAATAAATGCTGCCTTGAAACAGCTATAAACTACTGTGTATGACTTCTATTTGGAATTTGATTTGAAAAATGATTTAAATCATCAAAATATATACACACACGGATATATAAACTAGACAGTATAACAAGGAGAGCAGTCTCTAGAGCACACCCTCTATTTTTGTTATTCATACAATAGAAATCGAAATAATCTAAGGTCATGATAAAACCTCTGATTATATAAAAAAGTTTTAAATTTCCTTTACGTTTAAAGTTACAAATTATATGTAGACAATTATGGGATGGACATCTGAGGAAACATAAGACTGCTGTGAAGTTGTAAGCTCCCTGAAATGAGCATGTGATTTTTAGGTGGTGATATTAATTTCTATGCTATTTACTTCTGAGTCCGCTAACAAGGCAACGTGTAATATTTAGAATTCCCTTTCCCCAGTAAAGTAATGTAGCATGCAATCATGCGACACTAATTTAAATAATTCGTGGGAGGGGGGGGGGAAGGAAGGAGGTAAAGTTCTAGAAAAGCACTTTGATGGATAAAGAAAATTAAATAAAAACTACCCATAAATCAATTTAAAGATAAACTGGTAAAATAAAAAAATAAAAATCTTAGGAAGGCATAATGACTTGTTATGCATAATTAAGTGTGTGTGTGGTGGTGGTGGTGATAGCTTGTTTTCATGGTTTAATAGTGCATCATCATTGTAGGTCATTTAATACCAAATCCTTTGTTATTTAGATAAAAGTTGTAAATAATATTCTGCAGTTGAATCCATTGAAACAAAACTTGATTAAAAATCTGTTTAAATAATAAAAAATTGTTTATCATTTTACTAAAAATGGTAATTTTACTTAAAGTATGCAAGAGTACAAAGACTAAATCAAAAGCAGGGGGAGAGTGAATAACCCTTATTAGTTATTTAATGCAGAAACTAATTGTAAAAGAAACATTTAACACCAACAGCTGGATGATGATTTGTGAGAAGTGATTTAAATTTCGAATTCCATAGTACACATTGGTATCCATTATGTCATCAACTATCCATTGAATAAGGGGGAACAATTCATAGTGAAGTAAAGGAATCATGAAAAATGTAGCTAATGTCGAGATAGAGAGAAGGAAAATAGCCAACAGTAATTTTTTTTAATGCGAGCATATTTAAAATTACTATTTTATAGCAATGATAGTATTTAGTATAGAAAATTAAGAATTTTTACTTTTACACAAAATTTGTTAAAAAGATTACTGAAAGTACAAATATTTTTATTAGGTTATTTTGTTTAATGGCATATCAACACCTGCGGGTCATTTCAGACCAATCTTGTTTCAAACATTTCAAGGGCACAGTTAAATAAGTTCCCAACATTTTTTAAATTTAAATTTTGGAATCTATTTCTTTTTAAAGAGTTCATTTTATTTGTTCATTTTCTTTTCAGATAATTAAAATGAAAAGTTAAGAAAAATGAACATTTAACACCTTTTTGCTTTTTAATTTTTACGAACGAGGTAGTCAAAAATTAAGATTTTGACTACCTAAGATTGTTTTGCCTAAAAAAAACAAAAAATGTTGGTAACTAATATGTTGGGATAACTTAAATTAAGAATTTCAAAATATCTCTATAAAAAAATAAAAATAAATAAATTTAAAATGGTGATAGATAAAAATAAAAAAATTAGGATAGATAAATTATTTTAGTTCTGTATCAGAAAAAGGTCATCTTTTGTTAATTTGACCCAAAATCCTTTTTACACAAAGGGATTGACATCCATTTGCTGATGAAATACATAGTTTTGGAGGAGGAGGTAATAAAACAAACAAATATGATTGGTTAGTAGCTAGAGTAAGAACTAGTTAGATGCAATTAGCCTGATGATTACCTCCAGGAAGGTTACTTACATCTTCATATTAATACTACTAAGCTCCACTCACACATTGAGCACTACAGGGAAATAGTAAAATTATTATTATACATATACACACACACACACATTTTAAAGTATGACATTATGGCAATTTAAATATTTTAAAATAGTTCTTTCATTTCATTTTCTTCACAGGGTAAAATGGGTGCATTCAGTCAAGATGTGCATATAGGTTGTGCTTCATTATTTACGGAAGTATGTGAGGTGTGTAGGCGAGTAAGTGTTACTTTTTATGTCAAGGTTCTTAAAGTATAGGGTTTTCAAATAACTGCCAGATTCTATGAAAATGAAAACAAGTTTGAGAAAAAGACAAACAAACAAACAAAAACAATAAAAATGGAATCCATCTGAAAGAGATTCAAAGAATAACTCATGGAGAGAAAAAAAAAATCCCTTACATTGCAAAAATTGTAAATAAAATGCACTAGAGGTTGTTCATATTATACAATATCAATGGCCCCCATCCTAAGCAGGGATGAGAGTAGCCAACGGAAAGAAAGAAAAAGCTGAAATTTAGAGGACTTCATCTCCACCTCCATATTTGTATATATGGAGAGGGCAGCGCAAAAACTTGGATGCTGTGCTAGTAATAAAGAACATTACAAATAATTTAATCAAACTAATTGAGATGACATGTCAATTTTTTTTGTCTTGGTTTGAGAGCTTTTTACTTTCCTAAACAATTCCAATCAGTTTTAACTAAGAAAGACTGGGTGCACATGTGGGGGTGGAAGACAGGAAATCATTCTTCTATAAAACAAAAGCCATCTAACTCTCCTATCCCATTTATTAATTGTTTGAAGTCTTAATCTTCACAGTAAAATTAACATTTTGAATTTTCAGAGAGAACTATCATAAAAGGAAAAAGAAAGACAAGCTGGGAAGAGAGAAAAATAAAGTGAAAGAGAGGAAAGCCTCTTTCGCTTTACTTTTGTCTTGAGAAATAAAATCCAGCCAAATAGCAATGAAAAATAAATAAGGAGGTAAGGATCTAGCAATTTGACAGAAATCCGCGTTAAGTGGATTTCAACCAAAAATCAGAAACTCACATCCATGAGGGTCTAGCAATTTAAGTGAAAATTTGCCTTTTCTGGATCGCTAAGCAAAGAACTCGCATCCCTACCTATGGGTTGACCCGTCTCTAAGAGATGGCGGGTTTATAATAGTGAAGAAATTACCCCTGTACAACATTTACCCTACAACCATTAAGTATGCACACCAGATTAGATTGTGGCATCTTAACGCATTATCAACTCTTCAATTAATGTAATTAAATATAGCATTCATTAAAAAAATTTTTTAAATTTTTTATTCCATACATTTAGTCTTAGTAAAAAGAAAATGGTTGATACTTTAAGGCTGTGGTCAACTTGTGATTTAAGGTTTCGGGGAGTTGTGAAATGGGAGAACCTGATTTGGAGATTCTGAATTTCATACAAATGCCACCCTTAAGTGATATGACATACACAAGGATGAACTAAAAATAAACTTCAAAGAATTATTATATTAAAATCAGAAGACAATACTTGTCCATAAGTCAATAAAAATTCAAACATTAGCTGAAAACAAAATAAAAGCAGTTTAAAAAAAAATATCAAAGAAATCGCAGGTTAGAAATAACAAAAAAGTGAGTTTATAAGAACCGAAGCAAAAAAAATTCAAAGCTGGAGGGAGAAAAAAAAATTTTTTTTTTTTGAAAGCAAAGGAAAAGCTATTATCCTTTTTAATGCAACAATTCAGTTAGAAGAAAAAAAAGAAAAAGTTGAAATTATACAAAATTTATAAAGATTAATATGAACATGTTTATTATAAATTAAATCTAAATTTTCATAGATATAAAAAGATATAAACGGTTGAAATTAAAAACAAAAAATAAACAGTCAATCTAAATATCTAGAACATTTGACAACATTTTAGGTAAACAAAATCTGTGGGGGTTGAAACATCCAATTGAAAATGTAAATATAATGCTGTTCAAGCATGCAGCTTGAGAAAAAGTGGAAAGGTGTGAATGTAAAAGTGAGGAGAGAGAGAGGGGAGGAGTGAAAAAAAAAAAAAACGAGTTGGGTCAAGCAAGTGCTTTATATATAAGCTGAAAAGAGTGACAAAATGTGGAAAGAAAACCAAAAGTGAGCAAATATTCCAGTAACTGAAAGGAATGAAACTTAAAGAACCGTTTAAAGTTATGAAAATTGCTAAACAACCAGTTACCTCAGTTGCATATAATATATCCATTATTTCTTTCACCACAGCATTATCTTCATGTGTCTGGCAGAGAATTTCAATTGTTCTTAATTTTCCAAAGTAAAAGTCTCTCTCTTTCTCCAAACCATCAACCGTGACTTTCATGTCATCCACCTGTAATGAAATGATTGACATTAATCAGCAACATTTAGCGCTTAAATCATCTAATGAATAAAAAGCAAATTTAAGTGTTCAGAAGGCATCACATTTTAATTCATAGAATAAGAACAAAGTTAGAACTGAACTATTATTTAACAGTTGTACATGTAAAAAATGCTGAGAAAAATAAATAAAAAAAACCTGCAATTAAACATGGTTTAAAGCTATTAAAATGATTTTTTTAATGGAGAACTGAGAGCAAAAAAGTACTTACTCAGCGCTCAGCTATTTGCAATTACTGCCGCTTGCATCATTGCAGTAAAACAAGTTTAAATAGCTTTAAAACTTTTACCTACTATTGCAATAGTCAAATAATTTTAAGAAATGGATAGACTAATATTTATGTAAAACAAATGCAATTCTTTATTTGATAATCTCAATTTTAGCAATCTTCTGGGCCGGAATAAATATTTTAGAAAAGAAACTGAAACGAAGTAAGTTTTTATTATTATATATAGTAAAGTTTGAAAATGTATTTATAGCAATCAAGCTACACAGAGGCATCCGCGTATCATCCTTGCAGGAAATCGTCAGGGTAAGTGTGTGTGTGTGTGTGTATGTGTATATATATATATATATATATATAAGAATCCTGACGACAGTGAACAGAATTCTAACTTTGTTGTGGTGTAGGAAAGTAACATTTCAGGTTTTAGAGAAATCTTGCTGTTTTTTTTTTTCCTTCTAAAACTTATAGCATTGAAACACTGGTTTCCATAAGATCACCGAAGTTAAGCAACATAGACATTTAGATGGGTGACCATTTGGGAATAATAAGTGCTGTATGAAAAAACGGGTACTTGTGGCAATACAACCAGAGAGACAGGTCCAATCTGCAACTAAGACAGTCCTGGGCCGATTGTTGTGATCTGTGCCAACCAGACAGATCAATTTCAGAAGTTTTACAAAATGACTGTCTGCAACTTAGATCCACAAACTACAAAAATTTAAATTCTAAGTATTGTTAGTTTCCTTCCCTCTTAGCATAATACAATTGCATTGTTGGAAAAACATGCCAGCACACAAGCGTCTCTGAAGAGGAGAACTGGTACGTCTGTTTTACGGTAAATCATGCCCTTTTTGGTTATTTAATATCGAAACACGAACCATTTAAAAAAATTCATTGCATAAAACAAGGTGCTAGTTTGCAATAGTATCCATATAAATAGTCAATAGATTTAATGGGTTTTTGTTAAATAAAAGATTTTGAATGTTTGTTGCAAAAAAACAAAAAAGCTAAAGAGAGAGACAGAGAGAGCGAGCAAAAAACAAAAAAGCTAGAGAGAGAGACAGAGAGAGCGCGCAAAAAACAAAAAAGCTAGAGAGAGAGACAGAGAGAGCGCGCAAAAAACAAAAAAGCTAGAGAGAGAGACAGAGAGAGCGCGCAAAAAACAAAAAAGCTAGAGAGAGAGACAGAGAGAGCGCGCAAAAAACAAAAAAGCTAGAGAGAGAGACAGAGAGAGCGCGCAAAAAACAAAAAAGCTAGAGAGAGAGACAGAGAGAGCGCGCAAAAAACAAAAAAGCTAGAGAGAGAGACAGAGAGAGCGCGCAAAAAACAAAAAAGCTAGAGAGAGACAGAGAGAGCGCGCAAAAAACAAAAAAGCTAGAGAGAGAGACAGAGAGAGCGCGCAAAAAACAAAAAAGCTAGAGAGAGAGACAGAGAGAGCGCGCAAAAAACAAAAAAGCTAGAGAGAGAGAGACAGAGAGAGCGCGCAAAAAACAAAAAAGCTAGAGAGAGAGAGACAGAGAGAGCGCGCAAAAAACAAAAAAGCTAGAGAGAGAGAGACAGAGAGAGCGCGCAAAAAACAAAAAAGCTAGAGAGAGAGAGACAGAGAGAGCGCGCAAAAAACAAAAAAGCTAGAGAGAGAGACAGAGAGAGCGCGCAAAAAAGAGAGAGAGAGACAGAGAGAGCGCGCAAAAAAGAGAGAGAGAGACAGAGAGAGCGCGCAAAAAAGAGAGAGAGAGACAGAGAGAGCGCGCAAAAAAGAGAGAGAGAGACAGAGAGAGCGCGCAAAAAAGAGAGAGAGAGACAGAGAGAGCGCGCAAAAAAGAGAGAGAGAGCGAGCGGGAGAGTGCGAGAGCGCAAAAGAGAGAGAGAGCGAGCGGGAGAGCGCAAAAGAGAGAGAGAGCGAGCGGGAGAGCGCAAAAGAGAGAGAGAGCGAGCGGGAGAGCGCAAAAGAGAGAGAGAGCGAGCGGGAGAGCGCAAAAGAGAGAGAGAGCGAGCGGGAGAGCGCAAAAGAGAGAGAGAGCGAGCGGGAGAGCGCAAAAGAGAGAGAGAGAGAGCGGGAGAGCGCAAAAGAGAGAGAGAGAGAGCGAGCGGGAGAGCGCAAAAGAGAGAGAGAGAGAGCGAGCGGGAGAGCGCAAAAGAGAGAGAGAGAGAGCGAGCGGGAGAGCGCAAAAGAGAGAGAGAGAGAGCGAGCGGGAGAGCGCAAAAGAGAGAGAGAGAGAGCGAGCGGGAGAGCGCAAAAGAGAGAGAGAGAGAGCGAGCGGGAGAGCGCAAAAGAGAGAGAGAGAGAGCGAGCGGGAGAGCGCAAAAGAGAGAGAGAGAGAGCGAGCGGGAGAGCGCAAAAGAGAGAGAGAGAGAGCGAGCGGGAGAGCGCAAAAGAGAGAGAGAGAGAGCGAGCGGGAGAGCGCAAAAGAGAGAGAGAGAGAGCGAGCGGGAGAGCGCAAAAGAGAGAGAGAGAGAGCGAGCGAGCGGGAGAGCGCAAAAGAGAGAGAGAGAGAGCGAGCGGGAGAGCGCAAAAGAGAGAGAGAGAGAGCGAGCGGGAGAGCGCAAAAGAGAGAGAGAGAGAGCGAGCGGGAGAGCGCAAAAGAGAGAGAGAGAGAGCGAGCGGGAGAGCGCAAAAGAGAGAGAGAGAGAGCGAGCGGGAGAGCGCAAAAGAGAGAGAGAGAGAGCGAGCGGGAGAGCGCAAAAGAGAGAGAGAGAGAGCGAGCGGGAGAGCGCAAAAGAGAGAGAGAGAGAGCGAGCGGGAGAGCGCAAAAGAGAGAGAGAGAGAGCGAGCGGGAGAGCGCAAAAGAGAGAGAGAGAGAGAGCGAGCGGGAGAGCGCAAAAGAGAGAGAGAGAGAGCGAGCGGGAGAGCGCAAAAGAGAGAGAGAGAGAGCGAGCGGGAGAGCGCAAAAGAGAGAGAGAGAGAGCGAGCGGGAGAGCGCAAAAGAGAGAGAGAGAGAGCGAGCGGGAGAGCGCAAAAGAGAGAGCGAGCGGGAGAGCGCAAAAGAGAGAGAGAGAGAGCGAGCGGGAGAGCGCAAAAGAGAGAGAGAGAGAGCGAGCGGGAGAGCGCAAAAGAGAGAGAGAGAGAGCGAGCGGGAGAGCGCAAAAGAGAGAGAGAGAGAGAGCGAGCGGGAGAGCGCAAAAGAGAGAGAGAGAGAGCGAGCGGGAGAGCGCAAAAGAGAGAGAGAGAGAGCGAGCGGGAGAGCGCAAAAGAGAAGGAGAGAGAGCGAGCGGGAGAGCGCAAAAGAGAGAGAGAGAGAGCGAGCGGGAGAGCGCAAAAGAGAGAGAGAGAGAGCGAGCGGGAGAGCGCAAAAGAGAGAGAGAGAGAGCGAGCGGGAGAGCGCAAAAGAGAGAGAGAGAGAGCGAGCGGGAGAGCGCAAAAGAGCGAGCGGGAGAGCGCAAAAGAGAGAGAGAGCGAGCGGGAGAGCGCAAAAGAGAGAGAGAGCGAGCGGGAGAGCGCAAAAGAGAGAGAGAGCGAGCGGGAGAGCGCAAAAGAGAGAGAGAGCGAGCGGGAGAGCGCAAAAGAGAGAGAAAGCGAGCGGGAGAGCGCAAAAGAGAGAGAAAGCGAGCGGGAGAGCGCAAAAGAGAGAGAGAGCAGGAGAGCGAGCGCAAAAGAGAGAGAGAGCAGGAGAGCGAGCGCAAAAGAGAGCAGGAGAGCGAGCGCAAAAGAGAGAGAGAGCGAGCGCAAAAGAGAGAGAGAGCAGGAGAGCGAGCGCAAAAGAGAGAGAGAGCAGGAGAGCGAGCGCAAAAGAGAGAGAGAGCAGGAGAGCGAGCGCAAAAGAGAGAGAGCAGGAGAGAGAGAGAGCAGGAGAGCGAGCGCAAAAGAGAGAGAGAGCGAGCGGGAGAGCGCAAAAGAGAGAGAGAGCGAGCGGGAGAGCGCAAAAGAGAGAGAGAGCGAGCGGGAGAGCGCAAAAGAGAGAGAGAGCGAGCGAGCGGGAGAGCGCAAAAGAGAGAGAGAGCGAGCGAGCGGGAGAGCGCAAAAGAGAGAGAGAGCGAGCGAGCGGGAGAGCGCAAAAGTGAGAGAGAGCGAGCGAGCGAGCGGGAGAGAGCGAGCGCAAAAGAGAGAGAGAGAGAGAGAGAGAGAGCGATATATGAAAACAACATTGATTACTTACTTGTTTCCTAAGATCTTCCACTCTTTGATTATCTCCCATCTGGTTATTTACTGCCGGACGTATTTGCTGACGAACGGGCGCCTTGGCTGGAGGAGCTAGTTTTTAAAGAAAATCCATAATAAAAATGCAAATAAAATAACTATTTTGACACATTACGGGATCACAAATTCATGGCGCACATAAACAGCAGTACGTTGTAGATACTTTATTGTTGTGGTATTTTGAGTAGAGGTAGGCCTGTCTTATTTTCTTTGTAGACGTAGTCATGTAGTGCAAAGTAATTTTCTTTTTTCTCTATAACGATTGTAATAGCTGGTCTTGCATAGTAATATCAGCAAATATTCGTTTTAGTTTTCTTTAAATTGTTCTGAGCAGCATAATACACAATATTATTTTTCTTTACATCTACCCAGTGATTATATATATATATATATATATAACTCAATATGTGTACATATTTATGTTGGTGTGTTCCCTATAGAAAGAAAGGTTAGAGAATCTACATAAAATCTAAAAGTATTTTTATGTAAAATATAACTGGAAGACAATGGAAATGTTCCTGAATCTCTAAGTGCACCCCTAAAGGGACGATATCAGGGCATAAGCGCCTTAAAATTTAAAATACATCCTATTTTTATAAAATTTAAATCATGTATAAAATTTTCTGGGGAAAACAATGAAAGCGGTTCAGAATCTATGTGCTCTCACATCTACGTGACCAATGAGGGGAGGGCCCCTTTAAAAGTACGTATATCAGATTTCAATGAGATTTAAACCATATGTATAAGACTAATTTACAGAGTTTCCTAACATTTCAGCTTCTTTCGACTATATTAGGGAGTGAAATGGGAGGAGGGGCTTGGTTTAGTTGTTCTACGGCACATCAACCCTTTTTGAGTTATTTAATGACGAATCCGGTCATTTTGGTAAATGTTTTTATGCTTCAAGTTTTTTTATATGTTCAAGTATTTATTCATGGTCTTTGGTTTTGTTTTTTTGTAGAGGAAAAATGTTTTTGGTTTTGCAGAACATGATTGAGTTTTGTAAAAGGAAAGAAAAAAAAACAAAACAACATCAATGTTTGGTGCACTTTTGGTCAGGAAGCAGGTATCTTCAGACAGCCTGATCAGGGAGGAGGGGGAAAGTAAAACAAAGAAACTAATATGGTGGTATGAGCATAGTGTAAAAGTACATAGTAGTGATATTCATTCGATCCCGAGCAATGTCGGGTCTTCCTGCTAGTATTATATATTTCTCGCCTTAGGGGAATGGGATATTCAACCTCGTGATGTCCCTTCCTTGACATGTTAGCTAAATTTTTAACCTTAATTCCCAGTGGAATTCTCTACTTACTAACACATCCTACATAGCATATTGCTACAGGCTGTGTACAACCAATTACAATACAATAAGGACCGAGAGAAGTTGGCGGTGAAAACTGACCAATGTTATGCATCTTCTAAATGAATAAATGCGAAAGTTGGGCTCATTTCTCGCACTATGTAAGTGCCAAGTAATAATCAGTTCTAAGTGACAGTTTTCTGGAGGGTGATGGTTCAATCCTCAGTACAGGCGATACTAAGAATCAAGGGAGGCGCGATAGCGCTCTATCCCTTAATAGACTTCAAAAACGACTTATGCTAGAAATCTCATTTCTTTGATCAATCATAACTCAAAAACCAATAAACCAAATTAGTTAAAACTTTGCACAATTTTTTTTTTCGATAGGTTCTTTAAGTGTGTAGAATTTCAGCATCATTAGTACAGGGAACCCAGAAAGGTCAGGCATGATTTTGTGTTATCCGTGTGTACGTACGTGTGTGCCAGCCTGTATCTCAACTATTTGATGGATTCAGCTGATTTTTGACAGAGATAGAGGTTCTATGGTCTAGTTGATGGCATTTAAATTTCAGTTTACCATATACATTAGTTTTCCAGAAAATTCTAAAAAACCTTAAAAATGACCATTGTAACATATTTTACTCACAAAAAATTATGCGTGACGGGATGCAAGTATATATATTTATTTATATTACTCGGTGTCCGGGGCGAAAGCTGTCTCTTCAGCGGTCAGTATTGGTCGCGACTTCCCTCTAACTTTAAGGTAAAAAGCCCCCACCCCCCCCAAAAAAAACAAATAAAAAATAAATTAGTTCAAACTATCATTGAAAAAAAAAAAAACATTGCTTAACGTCCGTTAAAAAAAAAAAAATAAAAAATACTGGCCCTCTCTACAACAAAAAAAAAAAAAAAGAAAAAAAAAGGAAATAAATGGGTTTAACGTTTTAAGAAAAACCAATGATACTTTTTAAGCAGTTGACGTTATTAAATAGACAATGCCTTAAAAAACGCCAAAATAAAAAAATTTAAAAAAAAGTAGTTTTCAGTTTTAAGCAACACAAAAAGTACTTTTTAACCAGTTGATTAAAAAAAAAATGCAAAAAATAAATAATCTAAATATTAATACGTTAAGGTGTACGTACGTGTCACGATCCTAAAGAAATTCAATAAATAAACAACAAATAAAACGGAGATACTTTGGAAACCGTAACATCTAGCTGATCCCGTTCGCTACTGTCGCTTCAGCGTGGAAGGAGGAGACGACGTTGGGAGAACGAAACGCTGTTTAATAAATAAAAACAGCGTTCCGTTCTCCCAACGTCGTCTCCTCCTGCCCCTCCTCCTTCCACGCTGAAGCGACAGTAGCGAACGGGATCAGCTAGATGTTACGGTTTCCAAAGTATCTCCGTTTTATTTGTTGTTTATTTATTAATTTCTTTAGGAGCGTGACACGTACGTACACCTTAACGTATTAATATTTAGATATGACGGTTTCTAAACTACACCTAACATTTTTTGGATTACACAATGAAACCAACGCACACACAGACACAATGCATCAACTCTTTCACTATTTCAATGTCGTCTGCTAATTCAAAACAAAACAAACTTAAACTTAACAATTTTACTATTTTCGACATTTCTAACTAAACTTTCTCTTATGAAAAAAAAAATGATTGAATCCATTTAATAACTTTCAATGAAATGTAATTAATTTAATTGAGTGAGAAAGTTTTTATTACGATTTCCTGTCAGATGAAATCGAAAGTCTTTCCAAAATTTGCAATTTCTCACAACGAAATATCGGCCTACCTATCTATATATCTGTCTATAATTATTGATTATATATATATATATATATATATATATATATAAATAAATTATAATGGAATTAGAATAATAAAACAATTTTTTTAAATAAAACTCAATCTTATAACTAAGTTACATTTTAGCATAGGAATAAGAAAGCCTTAGAAAAAACAAGGTTGATTAGCTCAGTTATATATATATATAACTATTGACTTTTCTCACTGTGTAAATCTATTACACACGTATATACACACATATATATATATATATAAATATACATATTACACACACATATATAAATATACATATTACACACGTATATACACACACACACACACATATATAAATATACATATAACACACATATATATAAATATACATATAACACGTATATATACACACACACATATATAAATATACATATAACACGTATATATACACACACACATATATAAATATACATATAACACGTATATATACACACACACATATATAAATATACATATAACACGTATATATACACACACACATATATAAATATACATATAACACGTATATATACACACACACATATATATACATATAACACGTATATATACACACACACATATATAAATATACATATAACACACGTATATATACACACACACACACACACATATATATAAATATACATATAACACGTATATACACACACACATATATAAATATACATATAACACACGTATATACACACACACATATATATAAATATACATATAACACACACACATATATATAAATATACATATAACACACGTATATATACACACACACACACATAAATATACATATAACACACGTATATATACACACACACATAAATATACATATAACACACGTATATATACACACACACATAAATATACATATAACACACGTATATATACACACACACATAAATATAACACACGTATATATACACACACACATAAATATAACACACGTATATATACACACACACATAAATATACATATAACACACGTATATATACACACATAAATATACATATAACACACGTATATATACACACACACACACATAAATATACATAACACACGTATATATACACACACACATATAAATATACATACAACACACGTATATATACACACACACATATATATATACATAACACGTATATATACACACACACACATATATATATACACATATAACACATGTACACCCATAAATATACATATTACACACGTACACCCATAAATATACATATTACACACGTACACACATAAATATACATATTACACACGTACACACATAAATATACATATTACACACGTACACACACATAAATATACATATTACACACGTACACACACATAAATATACATATTACACACGTACACACACATAAATATACATATTACACACACATATATATACATATATACACATACACATAAAGAACATAGATATAAATGGCTCACTTAGACATTTATGTCATATATTCGAAAAAAAGATTACTTCTACAGAATTTGAACCGAACTGTTTGTTTTTTGCTTTTTTGTCTAACTCGGTAATATGTACAAATTTCGAATGCACCCTATTTTGTTTACTTGTCGATTTTTCACCGATTATCAAGGGTCCACGTGCTAGGCTCATGAACGGATATATTATTTCGATACTCGCTCAAAAATCGAAAATTAAGCAAAATACTGTTAGATCATTACATTTTACAACGATTGGCAACATTTATTGCATGAGTTTCTAACCCTATTTTGTTTATTTTTCGATTTTTCACCGATTATCAAGGGTCCACGTGCTGGGCTCATGAACAGCCATTTTGTTTTTTGTTCTCACTGAACAGGTGGACACCAGGTTTGTTTTGAATAAAAGAAGAACTCTTTAAAATAACTTAAAACACAAAGAAACTTATCCAGTTTTGTAGAACAGAAGAGTAACTTATCTTGCCTTTGGTAACATTTATTTTTTGCCTATTTGTTTTTTATTAGCATTTATCTGTTTATTTATTGTCCTAACTGACATCTGATACTTTTTAATGTACACTTACCTATCAGGTTGCTAGAGAATTCCGGGGTTTTGGGAATTTTTCTCAAATATTTTACATTTTAGGAGGGGGGATCAGTTTCCAATGTAAATTCAACGTAGACTGATCCTCCTCTTTTTGACCATCTCAGATTGTAAAAATTATTCTTCTGTTGACAATTACCTATCATATCGCGAGAGAATTCCGGGTTTTAGGGAATATTTTTCAAATATTTGAGATTTTTTTGAGTTTTGACCATGTTGCATGTGTTGTTTGTTCTTACGCTCACAGCATTTCTTTTTCTGTTTTTCTCCCCCCCCCCCCCAATTTATCGGCATGAAATGTTCCCTTAATTTCCATTAGAAAGACGACGACTTGGTCAGTGGCTTAAATGTCAATAAAAAAATTCAGTATCTTTATTATTATTAATTTAATTATTTGATGATTAAATGTGTTTATTAATGGTGAAATAAAGTAAATAAAGCCGAACAAAATAAGTTTTTTTTAATGGCTTTTTTTAATTTGTTTGTTTGTCAAATATAAAAATTAACAATCGTTTTTAATTTAAAATTAATAAATTATTTTTTTATTAAAACTTTGTCTTTTTTCTTCTAATGTTTATTTGTAATACTTAAATATTGTTTGGTTTTACATGGACAAAAATATGATTTCGGTTCTTTCGTAAAACAGAGGCTCACCTAAGAAATTGTTTAAATTTAGCTTAGAAAATTAAAAAAAATGATTTTGAAACTCTTAAATTGACGAATATCGATTAATTTTTGAGTAAAAATTCAATTTTTAATGCCAATATCAAGTTAATTTGTCCTCTGTTCTAGAAAAAAAGACTTTTTTTAATTTTCGTATTTTTAATAGAAACAATAAAATATTAAAACTAATTAGTATATTTTGTGTTAAATAATTATTACTTTTATATTTAATTCCTAAACCAACGAATAAAATATTTAAATATTATGCAAATTAGGACCCAAGCTAAACCCTAACCGACGATTTCAGCTTGGGTCCTAATATGAATAAGTAGAAAAAATTATATTTATAAAAATTTAAAAAACAAAATAATTTTTCAAATTTTTTAAAAATCTTTTTTTTTTAATTAAAAAATCACATTTAAAAATCTGATAAAAGGGAAATTTTTCTATTAAATTAACTTTTTTTAAAGAATAAAAAAAATATTCGTAATAAATAATAAAAAATAGAAATCTCAAAACAAATTAATATTTTGAAAATATTCCTCAAAAATCAAAACAAATTAAGGTACTTCAGATTAGGACCCGAGCTAATTTTGACCCTGACCCTAACGACGGGGTCAAAGTTAGCTCGGGTCCTAATCTGAAGAAGCACTTATTTAAATAATAAAAGAAAATCCGCAAAAATCAGACAACAAACAGTGAATTAATTTTCCCTGTCACCGCTTGACAAATCAGATAAAACTAGTGGATACAATTTGGGGGCTAACCGCTTTAATATAACTTATTTTACAAGCTTAAGTCAAGTATCAGAGTTCATTTGTCCTTTTAAAACCAAAGAAACAATATCTATCGAACAAGACTTGTCCATTGTTTCTTTTTTCTCTGTTTAAATTGAACATCTTTTAATTGTTTTGCTAAAGATTAAATTAATATTTAAATTAATTTTAAGATACTTCTGCAGTTTATGGACCATGCCATTTTTTATATTAGATTTTCAAGTTAAATTCAATTTTTACGATATCTTTTGTTTATCAAATTGTTAGGTGAGAGTACAGAATAGTTAACAAATCTCATCCCTATCTCCATGTGAAGAATGGCGTTGTAAATAATATTATTTAAACCCGGTTCGTACTTAAGTTACGAGATTAAATCCATCATAATGCATTTAGGTTTCTTTGTAAACAAGTCAGCCATTTTAATATTCTGTTAATAATTGAAAAAAATATCAATTACTTCGTATCTGTTCGAAATGTGAAAACTGGCTTCAAAATTCTTAGTAAATCATGTATTTAAAAAAGCAAAATTGTTCTTCTGGTCATGAAATAAATTTCTAAGTTATTTTTTTGTAACTGTAATTCAGTGTTTTAATATCGGCGGGAGAGAGGATTTATTGAGAATCGGCCGTTGGTCGAGTCGGTTTTTTTTAAACCTCGAAATTGGTAAATTACTGTCAGTGTTTAATTAAGCAAGGAAAATGTTCAACTCAAAATATCAAGAGCAAGGCTAATTAAAAAACTTTCGCCTCTAAGTTTGGCAATTTAAAAGATATTTTTTGTTTTAGTTTTTAAAGTTTATTGTGAACAAAATGGACCGACTGTTTGTTTTTTGTTATATGCAATCCTTGCAGACTGAGATAATTTAATGTTTTGTCCCAATCTAGAATGCCTACATTAAAAACAACCTTGTGTCTATGTCTAACTCTTCCCTCGTTGGGAGACAAGTAAATAGGGATTCTGTATTTTTAATGCTTATAACACGTGTCGTCACTCTGATAAAGTCTATGGCGTGTTTGTTATAATTACTCACTTGTTAGAATTTAAATAAATGTTTAGCAAATATTTCTTTTAATATAAGCCCATAAAATCAATCCTCATAATAAGCCCCTGCCAAGATCCATCTCCTTGAGACTAATTATATGAACTATGGTGTAATACAGAAAAATGTGCTTTTAATGCAATGTTTCATTTCAGATTATCAAGGAAGCAAATGACAAAAACTTTCATGAACACTGAATTTATTGTTTGAAATTTGAGTGTCAAATTTTAAAATGGTTAGTCAAAAGGAACTAGAAAAAAGAAGCAAAAATGAAGAGAGACGAGCAAAAAAAAAAGAATGCAAATTTTGGAGAAAAGAAGCAAACTCACTGACAAAGACAAAGAACTGGTAAATGCTAAGAAAGCATTAAGGCAGTCACAATGGCGGAAGCTGCTCTCAGTTTCTCAGGCAAACAATGAAAAAGTGAAAACAAGGCACCGAATATCTAACCTAAGACACACAATCTGATCAGAAAAGGGAAACAGTGGAAACAAAAACAAGAATTTCTGCAATTCGGCAGACAATGAATGTTGCTCAAAAAAAAGTGGAAAGAGAGGTTACCAGACAGAGAATTGCTATTATTCGCAGAAAAATGACTTTTGATGAGATCAAGACAAGAGAAACAAATAGAATTAGAATTTTTCACCTTCGCAGAAATATTCCAGAAAGCAACAAAGTTATGACTCGAATCAAGGAAAATGAGATAAGGCTTCAGAAGCGCAAAAATGAAACTGAAGTTCAACGAGAGAAAAGATTGCAGCAGCTAAGAGCATACAATTTTGCCAACAAATTAGCCCAGAAAGCTAAGAAAACATGTAATCAACAGTACTATAAAAATCGTCAAGGTGGTTATGGTCATGGCATGTTCCACCCTGGAAGCAGGGAATGGTATCAGTACAGAGAGCAAAGAGAAAGACATGAAGCAATTGCTAGACTGCCTGATAATTATTTCCATTGCGCTTCAGCCAACAGGAAAGGGCAGAAGTACAATTTTCAGCAAAAAATTTCTGCAGTTGACTTTGTGGCAATGAAATTTGACTCTGCAAAAGTCATCACTGGAATTGCCAAGTTGGAGTTTGACAAGGTTCAAGAAGAATTTAGTTGACAAAGCTGAAAGTGAAATTCAGAAGGAGAATTCTGATGAAAGAAAGGAAAGATCTCTCAAAAAATGGTACTGTGGACTGCAGTATCATGTTTCCACTCAAGAGAGAAAAGAATTCAAGCAAAGGGAGGAAGATTACAGAAAATTGTCTGAAATCAAGAATGAGTTGAGGAAAGATATGAAGACAATGGATTCTGAAGGAGAGGATGACAATCAACAAATTGAGCAAAAAGATTATGTTGAGAACAATTTGCAACAAATGTACTTTGATTTAAATTTAAGTCTAACAAAGCTGATTGTCATTGATCAAGTGACTGCAGAGACAAGTCAGCTGAGTTAAACAAGTGAGCTTAAAAATGAAACAATGGATAAAAATGATTCAAACAGAAAAGAGAAACTTGTGATGGAATCAGTTGGAAAATTGGATATAGCAGCAGAAGAGAAAATGGTGCTAGATATTGCTTTGAACAAGGAACCATTGACTGATCCAGTTTTGGGAGAAATGGTTCTCCCTGAAAAGTCTGTTGAATTGGAAAATGAAGATGAAAGTGCTTTGGCCAGAAAATGTTTTGAAGATCGTCAAGAATGCAAATGGTCATGGATGGCAAAGATGCATTCAAACCTGCCCCTTTTGGCATTTGAAGAAGGAGTCAGTTGGTCAAAGAAAGTGGAAGGATTTGAAAATTTTGAAAAATGCACCAAGACATACTGTGCATCTGGAAATGATCGCTGTGGTGTTGCTGAACTTCCAAATTGTGGTAATACATTGAATCTAATGTATGAAATGTAGGCTCACTATGGCAAGTTGAGAACTGTCATTCAGTGATTTTATGAAATGTGTCAGCTGTTGAGATTTGTTCAGGCAATTGAAAGTTCAGTTGCAGCTGGAGATTACATGAAACTACACCAACTCCTTGAATATCCACCTGTGCCATTTTACTTGAAGGAAAGATTGGAAAAGGCTTTAATCGGGAATGCCAGGAGCCCGTTCCCTCAAGCAGAAGTTATTGAAAAGTTTGGAGAAATAATGAGAGCTTTTCAAATGGAAATCCGAAATTTTGCAGCATTTCCATGCGATATTTGTAGACTTAACAAGTACAAAAAGGACTTGGGGAAAAATTGAACAGAATGAAGCTTCAGAATTTGTGAAGGAGCTGTCGCCTGAAAATGCTAAATTTCCAGTTAAGGTTTGCCGTCTGTGCATGACCAGCATCAAACAAAAACTGTTGCCTGCAATGGCCGAGGCAAACAATTTGAAAATTGACCCAACTCCATTTGTGTTGAAAAAACTCAACTACATTGAAGATATGTTGATAAGAGTTGCATGGCCTTTTCAAACCATTGTCAAATTAAAACCACATGGTGGCAAAGGAATACCACCATCTGATCAGCAAAGGCACAGTGATTCATATGCCTGTCCCACTTGAAAGGACAATGTTGCATATTCAAGAGACCCTGCCATCTGCTGAAAATTTGTGATTGATTGTGTACAGTTTGCCAACAAAGGCTAAAAAAGTCTACAAAAATCTGGTCAACATGGACAAGATCAATGATGCTTTGAGTTGGTTGAAAAGGAACAACAAGTTCTACAGTGATATCAAGATTGACAAAAATGCTTCAGTTGAACAAGAGCTCATTGTTGAGGATACCGATAAATCGGCAGAGGCAATTGAACAGGAAGAATTTGTTGGGAAAGATGAAAACTACTTGCTGACTCAAGAATTGAGTCCAGAAATTGCATTTGAGCAATATACTGTGCAAAACTGCTATACAGAGTTGCCAGATGAGTCAAATATCGATACCTACAAGATGAAGCACATTGTTGATGAGCCATTGCCAAGATCTGGAACTAGACTTGAAGTCTTTCCCAATCCTATTTCCAAAGGGAAGGTTTGGAATGTTTGACAAGGAGAGGAAGCAGAAAGTCTCACCAGTAATGTACTGCAGAAATCGACTGAATCATTTAGATCCCAAGTTTAGAAGGGATATGCAATACTTGTTTGCTGCCACTTTTCGGAAAGACATTGATACTATTAAAGGCGGTCTTTATCATACTCTCAGGACAATGCCTGGTACTTTGGGAATGAATGTTGGTCAAGTGAAAGCTCATCTGAATGACGCAGATGATGCATTCGAGCTGAACTTGACAGCAATGATGAGCAAAGTTCGTGGTTCAGCCCAATACTGGAATCAAGTCAGAGGAGATTTAAGTACAATGGATCAGTATTTTGGGCCACCAACCTTTTTACTGACACTCTCTGCAGCTGAGTTTTCATGGGGGGATGTGAGAGAGTATTTGGAGCTGGTGAATGCTGATTTGGAAAATGTGGAGAATCTGAGAGCAAGCTATCTCTGTGCACTGGATCCAGTTTCAGCAGCTAAACAGTATTATGTCAGGTGGAGAGCTTTCAAAAGGCTTGTAATTGAAAATCCAAATGGACCCTTTGGTGAAGTGGACCACATGTTTGACCGAATGGAATATCAGCTGAGAGGAATGATCCATACACATGTGAAACTCTGGGTGAAAGGAGCCCCAATTTTAGCTGAAGATGGGTCAAATGTAGAAGAAGTGACTGAATTCATTCAAAACCACATTACGTGTGAGATGCCTTCAGCAGTCACCAGTCCAGAGGTGCACAAGCTGGTCAAGCAATTCCAAATGCATCGGTGCACTCCCAGTTGCAAAAGGCGTTTTGGCTGCCGTTATGGTTTTCCCAGAAAGCAGTGCAGTTCTCTGGTGATCAACAGTGTAAGCCAGGCAATAAGACAGAGGCAGGGAAAGTTTACAAGGCTCTATGATCTGGAAAGAAATGGCAATGAAACCATGATCAATGACTACAATCCAGGAGTGCTGATGATTTGGAGAGCCAATATGGACATTCAGTATCGTGTCGGTGAGGACACAATGGTGCTGAATCGGTACATTACTGGATATTTGTCAAAATCTGAAATTCAGCAAACCGAGGAAATCTGTTGACAGGAACAAGCCAAAGTTTGGACAGTTCATGTCTCTAGCTATGATGCTGTTGAAGCAAAGGCAAGTGGGTGCATATGAGGCAGCTGACAAAATTCTTGGTCATCCATTGCACCAGGCCTCTGACCAGGTTACCTGGTTGAACACAAATTCTAAGCAGAAAAGGCGCCGAAGTTTGTTACCAAAGGGTATGCTGGATCAAATGGAGGATGGTGAAACAACCATAGTCAAAACTAATCTGGTGGATGACTACTACCCCAATCGGTCTGATGAAATGGAAGAGGTTACTCTATTTGAAGTAGCATCATTGTACCAGTTTACCAGAGTGGACCCCAGAGAAAAGAGAAAGAATGAGCAGAAAAATGGAAAAATGGTCTTTGAATTGAAAAATGAACTTGGATATTTGGTGAAGAGAAATGCTCCAAGGTTGATTAAAACTTTTTTGCCAACCAAAGTTGACCAACTTGAAGACTGCTGCAGAAGACTGCTGATGATGTTCACTCCCTGGAGAAGTGATGAAGACATTCTTGCTGGGTACAAGTTATACTCTGAATGCTATGAAGTCAAATATGCAAAATTTTCTGAAGAGGCACTCAAGTGGATCAAGGGAAGAGAGAGGACCACCAGAACAACAGACCTTATCAAACAGATTGATAAAGAGAAAGAAGTGGAAAAGGAGACAAATGTGGAGACAGCTACTGTTGAATCTTTGGACATTGAAAATCTTTTGAATGTAATGCAACCTGTTTTCAATCAACCACCTGATCACGAAGAATTGGTGAGGAAAGTTAAAGATCTAAACAGCCAGCAGAGGGAAATTTATGAGAAAGTGTTGGAAAAACTGCAGCATCAGGAAGATCACAAGCAGAATAAGTGGCAGTGTAGTGAAAATCAAGATTCTCTTTTTCACATGGTGTCTGGGGTTGGCAGAACTGGCAAAAGTTATCTGATTAATGTCTTGAAATTTGCTGTGCAAGTTTGCAATTGTTGAGCCCAAATATCATGCAGCTTGTTTTTTGGCAGCACCGACAGGAGTTGCAGCTCACAATATCAATGGTCAGACACTTCATGCAGCCTTCAACCTGCCAGTGCAGCATGGTGAGACTGGGAAATACACCCCATTGGAAAGAGAATGGGAGACAGTCTTGCGCTATGTGTACCAGAACCTTCATCTTTTGATCATTGATGAAGTGTCAATGGTCAGCAACAGTCTGCTGGCAATGATCAATTTGCGAATGCAGCAGCTGTTCCCAGAGCACAAAGGTAATTATCAGTTTAGAATCATTTATAACTTTCATTTTTTTAAACTTTCAAAGTATTTTTTGAAATGTGTTACTTATTCACAGTTTCTATAATAATTCAATTATTGATTTTGACAGCCCTATAGTTCACAAGATGCACTATAATTCAGTTATTGCGTTTTAGATCAGCCCTATGGTGGACAAAATGTGCTAGTCTTTGGTGACCTGCTCCAGCTGCGCCCAGTTCGAGCCAATTTCTGTTTTCAAAACCTGATGAGATCTGAAGCCAAGAGACTGTTTGGCTCTATTTCAATCAGTGGAGATCAATTGTGGACTGGAACTGTAACCTACAGGTAGACATGCTTTTTTTGTTGAATGTGCTCTCATGTTATGAATTTTTCATTTAAAAAAATTGCACTATTTTTGCAGATAAATTGGTAGGTTCTAAATTTGAGTAGGCAAGCCAACCAAAAATAAGTTAATATGGTTTGTATAAGAATGTAGACAAAGAGTGAAAAATTCAGTTGTCTTTATTAGTTGCAGTAAGTTGAGCTGTATGAGATGCAAAATAGTTTAGGTATAACAATTCATATTATGTAGAATTTACCATATACAGTATTTGGGGATGTGTTTATGTAGCTAATGAAAATAACACTACTTGTGGGAACAAAATTATGAAAAATACAGTATTTTACAGAAATTTGTTTATTTCAGTGAGCTGACTGAGAACATGAGGTAACAGGAGGACCCAGCTTTCGCATCCCTGCTGAATCGTTACAGATGTGGTCACCCTAGCAATCAAGATGTCCAGTTGCTAAAATCCAGACTGATTTCTTCTGTTTATGAGAAAGAATACTTGAAATCAAAAGTGGACTCAGTTGAAACGCAACTGGAATTTGCTGCAAATTTTTTTTAGATGTTCAAGAAGAATGTGAAGGAAGTAAAATACCACCAAGGGCTCTTTTTGGAACAAATGAGCTTGTGGATCTGTTCAATGAAAAATTGCTCAAGCTAAAAAAATTTGAACTGCTGAGTGTGAACGCAGATGATTTTGAAAGCTCAAGGCAGAAGAAAAGACAACAAAGAGGAAGACCCCAGAAGAAAGGAAAAAATTCAACTGAAAAACTCAAAAGATCTGAAACTGCTGGTCTCCCAGATGTGTTGCAAGTAGCTGTTGGAGTCAGAGTAATGTTAATCAGATAATATCGATGTATCACTGGGACTGGCCAATGGAGTTGTTGGAATTGTGACCAATATTGCAATGTCAAGCAGTGGTAATGTGACAAACATCAGTGTGAAATTTCCAAATGTGGATAATATTCAAGCAATTGAAAGAGTTGAAGCTCAGTATGAAGTTGGGAAAAACGTTTTTCTGACCAGAAAGCAGTTTCCTTTAGTGGTCTGTTATGCAATGACCATCCACAAGTGTCAGGGTCTTTCCCTTGACAAAGTTTTTGTATCGATTGGAGCTGAAATCTTTGAAGATGGGATGGTGTATGTGGCTTTGAGTAGAGCAAGAAAATTGGCAAATGTCTTTTTGATCAACTTTGATCCATCAAGAATTCGCTGTGCCAGGTTTGGCTACAATGAGTACAAGCGCCTAAGAGACACAGTTGGAATGGAAGATTTGCCAAGGTGCAATGTTCTGCCCTCATCAGTTCAACTGACAAAATACCAAGCCAAGAAAGGTTTGCAGCAGCCAGATGGTCAAGTGGCAGTGAAGAGGCTAATGAAGAGAAGGAAAATGCACGATTTTGTTGGAGATGAAGCCAAGGAAGCTGTGAAAATTGATGTTCTGAAGCTCAGGAATCAAGACGGTGTTAGCTGTTATGCGAATACTGCTGTACAGCTTCTATTCCAATGCCCGGAAGTTAGAATGGTGCTGAACAATATTGAAAGCCTGGAAAGTTTGCAGTTGTCAGCCAGAAATTTACAAAAGCTCTTCAAACAAGAGGCAAACGACTGTTTTGATTTGAGGTTGTCTGTGGATACAGAAAGTCAAATGACTGAATTCTCAGAGCAAAGACAACAGGATAGCCACCACTTTTTGCAGTCCCTTTTGGACAAATTGCCAAATGAAATTGAACAGTTGTTTCTTGGCAAAGAGAAAACAACAAGAGAATGTCAAGTGTGTCATCTTACAAGCTCAGTCACTGATCCTTGCAACCTGGTCACCTTCAGCTGCTCCAAGTATCATAATCAAGACATCCGATTTCAACAGTTGATTGATGATTTTTGTTCTCCAGGCGAGTCAGTTGAAATGTGGTGTGAAAGGTGTGATCAGAACGAAGATCATAAAATTATTGATGTTGAGTACCAGTTTGGAGCCGATCAAAAGTACATGTGCATATACTTAAATCACTTTGCTTTCGATGGCAATGTGGCTGTGAAGTTCTCAAGTGGTGTCACCTACTTCAATTCAACCAGGCAGCAGATTTTTGGCCAGCTCTTCAAACTATTGGGAGCAGTTCACCTGACTGGAAGATCAGTTCATTCTCGCCACTACACTGTCTACTTGAGAAATGATAATTCAGGATGGGTCAAAATTGATGATCTGAGTTCGGTTGGAGCAATTCCCCAGAAATCTTTTGTGCAAAAGCTGAAGAACATTGTGCTTTTAGTTCTGCAAAGAGCCTAAAACCTTGAACTTTGAAATTGTATTAAATTTATTTCTCCATATGCAAGTGAAACTGAATGTCAAATTTCTGCATCTGCAAATTCATGAAATATTGTTCCAAGTGCTTTTTAACTGTTTTCTATGTGATGGGTATGAAAAACCATTTTGGCTATGGTGGACAGTTGACTTTTACTTTGATGAAATCCCTTGTTCTCTGTTCACTTCTAGTTGACATGGGTGTCTTCCTAGTCTTCACGCTTTCATTATTGATTTTAAATTCTATGTGATTGTGTTCATTATTTGCATTATTTTAGTCTTATTGTTTTTTAATGGTTGTAAGTATTCTGTTTCCAATATGTCAGTTCGGATGACAAAATATCAGATTGATAACTGTCTGCAGCAAGTGGATATGCAAACGGTGAAATGTGCAGTGAACAGTGTAGAAGTACTGTTGTAGCAGTTGAAAATTACAGTATAATTTAAATAAGTTCTGTAAGGGGAACTTGGAGATGTTTGAAGAGAAAAACGTGGCCGTTGAATTTATTGTCTAGTTATTTCAGGAAAACTATAGAAAGCGACAGATATTAGTTAATCGTGGTGACTCAGTGTTGATACACTGCCAAAAACTTGTTTATGAAAATTGAGCAACAAAATAATTTCATATATTTTGTTTTCCTTTGTACACTGAATATTTTATTGTTTACTATTGTGAATAACTTTATTATGTCTCCCTGCTCCAAAAATGTTTGATTGATCTATTTATTTCATTCAAATTAAATATTTTTGCATTGTGTCCTTGTCAATTTTCAAACACACTGATTGTAAAATGATAGAATCACCATTTCTTGTTTGCAATGAATACATGGTAAAGTTTGGAAAAAATTGTTCTAGTTTGAATTGTATCATGAGTAAATATACACTCATCATAATTTAAAAAAAAAAAATTTACCTATGAATATTGGAAGAAACATTGATTAGTCAAACTACCAACTATATCAGTTATGAGAAGGCATTGTATTGAGGCATAGCCTTTACAAAAGTAGTGACATTCCATGAAAGATGCCAGTATACTGAAATCATATGCCCTTAATAGGGTTAAGATTAAAATTATTATATACTCAACACTAAATGTACAAAAGCAAAGAAATTCCCAAATTTTTACACTTTTATTGTCATTAAGGGTATGCGAGCACAACAGGGCTATGTATTTTACTGGTAGAAATTTTTCTTATAAAAAATATAAACATTGTTACTATTTTAGCACTTAATATAAGCATTGCCAAAAAACATTTTTACTGGTATTTTACTTACCTTTATAGTATCCTTATCAATCATGCCTGAGTGGAACCATTATTCATACGACACTAGCATCATTGTTATGTATTAAGGAAAATGAAGGTATTCTTGTTGTATATAAGTCAATTTTATGTTTCACACTTTAATTTATTAGAATTAACAACTTTCATCATGTTTTTTAATATATAAACGAGTTTTACTGTATTTTTTTAACAATACAATACATTTTCTTACAATTCACATTGAAGTTCCTCAAATAAAATTTTTAAATCTTATAAATCAAAAAATGTGAACTGTAAACCTTTGTATTTCTCATTTCACTGAAATTTTCGTTTTCTTTGAACTAGGACTCTAATATGACAAATATGGGCAATAGAATTAAATTTTATTTCGGTTCTTAATTTGTAACCTTGCCTAAGAGTTCAACACGTAGCCTACAGCCAAAGTCTAAGTTCTTACTGGATCGACCTAGGCCCAGTCGATATTAGGTAGCTTCCATAAGAACATCAGATCGATCAGAACGTTTGTCAAAAGAAGACGATGAGTTCCAGCCGAATTCCCTTCGGAAACGCCCAAAAGATTTTGTATATACGATTAATTCTTGTTCGATGTTTTGCGCTGAAGAAAAATTCCTACCAGTAAAATACATAGCCCTGTTGTGCTCGCATACCCTTAATGACAATAAAAGTGTAAAAATTTGGGAATTTCCTTGCTTTTGTACATTTAGTGTATATGAATTTTCATCTTAACCCTATTAAGGGCATATGATTTCAGTATACTGGCATTTTTCATGGAATACAATCATGAATTACTCAAGACTTCCGTACAGATTCCAGAGTTTGACAAGACGCACCTGAAGAAGGTAGGAGGTAACATCAGATGAAATGTCCAAGATGAGAACAGTAGTTCAAATAATTCATTCTTGTTCCTATCCAAAATGACTGTTCTTTTTTTTCCCCTCACATTAAAAAACCAACATTATCTCGAACTTTGCCCTCGTGAGAATGCAAGGAAATCAAGACAACTTCTTTCATTTCAAACTTAATGTACCAAACATGTTTCTCTGCTTCTTTCTCCATTCATTGTCTTTGGTTCCTACATATTACATTTTTTATAATACACTATTCCCCTCCAATTGCCCTTTATTTATTTGGCAACTGCTTTAATATATTCTATAGAAAGAGAAAGCAAGAAAGAAAAAGATGTCATAACAATGCAGTTGGCCTTTTGATGTCATCTTCAAATGTTCTTTTCAAACATTTTCTGTTAAAATAAACCGTCTTTATATAAATTGATATTTTGTTCGCCCGTCACTCATTTTTTTTTTTAAACGTAATAAATACATTGCGGAATTCGTCTCATTTAGAAATATCAGAGATCTTAATTACTTTTAGAAATGGGTAATATTGCATTAATAGTAAATAAATTATTAACAAATAAAGCGGATGCCATGATTGGAAATCGAAGCCAAAACCTTGAGATCTTCAGTCTGAGGTTCCCAATGGACCTATTTAGACTTTTTTTTATAAAAGGTTAAAACATTACCATAACAAAATAATTATAGCTTTGCCGTGATGTCATGGATTTGATTTATGTCAAGTTTCAAAATAAAAAATAAATAAATGTATGGGTAAACATTATCAATAGTGTTTGAAATTATTTTAATAGTCCAAAACAATTTTACTTTACTATGTATTGACATTAAAAACAATTTAATATACTAGAATGTGCTCTTCTTAATCTTATAATTTGTCCCAAATATATTACTCTAGTAAGAAAAAATTGAATTTTTGAATTCTAGCTCAACAATAAGGACAAATACTGCAAAGAAATTAATAAATTTTTTTTTTTTTAACAAAACATTATTATAATTATTTTTTAAAGTTTCTATCTTCATCGAAGCATGTGGCCACATGACTGTTTCTCACAGTCCTTTGCATTATTATTGTACTCTGCAAGATTTTTCAAGCTGCATTGGTTGGAGAAGACAAGGTAGTGCTGTATTGTATGGTCCTTTTCTCAACATTCGTCAACACAACCGACTCGACCAGATGGTCGAGTCGGTTGTGTTGACGTATCTGGCCATAGCAACTTTTGATCATGCCATTTTTGTTCTCAAGCGGTTGAATGTTCTCCACGCAATCCAGGGGCTTCCGAAGGGAGGAGGGGGTCTAATGTCAGTAGGAAGAGGGGGCATGAGATGTTAATGGCTCGACATGGCTGAGGAAGCTTCACCTTAATTTCAGTCATTGGTTCACGTCCATGAAGGAAATGGCATTCATCACTGGTAGACCTTGTGATCTTTACTCAGCCGACAACTTCCCGTCTCACATCTGCAACAGCAATGCCAGCGAGATGCAGGTTGTTCAGGTTGGTAGGCTTCCGGCAACCAGTGATCAAGCGGCAGGTGTTTTTCAACGATGGGTCGAGTTTATTAGCATGGGTTGATCTTTTATAAACAGGACATGCATACTCTGCACAGGGTAAAGGCAGTATATTTTAGTATGTGTGTGCTGTAGCTTCACAGTTGGAGTTGATCAGTTTCCATAGGATGTTGCTACGAGAGCTAACTTTCAAAAGTTTCTATTAAATCATCTCGCAATCTTCTCCCTAGTAAAGTAGTTAACCCTAATGCATGTATATTGGGTGAGTAAGTTTGTTTAACAGCACTTGAAGTTCTGTGGGCCATTTAATGCCAAAAAAAAGTTTTAAGTTGTTTTTATTTTTAGGATATGGGGTTTTATAGCTTCGTTTGATTTGTTCAAGTTCTTTATATCTTCAAATATTTATTGATGGAGTTTGGTCTGGTTGTTTTATGGCATATCAACCCTTTTCGGGTTATTTAATGCAGAATCCGGTCAAAGTTTTTATGCTTTGTAGAGGAAAATTGTTGTTTTTGGCTTTGCAGAACATGATTGAGTTTTGCAAAGGGAAAAGAAAGAAAAAACAACATTAATAGTTGCTTCATTTTTGGTCAGGAAGCCAGTTGCATGTATGTTGCAGCCTACAACAGAAAACACTTTCATGAAATTTCTTTTGTACCTATGTGATATTGCATTTTTAAACCATTTTAAGGCTTGTTATGCTATCAAACGAACTTGACGCGATGCTTATCGACCATTTTTTTTTTTTTAAACAAAATGTGTATAAATGAAGGGCTGCTACCCACACATGAGTCTTACCTTGCCTTGTTGTTGTCTTAGTCATACTTGAAGTTGATTTGGGAGGCGGAGCAGCTTTTGTAGGAAGTGGCTTGGATGTGGGGGCCGCAATTCCTGCCATCTGCCGAGCAACAAACGCATCATATTCATGTCCATCATAGTTGGCCTCAAAAAACTTTTTAAACCACTGAACAAATTCAAAATTATCTTGAAATTTACCCTTTACAAGTCTTTCTACCGGGACAACCTGGAAGAAAAGGATGTAAAAAGGTAGTAAAGGAGAAAAAAGAAAAATGAAAAATTACTGTAGACAACCGGAGGACAAAAAGTACTCACATTTCAAGCAATCATGCCGTAGCTTATTGAACAAGGTTTATAAACATGGTGCCTTTAGATTCATTAACTCCAAGAGCTATTTTTGTAGTTGGCCGACTCTTTAGTACCATACTGACCATTCTACAGTGAAATTTCAGAGAGAAACCTACAGAAATGGTGACTTTCCACACCAGAGAAATTTATTCAACTTATTTTCAAACATGCTTGAAAATGAATTAAAAAAACAAAAAAAAAAAACAACACTTTTTTCAGCCTCAAGAGACAATGGATAAAGATGCCTGCGTGAGGAATATAGTGAAGTTGTGCAATCTCAACTGCACCGATTCTGAACTGGCATTGAGTGAGTCCAGAACAACTGGAAACTATGTTCCTTTTAGACTAATCGCACATCCAAGACTTGAATAGTCTAGTCTACCTACTATTTTATCCACAGCAGAGTCGCAAGATATAAGATCCAACTCAGACGATTCCAACTCATTATTTTAAAGTCTTCCAATATTCAGACAAGATTCTTCGTAGATTAAAAATATACTTGCTTTAGCATTCTTACTCCGAAACCCTGGCTGAAAGGAGGGTTTAAGGATTCATATCTTTGTTTTTTTTTATATTATAAAAATAATTACTACATCCCCACTTTCTTATAAAGTGTTACAATACATAATTAAATGTGTTCAGAATACAAAAAAAAATATTAAAAATATTAAAATGAACCTTGAGAAATACAGATTGAATGGACTTACTTTATCAACTCCCAACTTAGCAAAGCTTGCCTGGAGAAGTTTGAAGTTCTGTATATATTCATGTTCTAATCTAGTATTGAACTTTACTCTTTTTAATGGTAGACAACCTGAAAGAAATAAAAAGATAGTTTGTTATTTGTTTTGAAAACTTATTCATATATAAAAAGGAAACAGTTGAGATATTAATTGTGAATAGAAAACTAAATGACATTCAGTTCAAAACAACTTTATTCTGCCTGTCTGAATCCCATGGACACAAACAGGAGGGCATAGAAAAAAAGAGAAACAAGCCGCGCGTGCGTGGTCCCCCTCTGAATGTGACAAGTGTAAAATGCAATAAATTTGGGAAATTTGGGGCATTTTTGACCTCCCCCCCCCCCCCCCCCATGGGGGCGCGAACCAGAATTTTTCTGATGTCAATGATGCTCATTTTATATCCAGAACAATTGCCTCTACATTTTGGCCAAGTTTCAGAAAAATTCAATGGATGGATCAAACTTTATGGGAGAAAAGGGTCATTTTTTGCCATTTATGGGAGCTTTTGACCCCCTGGGGGGCTAACCAGATTTTTTTTTCAAAAATCGGAGAATGTCACTTTCTAACCTGACCAAAGTTACAACTTCATGCAAAATTTCAGAAAAATTGAATGTATGGATCGAACGTTATGGGAGGAAAGGGTAATTTTTTTGCCATTTTAGGGGCACTGTGCCCCCCTGGGGACGCGAACCGGATGTTTTCCAAGGTCAGCGATACTTAGTTTCTATTAGGAACAATTGCCTGCACATTTTGGTCAAGTTTCAGAGAAATTGAATGGATGGATTAAAAGTTATGGGGTAGAAAATGTCATTTTTTGCCATTTCGGGGCCTTTTGCCCCCCTGGGGTGGATAACCAGATTTTTTTTTAAAAATCGGAGAATATCACTTTCTAACCTGATAAAAGTTACAACTTCATGCAAAATTTCAGAGAAATTCAATGGATGGTTGCGGAGAAAAATCCGGACGGACACACATACGGACAGAAATGCCTTAAAACATAGGTCTCCCAATTTTTTAAATCGGGGGACCAAAAAAAAAGAAAAAAAAGGGATCAATTGTATCAAATCACAGCTTTCTGAGGTCCATAACGTCAGTTGTGTAATCTATTTCCACAGGGCTGCAGAGTAATACTATCAGGGATGTGAGTGAGCAACGGCAAAAATACAAAAAACAACTTAAATTGAGATGACCCCACCCTCAATTGGTTAACTGCTATAAAACGCTAGAATAGCCAAGAAATAGGGGACCAGATGTCAAATTCATATGCAAACTGATCTCCCACTCAAAATTCTACAAATAATTGTTTTTGCTTAATTTTTTTTTAGGTGTGTTCATATATAATTGCCTAAATAAAGTAGAATCTCATTGGGTGGGAGTGGGTGGTTAAATCTACAATACTCTCTTCATACTGAAAGTATTGACTTCAGTTTGCTTTTAAATTCTTTAAATATATATATATTCACACACACACACACACACATATATACATGGGCACATACATACATACACACATATATACATGGGCACATACACACACACACATATGTACACGTATACACACATGTACATGTACACACACATATGTATACATACATGTATCAGGTTTACCCGGTATTTCCCGGGCCATAAAAAACTAAATAGGGTAAAAAGTGTGTAACATGTTTATATTAAAACTAGTATCTTTCTACCCCCCCCCCCCCGTTTTCCACATTCCTCTTTCACCTCTGCCCAGCCCATTCCTCTATCTTGTTTTAATTCACTTGAGCTTTCAGTTTAAAAGTTATTACTCTCAGGTAACACCGAGTTTATTCCTCCACCCACTTCCTCAAAAATACAATGAAATCTACATTTGTTTGAATATATTCCTAGGCAACACGTTTCTTGTCTTATTCTTCATTAAGCATACACCACATTTAACATGTACTACTGTATTATTGCACAAATCTGCTCTATCTAGGATATTGAACACTACCCCCCCCCCCCCCCCCAAAGCAGAGTACCTTTTCTGGTATACTATAGTATAACAAAATACAGTGAAAATCTTTCTTCTGGCAACGTGGCGTTTAAAAACATCTGCTTTATGTAGGATTGCTTTATCTAGGTTATTAATGACTCCTGGGCAACACCGAGTTAACAAAAGACAGAAGTTCTTTCTCCCGGGCAATGCTGCACACTTGCTCTATCTAGGATGTTGACCACTTTTGGATTACTACATACCAAATATAAAACTAATCTGTCATTTATTGCCCCTGTTTAGAGCACTAACCCAAATAAATTAAATATGCCCCCAGAGCACTACTAAAACCATCATTTCAGTGTTTCTTGAAATGAAAGCTAAATAGACTGAAATTGGCTAATTTTATGAACTAAAAATGAGCAGAAACTTATCTCATTTAGTTATGTGGAAATATGAGAAATCTATTTCTAACTTGTATATTGATATGCCTCGATTGTGTAAGAGTGGTTTTAGTTTTTAAATTGCATTCATGGACACAATATTTGTGTTATTGACTACTTCCTTTTACTTGTTCCTAAAAACATCTATACCCCCCCCCCCCCCCCCCACACCGCAAGACTCCCAGGCATATAAAAGGTTGGAGAAACTTTGATATTTATAAAGATCAAATATCCATAGTATAAAGAAATGCTTTGTGCAAGTACCAAGTTAACTAAAAAGTAGATCAACATTTTTTTTTAACGCATGGTAAATATTTCAGAATGCAGGACAAGCCCAGTATGTTGCTCAATGATTCAAGTTATTTACCGTAACATTCCAAGTTTATCATGGGGTGAGGAGAACCATTTAAGATAACCTGCAGCAAGGTAATTCAAAGCAAAAGAGAAAATACTTTACTTATAATTACAATGAAATAAGATTAATTTTTGAACATATAGAAGATTTCATGGGCCACTCGAGAAACTATAAACATTTTATATGTTCTAGGTAGGTTATCACATAACCTGTGTAAGCTTTTTTTTTTTTTAAGTTTAAAAGTTAAAGAAAAAAGAAAAGTGGCCCAAAACTTTCACTCCAAGAGTTTGGGTAAACTTTCATCATAACTGATTAAAAAAAACAAAACAAAAAACAATTTTAATCATTCCAAATATCTGTAGTTGTTAATAGCATAATAGTGTTTGGGATAACTTTGATATATTTTTAAAAATATTATTTAATTTCAGAACGATTTGAAGAATTTAATCGTAATGCAACAGATAGCTATGTTAACTATTGGTGGGTTTGAGAGGTAGACTGTAGAGACTAGAAAGCATCGGAATATTGCAAGAGAGCGCCCTGTACGATGATTCATGCCAGATTAAAAAATTCAAAAATCTTAGCTGCAATTAGGTGCTCTTTGAATACCTTGAAGATCGAGATGTGAGCTTTTTTGTTTTACAATCAAATCACCGCTTATTAAGGTCCACAGGTTACTCGAGGATAAGGGTTATTGAGTTTAACAGGTAGACGGTGAAACACCGAGGGGATTAGTAACGCTGGTTGTAACTGGTTAGAAAACGACTATTAAAGTGGATGGCTCAACAAGACTTCAGAAATAAATATACTTTGACATGGATTAAAAAATAATGTATAGGATATATTTTGAAAGAGTTTTAAGCATTTTCGCAACATTTATGAAAAACGGGATTCGTTACTACTCCTCTAGGAGGAATAAAAATGCACAAAATTTTATTTCCAATAAATTAAAAAAAAAAAGAAAAAGGTTAACTAAATGCTAGAATGGCTTGGAAATGGGGGATTATTTTACATGAAATTTATAGGTGAAACTGATCCCCCACTTTAAAATTGATAAGTTTTCTTTTCTTTCTGAAAAGTTTTTCATGGTGTTTACATGTAATGTCCTAAAAAGGTAGAATCTCATATTTTAGAGGGGATAGAAAGCATTTAGCAGGTGTTAATCTAGAATACCACCAAAAAAATCTTGCGATGTATTCATTTTAATGCAGTCCTAGTATCAGACTTAAGTTTCTTGTACATAAAATG
Source organism: Sepiola atlantica (assembly GCA_963556195.1). Taxonomy (NCBI): domain Eukaryota; kingdom Metazoa; phylum Mollusca; class Cephalopoda; order Sepiida; family Sepiolidae; genus Sepiola; species Sepiola atlantica. Next base: position 154,744,271 of record OY744522.1, on the reverse strand, counting down.
CAGTACAATTCAACTTCTATAACCTTTACTATTTAATGGATACATGGTATTTTTAAGGTATTTCAACATATTTATGGGCATTTACTACAGATTACTTGGAAACTGTTTATTTCTGAAGATTTTCAATGGCATATTCTGATTCTGTGCACAAAATTACACTTACGACACATTTCATTGCTTAATCTTGTTTTAACAAAGATATAACATTTTTACTGAAAAAAGTGTAAAAATGTGACGAAACATGGTTTTAAAGAGGGAAAATACCCAACAGCGTGGGGCGCAAAAACAGTCATAACTTCCTTATTTTGAGTCAGATCTTTAAAAAATTAAAAAGATTCTTAGATCATCAAGCTCTTTCTTTGTATGCCATTGAGATAATTTTAGCAATTTAAATTTTTTTATGTGTATTGCTAATATAAATAATTACCAAGGCTACCAACCCCTTGAAAAACAGACAAAAAGCAACACAATTGCTTGGAGAGAAAGACAGTGTACATTTAAAAGATAAGATTATTTTGTTTATATTTAAAATAAAAATTAAGAGTTTGCAAGTTGAAATTTAAAAGAATTTCACTATATTTACCTATTTTTGCATTCTGAACTTACAAAAAATATGGTGGTCAATTCTTACTCCCTATTTTTACTGGGGATATCAATGTTAACCAGCAACAAACATACAATTGGAGATAAAGATTAGTTCAAAAGGACCAAGTATTCAAAAAACCTTGATACCTACCTTGGAAAAGAATATCCATAAATTGAGAATAAGCGGCACCTAAAAAAAACAAATTATAAACGATAAAATTATTAGTTGAAAGAAAAAAAAAAAAAAATATATTGATGATTCTGAAATCTAGAATATATGGTAAAATAATAAGTCTGTTATAGTAAAAATAATGCCTGCCCTTAAATACCTTATGCACGATGTTTATCTCTATATAAAGTTAAGTGTGTATATGTATTATATAAACAATATTTTAAATGTTTATATAATAAATATTTATAAAGCTGTAACTTGTCATTTGAAAAAATATTGGTTTTATTAATATATATATACAAATACTTGTGACTGTAACAATACAATTGATTGCCCATTACAAAAGTGTTAATCATTCTCTATAGTTTACCTATCATTGGAACTAGAGAAAATACTGAAAATAAATTTTATATAGACATTGCTGGAAACACCCTCGAAGAAAGATCTACAACCACTAATGTTCTTTTAATATTACTTCACTTATAAAAGTTCACTTGCCCAACATTTCTGGTACCTAACTAGAAATAATAAAACACTAATAGTGAAGTGGAATATTATTAGAAAAACTTGTAGATCTCTAAACACCTTGTTATCTTTGCCTAAATTAAAAACGTGAGATAAAATTTAGTGATGGGGTAAACTTAAAATTCAGAAACCTCGATTAATTGTAGGCACAATAAGTTGTACACTTAATAATTTGCATACAACCCTTTGAATCCGACTTTTTAATATAAAACTCATTTCACCCCAAAAAACAAATTAGAGTGAAAGTTTTTTTTTGGGGGGGGGGGGGGGGGGGGGGGGAGATGATCCTAAATTGGGAGATGTGCTTGTCCACATAAGTTTTGAGAAACAGGGAAACAGGGAGCAGAGTGGGAGTTCCAAAGGCTGGCAGCACGAGGAAAGAAGCTATTGGAGTAGAAGGTTCTCCAGCATCTGGGGGACCTCCACAGTGAATGGATGGGATTTAGCGTATTGTCAGGTTGGTCGAGTGTATTTACGTCAAATAGACATCAGAGCATCAAGTTCATCGGAGCACATTCCATTGAAGAACTTGTAAAACAAGCACAAGGATGTAACATTGTGGCGATGGGACAGGGGCTGGAGCTTGGTGAAAAGTGAGGAACCTATTAGATTAACGACTCGCTTTTGGACCTTGTGTAAGAGGGAGAGACTAGTGGATGGTGCACTAGCCCAGATGTGACAATACTCCATGCATGGCTTTAGGATACTGTCATGCTAACTGTTAGGTGTGAGAAGTTTTCAAGCACGGTAGTAATACCATTATGCCAGACCGTGTCAAAGGCTTTGGATATATCAAGCGATACCGCCCTAACTTCACCTGCCGTGTCCAGTATATGGTATATGCATTCAGAGATGACCATTAGGATAGCCGCAGTAGACCATGCTTGTCTAAATCCATACTGATGGTCAGAAAGAAGTTTAGCATTAACGAGGTGATAGACTATCGCTAGATTGATTAAGGATTCAAAGATTTTAGCGAAGAGCGGGAGTAAACTGATGGAGCAATAATTCTGAGGGTCAGTTCTATCTCCAGAATTCTTGAAGACTGGTAGCACAGAGACAATTTTCTAGCTATCAGGGAAGCAAGATTCAGCAAGACATTTGTTGTAGTTTGGAGAGGACAGGGGCCAGTTCAGCAGAGCATTTCTTTATTACTATTACTGGTATAAGATCAGGTCCACATGCTTTGTGTCAAGGTTTTTTATGATATCTCAATTTCTTGACGCATTTAGTTTCAGGCCAGCTAACAATTACAATCGCTTTCTGCATCATGGAGTTTTCATCCGTTATTTTTACAAATAATGCACATGTGTTATATACATCAGAATTTACTTGGAACATGCCTGAAATATCACACATCCTTAAAACCAGCTGTTTGCAACGCAAATTTTTCTTCCTTGAAAAGTATCTGGATCAGTCCAGACTGGCACCAGGCATACATATCGATCAGTACACTTGTATGGGATTAGAAGCCAAAGACAGCCCCTCCTAACTTGATACTTTGAGATAACCAAGTTTGAATGGGCAAAGTTTCTATGTGTGCATACACCAACGCAATTACAACTGAAGAGGTGTTCATACTCAATAGGGTTATTAGTTTTAGAGGATCTTAAGTAACGATACCAGACGGAATTGAAGTGACATTTCTTTAATAAAAATACGTTCTTACCTGAACATAATTCCTCAATTTTCGTATAATCCAGGGCCAAACTAGAGTTCACCCAAGCAAGAATGTCATGCCTGCTGAGGTCCCCAGAAGTTGCATTTGTGCTGTACACGTTCACAGCCATAATAATGGCCTGAAAAAGAAAAGATCATAAAAAGCAAAGAAAAAAAAAAAAGTAAAAAACTATATTTTAACCATATTTTTTTTTCAAAAATCGAATAATGTCACATTCTAACCTGACAAAAGTTACAACTTCATGCAAAATTTCAGAAAAATTGAATGTATGGATCAAACGTTATGGCAGGAAAGGGTCATTTTTTGCCATTTTAGGGGCACTATGACCCCCTGGGGGCGCGAACCGGATTTTTTCCAGGGTCAGCGATACTTAGTTTCTATTAGGAACAATTGCCTGCACATTTTGGTCAAGTTTCAGAGAAATTGAATGGATGGATGAAAAGTTATGGGGTAGAAAATGTCATTTTTTTGCCATTTCGGGGCCTTTTGACCCCCGGGGGGAGGAATAACCAGATTTTTTTTTCAAAAATCGGAGAATGTCACTTTCTAACCTGACAAAAGTTACAACTTCATGCAAAATTTCAGAGAAATTCAATGGATGGTTGCGGAGAAAAATCCGGACGGAAATGCCTCAAAACATAGGTCTCTCAATTTTTCAAATCGGGGGACCAATAAGTTACAAGTGTTTGTGATTTCGAATTTTAATACATATAATTGTGTGGATAAATCTTAAATAAAAGCAACAGAATAAAACTAATTTGTATCTCCAATTGACTTACATGCACATTTGTAATTGTTGGAAATTACAAACAGTTAACAGAAACATTGTTAAAGAAGAAAAACAAATGTTTGATGAGGTGTCTCCTTCCCTGAGCAGTTGTACAACATAGATGGTCTATCCAACTTACAGTTGCCCATATTTACATGAGCTCAAGCGGAATATTGTTCCAAGCATCCATTAACAGAGTTTAAGGATTTTATGTCTGCGACCTCTGTAATTAAATTTGATGTAGCAGTCAACTCCAAGATAATAAAATTCATGTCGAGATCTTGACTTTTTCATGGCCATTCATTTGGTTCAATGAAGTCATGTGTATTGGCTCTCATCCAGGCAACAGTGACCTTGGATATATGGGCCTTTGCTCCATTTGTTCCTATGTTTACTCATGCATATTGCCCTAAATCTAAATTTGCAATTTTTGTCTTGGAGCCAAAACATTAGATCCTGTAAATACCAAAGTAAATTGAAGAAACCGTGTCTATTTTATTATTTGAATATGCTGAAGTTACTGATTTAATTTAACAGAAGTTACTGAATATTTACAGAGCTAGCTGGCTGATGTATTATCCGATATTACGACCAAAACAGTTTTAAACTAATACTCCATGAGTAAGCTAGTACTAGTTTATTTAATCAAATTGCCTACTTTTAACAATTTGATTGTTTTTATTTAATATATAATTTTGTGGATAAATTAATAATTGTATTCACATATTTAAATTAAGTAATTTTATAACAGAAGGAGCGAATCTTGTGATTTACGCAAGCTTACCATAATTTAAAGTTTTAAATTTTTATTTAAATATTTGCATAAAAAAGTTATTTAAAAAATAAAAATGATAACTCGTCTACTATTGCTTTTTTTCTTTTTGGTAAACTAGCAGGGCTACCCAGCATTGTACTGGTAGGGGGGGGGGGTAAAAAGTTATAATTTATTTTTATTAGAATCAATTGATTTCCTATTGTCACACGTCAGGTAAATCTTACAGCAAAATCAAAAACTGGTAAACCTTACAAAAATGAAGTAAATCTTACGTTTTCGATATTTACTTTTTGCGTAAGTTAAAATTTAAAGAAATGTTTGACATTAAAAGAAGAAAAAAAAAAAGCAAGATAAGTTTCACACAAAATGAAAATCCAGCCTCTCACCAATCTGTACATAAAGCATGGAGATTAATTCCTATTTTAATCACACAAATATGAAGAATGAAAAGTGTGTCAGCAATACGTGTTGGAATTGAAGATGGATTGTCTCAACTGTATGTTTTTTTAAAAATTAAATATAAACGTGAAAGTCCGTAAAAGAATAGCAAAGATGCTAGCTAAATCGTAAATGAAATAAAATATCCTAGGTAATTCGTTTTAAATCAATATGCAAGCGAAATGTATTTAAAATAGTATAAATATCAAAGTCACACTAAAAGGAAAAAGCATAGAAGAAATTTAAATCTTAATACAAAAAGCAACAAATATGTCAGGAAATCTTTTGTAAATAATGACACTAGTGAAGTTTTACATATGGAAAAATGTACAACTATGAAAATCAGTAAGTTAAAAACAAAAAAATATGCAAGGTAATTATTTTTAAACAAATATGTAAGCGAAGAGAGTGTATAAACGTGAAATAAGTGCAAAGAAAATACTCAGGGTTAAATCTGAAATTGACAGACAACAAATATGCAAGTTTTTTTTTTACATCATGCAACATATCAAAATGTAAATGATTTGAAAGTCTCCACATCTTTATTTCTATATGGGGGAAAAAAGTAACATTTAAATGCTATTTAATAGAAAAAAAGAAAATGTACTATAAAGATTTACTATCAATAGCTGAATTTGCCAATTACAAATATGGCATCTATTTTTAATTTTCTGTTGACATGGAATCTGAAAAGTAGTCGGATAAATTTTTTTTTTTTTTTTTTTTAAAGAAACTGAATGAAAATATAGTTTTCTATATTAAAGAACATGGAAGAATTAAAACTAATAATTGGCTAGTCAGAATCAAATATCTGTTTGTCAGATGAATTGCTATATGGGTCTAACATGCTGAGTAAATCTGAGTCTAACTCTAAAAATTGTGACATTATATAATATAAAATAAAATAGGTAGATCAAATAGATTTCGAGCACCCCAGAATGAGCAAAGACTAAAAAGACACATTTTGCAGTAACACAGACTTATAAAATGTTTGTATAACAAAATGTGCTTGTAAATAGAACTATTTTTTTAAAAATCACATTTGTAACTTTGCCATTGCAGATTTTTTTACTATTAAGTTTTGTTTCAGAATTCAAACTGCTTGTAAATAAGACTATATTTTTAGGTTATTAGTAAAACTTTTTGTAAATAACCCCCTCCCCCTTTAAAGAACAAAACCTGCAAATGCAAAGGTTAAAAAATTTTTTTTTTTTAAAACTTAGTTCACCCGAAACAAGTTTACACTATAGACGTAAGGGGCTACTGAAAATTAGGGTGAAAGTTTAAGGGGTCATCCTAAATTGGGAGATGTGCAGCGAGATGTCTGTTAGTTTTAAATATCTGCATGTTGGTACAGGGAGGGAGTTCCAAAGGCCAGCAGCTCGAGGGAAGAAGCTATTGGAATAGAAGGCTCTCTGACATCTGGAGACATCCACAGTGAATGAAATAGATTTAGCTGATTGTAGAGTTGGTCGAGTGTATTTACATCGAGGGGATATTAGAGCACATTCCATGTAAAACAAGCACAAGGATGCAACATTGCAGCAATGGGACCGGAGCTTGGTAAATAGTGAAGGACCTTCCAGATTAGAAACTCTTTTTTGGACCTTGTGTAAGAGGGAGAGACTAGTTGATGGTACACCAATACTCAATGCATGGGTGGAAGGTGGCTTTGTAGAGATATAGGATACTGTCAGGTGTGAAGTTTTCTAGCACGGTAGAGGGAGCCCACTTTCTTTGCAGCAGCTTTGGCAATTGTTTTCTATGTATTTGTTCAAATTCATGTTACCTGTGATCGTTAGGTCTGTAAATGTGCGGGTTGTTTTCTTTATGACTTAATCGGAAGGAGAAGGGAAGAAAAAGTGCTACGGCAAAACGTGTCTTTCGCTTGTTGCTCAATCTGGGGTGCTTGAAACCCATTTGATCCCAAAAGGTAATAGTTTCTAATTCAGTCCCGGGCAACTGCTAGAATTATATATATATTACAAATCTACTTCCCATATTTCTGCGGAAAAAATTAACTTAACCATTGGTTAACATTTCATAACTAATCCCAATTGTTAATCTGCCTACAATGATACTTGTAATACTTTTAACATCATTGATTTATTCATTACATCAAGTTCTTGGAATCTATCTTTATCGATATAAAGACCAAGAACTGGTGCTTTTTCTTTGAATCCGTTTAAAGACTTACATTTCCATCACTATTTATAGAAGTTTTCTCCTTCCAACACTTCATCAGAAAGTTTTCTTCACAGAGACCCAGGTTTATAAGTCTGCTGTCACATTTAAAAACTTTATTTTTGGTGGGATTTAATCAGATTCATTTGAGGCTCCACGGAAGAAAGTTTTTGTGTATGTATATATACATATATATGCATATTTATAAAGTTGGGCCATTTGTTGCACTGACCAGATTATTCATGATAGAAAAACTGCTTTCTACTATACTCAGTCATGTTGATGCGATTACCGTTCAAAGATTAACTAATCTGCATATTGCTTTGCAAAACGAAATCTCATTAATTAACTATTCAGTTTTTTGTTTTTCTTATTCAATTATTACTCACAGTTCTTTTCAGATACGTTTTTATATTATGGATAAATGCTTAGTATTTATGATGAAGTCTTTCCAGTCAAGTTACTTCAGTTGTAATTATCAATTTTGTCAGGCAACGCAGAGACATGGGCCCCGCTAGTATGTGTGTGTGTATATATATATGAGAGAGAGATATTGATGTTTAATGCCATTCCCAAACAGACAAATACAAGCACAGATGTTAATATTCAACCTTGTAAAAACAATCTTTGTGCTGCCTTGTAGAGTTTTCTTTTGTACCACAGGTTCACAACTGAAAAAACAGGTGCAGCCATCATGCTGTGAATTTATTCACCACATACTTACAAGCTACGAAAAATGTGTAAATTCTGTTGCATATTGCAAGGAGCTAATTACATTTTCTGGAGTAATTGAAAAAGTTTACGCCTTTACTTTCAATCCACAAAGTACTGAGTTTCTAGGGCCAAGTATTGCCACTCATTCTGATCATCAAACACGTGACAAGTAAAAGATCCTTTACAGCACTTCTGCTTTGGTGGAATTAAAGTGCTAAAAACCATTATTGAAATCAATAATGTAATAAAATATGTGTAATACAAGTCATTAGATCAATGGAGTTTTAAAGTAAAATCCAAAGAGATACCACAATGATACGGAAATCTTAATTGCCATTGAATATCGATGTAGAAAATGGATTTTTAAACAGGGAGAACGTGGCCTGAAGATTTCAAAGATTGAAACAAGATTGCATGTGTGTAGCCATTCTAAGTTCTGTTTATTATAATAAAGCTCCACTTTGTATCTAACAATTTTGAAATAAACACTGGGAAATATACCCATAAAATGTTTGAATATGTTGAAACATAATATAACTAGTTGTACCTACACAGCATTGTGTGGGAGGTCTTTCTTAACATCCATTAAAATGTATATAAATTAATTATTTGGTACTTTTGGTATTAATTGAACCAAAGTGTTATAAAACTTGAATTTTCTTAAGGTAATGCTTTAATCGCTAAAATTATTGAAAAAAAGCTTTCAATACATAAGGATTTAAGAATTTTAAAGTCGACAGTTTAAATGCTTGCAAATTTCGAAGGATCACACAGTAGTACATTTTTTTTTCAACTACAAAAAGAATATTAAAATGATTGCCTTGTTCACAAAGATGGCTAAATGCATTCTGGTGGATTACTTTGTAATTAAATTATTTTTTATTTAGTTGGGACCTACTCAAATCACAACTTTTGTGTCCCTGGAACCCACATTAAAAAACCTATTAGCACCACATAAAATAGAAGTCACACCACTTATCTACTTAAAATGGCAGAGAGAAAGAAACAAACAGTGATGTACAAAAAAAGAAAAAGTGCAACATTTAGAAAATTGTTGAAAGAGATAAGTAGAAGGCAATGAAATTGGCCAAACAGACCAGAATGTGACAACTGGACATGCCCTTATCAAATGCACACATTTAGCTATCTTCTAAGTAAACAGACTTTGAATAAAAATTGAAAATTCATTAGACTATTTGGCTTGGATACTTTTAAAATTATTATCAGCAATTTTATCAGATCACCTTTGAAATAATTAAATATAGCATGCAACCCCCTTCCAGACCTATATATCTTTATCAACTTAACTAAAACGAAAACTTATTAAATAATGTTAAAAAATCATGTACAAAATTTGGTTTTAAATAGTTGTAGAGTTAAGTGCCAAGGACAGGGTTGGGCAACCTTTTAAAGTGTGTCTGCCATTTTTTTTAGTAGTAATCACATCTTGAAAATCCTTTACTTGGGTAGCTGGTATATTCATGAAGGAAGTCTAACTATATTTTTCTCAAGTAAGATTTTTGCAGTAACTGAAATCTAACTTCAAATCTTTCCTATGTCACACCCGACAAATATATAAACTGAACTTTTGAAACACTAAACGAAATAAGTGTTAAATAGTAGAGGATATGTTTGCTAGTACTCATCTGGTGATTTGGATTTGCGGGTCAACATTGACATGTACACTGGAAACCGGGGTCATCAAATATGCATTCAAATGTCACCTCAACCAGAAGTCGATGTGACATCACATGGCTCAAAGAGAGAGAGAGTAAAAGATGTAGGCCAGTTTGTTGGGAGACTTTGGAACGAACAGCATGTGTAGAGAAAGACTTAAGATTGATTGTAAACTAAGAGGGCCAAGGGCCCCAGCTGTCTGTAGCCAGGAACATTTGTCGCTAGCAAGAAACGGCAACATCTTAATAAATGGTCTTTTCCTCAAACAAAATATTTTTTTTCTTTGCGCTTTTGTGAGACTTTAATTTCAGCCCCCTGTAGTGGAGAGGTCGCCGACTACTGTGAAGCAAGACACCTGTCTGCAGCGATCGAAGAGAAGACGTTTGGTTTGCTGCTTGTGCGGAGGAGAGCCGCGCACGTGAACCCGGAAACGTCTGCGTACGAAAGTTTAATTTAATTTTTTTTTAAAGAGGAAATGGCAGCGGGCGACTTTGGTGTGCTTATTAGCATGTGGGAGATGTCGCTACTATAAAAAGCGTGACAAAACGTGATTTTGGGTGATGTGTTAGGGAGGTGGACGCTAACGGAAGAAGTGCTGCATTTATTTTGGTGAAATGTTGTGTTGACTCGTTGACCCCCCCCCCCCCCCCCCAACTGCTGCAGTCACGGGAGGAGCAGAAACATGAGGTAGGATTTAATTGTGCCGTTATGATTTGTGATTTTTATTCGATAACAAGTATGCATTTTGTTTGTGACTTATGAGACATTGCACCTCCCCTCAGAGGTAACAATACTTTTCTAAATGTGGAGTCAGATGGATTCGTTTTTTGTTTTGTTTTTTTAAATATAGTAACTTTACGATTTATGAACAACTTTTTCAAATACGAGTAAAACTAACAAAAATATAAGTCATTGTAAAAATAAAAGGCTTGACTGTTTAACTATGTTACAAAGATAATGACTATTACTACGTTTACGATTTTACTAATGTAGTGTTACAGAATGAAAAGCTGATTTTAGGCCAATGCCAAACAGTTAATCACCAGCCAACACTTTATTCATTTGAGAGTGAAAGAACATATTTCATGTTGAACACAGGTCACTAAACCTTAAAATGATCAATTGATGTCAAGAAAAGGAAAGAAAAGAAATTCATACCTAATTCAAAAGAATTGGCAAAACAATGCAGGATTCATTTAAAGAAAAACTAAAAGATACTCTACTACATGACGACACGTGTGTATAATTGTTTATACACCCATCGGTAAGTGAAAATGTAACACAGCTATCAATTCTTTTGACTAATTTTATTTAATCTTTAAAAGATTAGATAATTTTGTAAAATTACAACTCTTGTTAATTACCTGATGGCATCAATTACTATTTTTATTTTCCTAATTTTATTATAATCTAAAAAACAAAAAAAAAACAAACAAAAAAAAAAAAAAAAAAAACTTACCGGCAAGAGTTCCAGATACAAATTACTGTAAATTCTAGTTTATGTTAGAATAAAACTTTAAATCTACCAATTAATTGTAAAAACAAGATTCTTTTTAGTACTAAAGTAACACTAAACATTACTTTTTTCGATTCTTCAATGTAGTCTTATTAAAACAAAAAACAAAAGAATTTAATTAACAATATCCATCTTGCCAAAGTGACACTAAAAAGGAAAAAGTGATTTGCCCTTGAAATAGATTACTCAAGACAATCAAGTCTCAAACTATCAATGCCTGATGACTCAACTTAAGAGACAAAAAGTTTAATTGTTTAATTTCTGCTATCCAAACCTCTGCAAGTATTTCTTTGAGAAAAAAATACTTCCCAGGTTAAATAGAAAATTTAGATGTTTTTTGTTACAGAATTTTTTTAAAAGACAAAGATTGATAATTTGTATTTGGACTAACTATTCTTATCTTTCGTTTCAGGTGCATCTTTTGGAACTTGGGAATTTTGAACAGAACATTTTAGAACACTGAGAATTATTTATACCCCATGAAATTTCGTCAAGATTCCAAAGTTCGAAAAAATGCACCTGAAGATGGTCAGAAGTTGATGTTCTATAAATATAATTACCTATTTGGTCATCCAACACATGCCAGTGTGTAAAACGGTAAACCATATATGATGGATAGGGACTATTTAAAACGATTAGGCTGAAATTAAACAAGAAATCTATGGAGATTTTTTTTAGTAATGAGTCACCACTTATGAAGGCCAAAAACCACTTGAGGATAAGGGTTAATGAGATGGATTGTCAGTTGAAGGAATATTATGAAAGGATTGAAAATGATGTATGAAATGAAGAAAATTTGATTACTTATGACGACTAGTTATGACAGGGAAGCGGTACTGTGATAATGTGTTTGATGGATTGGAAGTTTGAAAATTCTGTTTGATGGTAGGCACATGGAGGAAGAAAAGGAAGTTCTTTTCAGTTGTCAGAGATGTAAGTAGCCAATGGCATAAAAAGCTGAAATCGAGATGAACTCCCTCCACCTGTGTGAGTGGAAAACGGCGCATAAAACTAAAAACTCGGATGATGTGCTAGTAGTAAAAATACTACTAAAATAATTTTAAAGATGTTTAATTAGTGAAATATCAATCTTGCTGATTAGAAATAGAAACCTATAATCAATCCAACTTAAATTTGGTTATTTACAACCACATCTATTTGCCGCAATTCAGATTCTTTTTATAGTTCCTATTTACTTGCCTCTCCACGAGGTCAGAGTTAGACTCAAGGTCGTTTTAATGTGGGAAAAATCCAGCTCTCCAAAAACGGGCACCCTGGATTAGGACATTTAGTCTAAAAGGATCTCTCCCTCACCATCAGGTCAGAAAAGATGAAGTGTAGTATCAGGAGGGGGAAAAAAAAAAAAGAGCAGATTTAATGGAGAACTCACATCCCGAGTTCTTGTCGTGAATGTCCTACAAAGAGGAGCCAGAGATTGGAACTCAGTTGAGTACCTTCCATGGAAAGAACAATAGTGTAGAGGAAAAGTAGTGAGAAAGGAGCTGTAGAGAACAGAAGAGATAACCCCCCCCCCTTGCAAAGTCGACCTTTTACGCTGAGCAGGACCTCTTCAGATGTGGCAGCAGTACTCCATCTTAGGGCATATCTGACTCTTATATAGCTGGAGAATGGCATCAGGATTCAGGTACTTTCTGGAGCAGTAGATTGATCCAACCATTTTGTTCAGAAACCTACAGATAGTATATGTTTTCCATTTTAAATCTGGAGTAAAAAGTCAGTCCTAGCAGCTCCCTTAAGAGAGACATTCATTTTAACTGTGGCAAAACGAGGATCTGAGCATTGGTGATGTAAAGAGAAAAGCTTGGTTTTAGGTGTTAAAAGAAACAGCCCCCCCCCCCTCCTCATCGCACTACACGCTCTAGATCTCGACAAGAGATAGAACTCAACAAACTTGAGAATATACCAAGCGCTGATACACACAATACTGCTGTACACTTGCAAGACCAGGCCAATGGGCAAAGATTTTTATACACTCGAGATGTTCAACATGTACTGTTTACAACGCATCCGTCTCTCTTACCACACCGCACCATGTGTGCAAGATGGAACACCATCACAGGGACTTGATCACAAATACTCTTCAAAATGCTACTATAGATAGTCGTGTATATTTTAACAAATGATCTCCGAATATGATTTGGAATATCAGGAAGATGGTTGGGCCTTGAAGCATGCCAATGTTGATACTATGTGCTTCAGGGTTCTGATCATCAACTACTTTTACAGACCCATCAGAGAGAAAAGATTTGATGGTTGAGAAGACATTGCTATATATTCCATAGCTAGCAAGCTTTTGAAGCAACCCTTTGTGCAAACCCTATCAAAGGCCTTTGATAAATCAAAACATATTGTCCTAGAAACAAAACCCCCATCTAGAGATTTACTGATCCTACGTGATATTACGGTCACACGAGTTTTCTTTCAGGAGAAAATCCATGTGTCTTATCACTAGATTCAAACAACTTACTCATGAAGCAAAGCAAACTGACCGGTCTGTACAGAGATGCAGAAGACTGATCATCGGTATTTTTAAAGATTGAGTAGACAGACAAATATTTCCAAGGAGATGAAAAGCACTTTTTTAAGCAAAAATTTGATAACTTTGTAAGGATAAGAGTTAGTTCGGCAACAGATTCTTAAGGACAATGACTGGAATGTTGTCAGGACCACTCGCCTTGCTGGCACCAAGGTTTTTAATTTATCCAAGAAGTTTTATTTTTGTAAAAAAAAAAAAAAAAAAAAAATTTAAGTCATTTCTATTGTAATTGTTCAGACCGAAACAAATTAACTAAAGTAGAGACTAAGAATTGAGTATTGCAAATACATCAAAGTTAACTTGGAAACACCAAACAATGTTATTGTAGATTTGATAGATGACTACATTAAGGAGAGACAAATCTGAAGTGATACAAAAAAATAAAGAGTTCCAATATTTAAAATTAGTAATTTTTAGTTTGAAACTAATTAGCCCTGTTATGCCAAGCAAAACTAGAATATCACTTAAATATTGTTTAAGCCTTTTGTTTACATAATACTAGCTGTACCTATTAGCATTTTTGTTCACCTAAAAAAAAACAAAAAAAAACTAATTTAGTTTCCTTTAAATACAATTCTGAAAATTAAATTTAATCATTATGGTATTGTTTGGTCATTAAATTATTAATTTAACTAAATTGTTATAAAACAAGAATTAATTTTGTTTTAGTAATGTTTTAAGATCTATAAAAAAAATTAATACATGAGATTCTTAAAAAAATTAAAGTCAGAAATGACTTGACAGTTTAAATACTTCCAAATTCATTTCAAATTTCCTTCTTTTTTCAACTATTAAAATAACTAACTTGTTTACGAAGAAACAAATGCATTCCAGTGGATTTCATAATTAAATTATTTAAAAATTTTATGCTCTTGCAATAAAAAAAAAAATGCAAGTCTCGTAGATGAGAAATTGTTTCATAATTTTATTAATACAGAATTCAAGACCCCCCTCCCAATGAGAACAGGATAAAAATCGTATGTTCATTATGAATAATGAAAATTAGATACAAAACAATAAAAAGTTACAGTTGATAGCGTTTGGCAATTAAACAGTCATACTTTGCAGTCAAAGACGGCAACATCTGAAACTAATGGTCGGTAAAAAGGATAAATCAAGTTTTTTTTCTATGACTTCCAGATGAGCAATTGTCCATAATATGGTTCCGTTTTTTTTTTTTTTTGTGAATCATTATATCCATGGAAGGTGTTCAATTGAGCTTCAAATTTGATCATTCCTTGTAGAACATTTACAGCAAGAACTAGTTTTTCTACCACAATGGAAAAAACAACTTTTCTTCAGTATACTTTTACGAACAGAGCTTCTTTCCAAGTACTTTTTATCTGTGGAACACATTACCAGGGAACTGCTTATCTGCAGGCTACATGGCAGGCTGCAAATTCAATGTCATATACTTCGCATAAACCGATCTATTAAGTAATCAGATTTCATTCACAGGGATGAGTGGAAAAAAAGACGAAATTGAGATGAATTTCTCAAACTGAGTATGTGTTAAATTTAACGTAAAATGATCGCATTTCCGGGCCATTCTAGCCTTTTAGGGCAACTAACCAAAAATGTTGTTGGCTATGGGAGATACTAAGTCCGATTGGTAAGCCCCCAACCTTCTGACTAACCCATAAGTTAGTGTACCCCCCCCCCCCTACACAGAAAAAAAAAAAAAAAAAAAAAAAAAAAAATGGTAACTTCTCTAAAACGCTAGAATAGCCCGGAAATGGAATCATTTTACATTAAATTCATATGTGAAAGTGATCCCCACTCAATCGCCTCACAAAGTAAAATATAATTTTTGGGTGGGGTGGGGAAGTGATGTTAATTTACAATACCCTGTTTTCATACTGAAATTATTGACTGATGTTTTAACTTCATTTTTGCTTTTAAATTCCGCTAAGATTAGCTTTTTGTGTAAAAAGAATGTTGAAAGTTTACTTTGAAGAAATAAAGAAAAAAACAAAACAAGATCATTAGCAAGAGAAAGACTCCAAGTGCATATGTGGGGGAACAGAAAGTCATTCTTTAATGACCCCCCCCCTCATTGTGAATCATTTCAAGTATGACGGGATGCAAAGCAAATCGAGCCGATACAGAAAGAGGTAGAGAGAAAAAAAGATAAATAAAATCGAGCCAAATGTCAAAACTATAAGGACATAAAGCACTAGCAATATGACAGAAACCAGTCTTTGCTTAACCCCCCCCCTCCTCCAAACCCTTTTCTGAATTCAAAGAAAAAGCGGAGGGAAGTCTCACACCCCTGCATTCATTATTTTTTTAATCATACCACAATATTCTTCACCACTTAACTCATTAACACATATTTCCTTAAAATAAATTTTGTACCTTATTCTGGACAATTGTATTTTTAATTTGTTTTCAAAATCTTTGCATAATATTTTATTGTAGCTGTTTAAATTGAAAATGAGACATACAACCGAGTCCTTCCTGTGTTTGTTTGTTTTGTTTTACGGCATATCAACCTTTTCCAGGTTATGTAATGCCGAATCAAGTAGTATTTTAAAAAAATACTTTGCAAAGTAAACAAAATTCTTTAGACAAAAAAAAAAAAAAATATAGTGTTTTGAAAACATTCATTAAACGTTTTTCCTTTTTTAACGGCATATCCTTTCTCAGTTCATTTAATGCCAAATCAAGCTGGATTTATATGTCTCTAGGTAATTATATCTTTTTATATAGATCAGCAGCTTTTAAGAAGTTCAGTATTGTCTCTACTTTATTTTTCTTAAACAGTTCCTTCATTGTACCTGCTCTGTAGAAAGTTTCTCTTTTAGGGGCAGATCAATGCATTCAATAAGAATATGCTTGATGGTGTAGGTAGTCTGGCATGCAAAGCATATTGGTTGCTCTTTGTCTTCAAGTAAGTAGGAATGTGTAATCCTTGTGTGACCTATGCGAAGTCTGGATAACACTACTTCTTCCTTTCGGCTTTTTCGTGAGCTTTTTTTCCATTCTCCTATTGTAGCTTTGATCGCTAGAAGTTTGTTGTGTGTATTGTTACTCCAACGTTGTTGTCTTTGTTGTTGGATATATTTGTTGATTTTCATTTTAAAATCTGTAAATGGAATCTTAAAATTGGTCTCCACGGCCATGTCTAATGCAGACCTGGCTTCCCTATCAGCCTGGACGTTTCCTCTGATTCCGATATGACTTGGGATCCAGCACAGCAAAATTTCATTGTCTTTTGACAAATATTCCATCCTGCATAGCAACTTGGTTACCAATGGATTGTCAAATTTCCTATTTTTAAGGGATATCAGTACAGACAAAGAGTCTGAAAAGATAATGAATCTATTTTTCTTGGATTTCAGAATGAAATCAAGCGCCACATCGACAGCATATGCTTCTGCATTAAATATGGAAGTGTCATTTGGGAGACGCTTCTTATTTATATTATTGTTGTATACTGCAGCACACCCTGTTGATTCTTCATGCTTCGATCCATCTGTGAAGATGTACCTATGTCTTGGATTTTCTCCAATTCCTCATGGAAAAGGTGGTGAGATATAGCATGAATAATAGCTACAATGTGGAACATATTTTTGGATGACAGGTTCATAATTATTTGCCTCCTGAGGACGACAAAGTTAGACACTAGGTTAGTTTTTGATGTGTGCGAGAGCCAGCCACAACGAAAAAAAAAAAATAGAAATCGAGATGTATGCACGAAACAAGGTGCAATGGCAACCATCAAAAACTGCTTAATTGCTATTAGCACAACAAAGAATGCTTACACACTTAAGAAATGTACGCACAGAACAACAACGATTTCTAGTCATAACTGACAAAGACTAATATTATTCTTTTTCTCTCAAAATAGTCTTGCACTTTGAAACTCCAGGTGGCTATCGGAAATACTGAAGTTCCATGCATCTATCTGCATGCTTATGCCTCATCTCGCCAACTAATTTAACTTCATTATCTTTAAATAACAAGATCATCACTTTAGAGAGGATCTGTAAAATGATGATCTTGTTTGTCCAATCAGTTTTACATCTTTATCCTTTTCTATTGAGATTGTTCAGAAGTTTTGTTACCGTCGTGATACCATGGTGCTCGTGTGATGACAAGAATTAGGACTAGATAGAGTAAGTTATGGGAACTTCTGCCATTACTAACCAGCAGAGCGTTACCACTGTCAGGCATGTATGCACAGTATGATGATGTATGAAAGTGAAACCTGACCAGTGAGGGTTACATTGCACCGAGAGAAATGACATGAGAATGATACAATGGATGTGTAATGTGAGTGTTAAAGACAGGATTACATCTGATCTTAGAGGAAAACTAAAATCTGAACGGTATATGGTGCAGAGCAGGAGACTTCATTGGTTTTGTCACATTGAAAGAATGGAGAGTGGTTGGTTTAGAAGATCTAGAACAGTTGCGGTAACGGGATGCTAAAGAAAACATGGGAAGTGATAAGGATGGATTTTAGAGAAAAAGGACCCCCCCCCCCTGGGGGGGGGGGGGGTAGTTAAATTTTTTTTTGGAAGTGATTTTCTAGTCTTTATTTTACTTTTACCACTTACGACAAATTAAATGTTCACGTGAATGAAATTAAACTACTAGAAAACAATCAGAAAAAAACCCAAAAAAACCCAAAGCAAATAACTTACAAAAAAAAGTTAGTAAGGGTTCTTTTCGTTTTCTAGAACATAACCAGGTTTCATTTTGTGCGGTCGCCTTTGAGCTGCTATAACTAGTTACCAGATTTTACCGAGCCAATATGGGAATCCATGGAGACTGATCTGTATAAGCACCCAATAATGTGGATTTTATTTACTTGGGCCACCGAAGAGGGGCATCTTTTACGAGACTCAGCAGAGTAAAAACGCTAAAAAAACAAATATATAACAAATAAAAGTAACTGTAAAAGTTAGTTTCAAACTTGCATGTGCTATTTGTAGTTTAAACCCGTTTGAAGTGCTATTTATTAGAAATCAATAGTTTTGTCACCGCAACTTGGGGGGAAAAAATGGCCGATTTGGGGGGGGGGGTACTAACGAATGCACTAGGAGCGGCCATATTGATTTTTTTGAAAACGGCGGGGAAAAAAAGAATTTTTTTTTTTTTTTTACATCTAATGAAAACCCATTTATAATACGTAAAAATAAAAAATTACATAGGTAAGTAGAAAAATATCTATTCTCGTCGTAGGTCAACTTCACTTGTTGCAAATTTGTTTTTAAACCCTTTCTCGTTCTTTTTTTGGACCCCGTTCGCGCCTCTGCTGAGCGTCGTAACATATACCCCCGAAGAGTAGTGTGGTTAATTCCTATTTCAGTCACGTAAATTATTACGACTGAAATAGGTATTACTCCCAAGCAACTTTATTATTATTTTTGGCAATGTTCAAGTACGACTAACTCTAAGCAAAGTTGTGTCCAACCGGAAACGGTGTCCGTTCGAAATTGGTTCCGATAATAAAAACTTCCTGTTTTGGTTAGTTTTGTACTGAATTTTATTTTAAATAATTTATTAGACAAAAATAAATAATAACTGTTAAAATTTTATTTTAAATAATTTATTTGACAAAAATAAATAATCACAGTTACTAAAAATAAATAATCAGAGTTACTGAAAATAAATAATCACAGATTGAAAATAATAAAATAGGTTGTTTCAGAAATCATAGTACTGTCGGATCGCATATATTATATGGCCGAAGTAATTTACTTTTACTTGTCGACGCCAGAGAAACTCCTGCAGGTAGCTATTGAAATGTGCTGCGGTTAGTACGTCTTGTACGATATAATTCATTATCATAAAATACAAAAGAAATAAAACCAGAAAATTGACTACAAGAAACTAGAGAAAATTAAACTAAAGAATACCGGAAGTTGTTAAGTACGAAGTTTATTATCGGTTACGGATGGCGGCGTAACACCGTAGCAGCGCCGCAGAAACTGCTCTTAGAGTTAGTCGTACTTGAACATTGCCTTATTTTTATTTATTGTTTTACTTGAACTAGGTTTTAGTAAAAGTTATAACATTAAAACACTAAGCTATAGACAGTTTCACCATACAGGTGAAACGCTGGGGGGAAAAAAAAACAAAAAAAAAAACAAACAAAAAAACAGTCGCCATTTTTATAAATCAGTCGATAACGAGGCTAGCTAAGAAAGAGGAGAGGCTTTCATAAGTTTCTGGTTAAAGAACCTTTAACTAGAAAATTATAAAGATGGCAACTATATATTTTCGACAATTTTCATTTGGACGTTTCACGTGTACCTTAGTGTTTAATGTGATATTTATTTTCCTAAAATGGCGTTATGTGCAGAGGCATCAAAAATCCCGGGCAACAGCGGGTCTTTATGGGGTTTAAGTAAAAAAATAAATTGTTTGGAAGTAATGCTGAAACCGCATTTCCCTCCAAATAACTTACGTGACTGAAATAGGAATTAATCAAGCATCATTAGATGACTACAAATAATTTCCCGCCTTGCCACAATGACAGTTTTGTATTATTAAACAGCAAAACGACATTTAAGTTTTGTGTCCCCTCATCTATAACTCATAAATTTCAACAAATATAACATCAATACAAGCGACACCCATTAAAAATATGCATCTCGACAATCTGATAGAAATAACTACCAAAACAGAAAGTTGTCTATGCTACAATCTTCAAGATTACATAACACTAAATCTACTTTGTCGAATGTCTTAATTACATATTTTTCTTACAAAAAAAACCATTACGACGCAAAACGCAATCTAACAATAGGTAGCTCCTTGCTTGGCTATGGTGACAATAAAGAAAGTACATGGCATTCTGAAACACAAACTCACAGGAAGACCCGCTGTTGCCCGGGATTTAGTGAGGAACTCCTGTGCACCCAACCCATATTAACTTTTATTCTTATATTTTATTTAATTTTGGGAGTTGAGGCCCAAGGATTCTGCTTTTTCCCGTAGGCCAGCTACTCGGCATTTATCGTAACGATCAAAGTTTAGTAAATATCCCTCCGTGGCTCATTCCGACACAGAAATCTGGCCTGCTGAATACTCAACCCGTGGACTGGACCAGAATTATAGTTCTGTTCGGTACTAGGAGACCATACTCCCAGACGTTACCTCCTCTTTTGGGTGGTGGTTTGTCGCAAGATCCCCCCTCCCCAGTTCAACTGACTTCATTCTAGCCTTGCCGCAGTGGAAAACGGGTAAATGACTTCAGAATTTGTGTGAGTAAAGCGAAATTAATTGAAATAATTTTCGGTAAATTTTTAGCGTTTCCCGGGAATCAATAAGGACCCATGCGTACTCCTGTAAATGAGATGAAATTAAATCTTGTATTTTCTTCTTATGCTGTCCAGTGTGAACGCAGACCATACACTGTTTACAAATATAAGTAGTGTAATCTTAGAATATATATGATTATGAGGGGTTATCTCCAAAAACCTGTAGGAGTTGGTGACGTAAATAATTGAATAAGTACAATGTAGACAAAGACGATAAGAAAACCAAGTGGGGGACGATGGAATGTCGGATGTTACGGTATAATAAAGGGACGGAAGACGAAAAAGGCGGGATTTAAATGGCCACCAAGATGCTGAATATGAAATGCTATAGAAAATAAGGAAAAGCATTAAATATAACAATATTCTCTCTCTCCCTACAAAAAAGTTTGTGAATGTTAAAAACCGGTAAATATTTGACAATTTAGGATATATATATATATATATATTTACTATCTATATTAATAAAATTGTGTAGCCACTTCGTGTATGTGTTTCTAAGCTTTACGTAAATAAAAATGTAATTTACTATACATTGATTTATTGACAAAAAAAGTGCAATAGCGTAAAAGTAATAAAACGAACTAAAAAATCCTATTAATAAAATGAAAAGCACAGCTAGTTATTTTCATTGAAAGCACGTTATCTAACTACCCCCCACCCTCAAATTCTATTTTTTTTAAAAGACTAAATTGTCCCCCCCCCCATTTAGGCCCTTCAACAGAATTTGAACAGAAACAAATAGACTTTCACAGAAATAAACCTAAAACTTCCGTTTAAATTTTGTAGAAGAGCACCGAAACTATTACAACAAAATAACTTTCACCCTTGTTCAATTAGTAATTGAATTGACAATTACTTTACAGTCAGTACGACTATGGCGATTTCTTAAATGGTTTAAAAAATTACAGAATGTCAAATTGATTTGTCAAAATCCATCTATTTCGTTTTCTGAAATTCGATATTTTGGAATTAATAAAACGGTATATTCCTATTTCAGCCACTTAAAACTATTTAATAAAACGGATTTTAGCATTACCCTCAATTTCTTTAAATCACGTTTAAGCAAGAAAACAAACAATTTTTTCATCGTACACATGAAACGCCGATAAACTATATAAACAAGTCGAGAAATATTAGGCAGAGAAAAATGATAAAGTTCATAATTTTATTAGTTAAAGGACAGCCTTATTAACTTAAGATATCGTCTTAGCTTTCTCGTCTAGATGGCGACTATATTTCCCAACCTAGTTTTTATCTCGGTGTTTCACGTGTACGATAAAACTAGTTTTAACTTATCTTTAATGTTATTACTTTTATTACAGGGTTTAAATAAAAATGAATTTAGGAATAATGCCAAAACTCATTTCACTCTTAATAGTTTACCTGACTGAAATAGGATTTAACCAATAAAACTACAACTGATCGATATGCGACAAAATAACTATTTAAAAAAGATTTTAACTATAAAAAGATAAGGAACATTTTTTTTGTATTTTGACCATGACTCAGTTGACCCTAACAATGGGGTCAAAGTTAGCTCGGGTCCTAATGTAACAAATAACTTAAAAAAAAAATTTTTGATTGTAAAAACAAATTTCAAGAAATCAATTATGTAAATAAATACCTATTTCCTTAATTTGGCAAATTCAAATGTAGAAACGCAAATAAACTAAATTACTTAGCGTTAGTAGAAATAACGAATTTTTGAAACATTTTCTTTAAATTAATTTTCCCCTCATTTTAGTTTCTGTTAATACAATTTTGTGTTATAGACAAAGCGGATTTAAAAAAGGTTTTGGGCGAATTTAATTCACTCATTAAATTAACCTTTTTTTTTATTTATTAATTATTAAACAACTAGCTGTACTGGAGCTCTGGTGAAATTGGGACGCTAAAACACACAGAATCGAAAAACGGTCTACTTTTATATATTATCATAATGGAAAAAAAAAGTAGACCGTGGATTTGAGATCATTAAATTCGACTAGACTAATCTTTCATTCTCATAAATATGATTACCTTTTAACTTGTCTTTAATGTTATAAAGTTAAACAATAACTAAAAAAATTGTTTTCCACTAGCTACTCTCGTTGAATTTTAATAAAAATTAAGCAGAAAAATTCTTAAA
This sequence comes from Sepiola atlantica, assembly GCA_963556195.1. NCBI lineage: Eukaryota > Metazoa > Mollusca > Cephalopoda > Sepiida > Sepiolidae > Sepiola > Sepiola atlantica. The sequence continues at coordinate 154,721,273 of OY744522.1, read as the reverse complement.
AAATCAATTATCATTAATGTACTCGTAATGTAAACCGTGAATTTGAAACCATTTTTTAGCGTCCCAAATTCACTTTTTAATTTGGTACCGTGCTACTACCGGAACTCCGTTGTACTTACCCGGCACTGCCTGGAAGTGTTTAATATTTCGCTTACAATTTTTTTTTTTTTTAAATAGGTGACTTATTTACGAATAAACCGAAGTGCACACTGGTGTATTTAATTTCGTAATAAAAAAACAAGAAAAAGTATTAAAAAATATTTAAGACTTTATGCTAGTTTGCATTTTGATTTCAATAAATAATCGCTTAAATAATAATAATAAAAAAGAAATGTGCAAGTCACGTAGAAGCGAGAAACACACACGAGAAGTAAAAAATATGCATTATTTGAAGAGAAAGGTTTATCAAGATTAGTCACCGGACGATAAAGACTATACACAGAGTACACGTTATGGCGTTCTATATTACTATTAATGAATAACGGCAACGCCATATTTTGATTAAACCTTGATTGTGCAGTCTAAAAATAATAGTCTTTCTCTGCTTATCAAGTCATCCTGAACTTATTGGCATGCCGGTTCAGAAGAGGCGCGACTAGGTTGCGCAACCATTGCTTCACTATAGACCTTTCGCGCAGACACGCTTACAGTATCCGTTGGCTCTACAGACTGAACGGAGATTATTATCAAGAAAGAATTATATATATTTGAGAATGGATAACGTCATTCGTCATAAATGGTAGTTGCCCCAAACTAGAAGTGCGTGTCTGAAAGCAGCAGCCGTAACTGCTGCTTTATCAACTAATGTCAAAGTTAAATTAGATAGGCCTATAACAAATACTGACCCATCAGGTCACGACTGGTCTATATATATATCTATATGTTGTTGTTTTTTTTTGCCCGTGGAGATTGTAGTTTTTAATTACTAATAGAAACATCGTGTCAGTGTCGCCTTTGTACATGTTTTGATAAAAAATATGGTACTTTCACAGATTAAGAGCCACGCTAACTTCGATCCTAACGACGGGGTCAGAGTTAGTGTGGGTCCTAATCTGAAAGCACCAAAAATATTAACACACACATTTGAATTACCTACTAGGCACCATCCTCGAGTGTCTTCGGTTTCTCTGTACACGAGTGTCAGGACAACCTGACGACATGAGAATACTTATATTCAAAGCCCAAATAAGATCCCATCGACACGACTATACACTGGCTCAGAGGAATAGTGCACCTTCTCCTAGTGATGTTACCTCAAGAAACAACACTTAGCTGGATACTCCACCAGACTAGATGAATTCCTGTACTGGAAAAATCAAGAGACTACAAGGAAGATATACTATAACATAGTAAACTGGTCATTTGAGGAGAGGAAAATTAATGTTCTTAACTTCTTTACTAACTCAACGTTTGACAGGTAAAGAAAATGTTAATGGAATATTCGAATATCTATATATCTCATAGAGATAAAATATTAGCCCCCAGGAAGGGGTCCCCCTAGATTTGAGAACTTCGACTGAAGTAAAAGCAAACAAAAATAAGACGAGCTGTCAGAGTTCGGATCGAAGTGTAAAACCTCGTCGGTTTAGAGATCATTCTTGAATGAGTCAAGTTTTATCTCATTTGTTTTTGTAATTAAATTCTTTGAATTACAAAAACAAATAAGATAAAAAATCCTTTTTATTTTCCGTTTCAGGAACCTGTGTTTCATTCTGTGTGGTCGCCTTTCGGCCATCGTAACCTGATTTTGTTTTAGCCAATATTGGCAGCCATGGGGGTTGATCTACACAATTATCTTCAATTGTGGTGTGATTTTAATAAAATAAAAGATCCTGGTGTTGAATTTATTTTCATGATCAACTTTTTCTCAAGAAGAACGTTCGAGAAGTTTAAAGTGAAAATGTTCTTTTTGCAAAATCATACTTCCAAAGAATTCAGGTTACACGTGGCAATCGGAGAAAATGTTAAAAAAATAAAATAAAATCACTACAAACACGGACGTTTCCTTTTGTTAGAAGACATTTTATTTTTTCACAGAAAGCTTTCTTTCTCGCTTTATTATAAAGATGTTAAAGTGCGATATAAATTCCTACGAGAGGGACAAGGGACATTGATGAAGAAAAAAAAGAAAGTTGAGTAGGAGGTAATGGCCACAGAGAGAGAGGGGAGATAGAAGTGAGAGATAGAGTTTATGAGAGAGTAACGACTACGAGGAAGAAAGAGTAAGCAAAAACTATGAATTATAGAGAATGATTATACGACGTATTAAAAGACAGTTTAACATAAAATCTACTTGCAATTATGGTTTTATATAATGATTAATAGCTTATTTAATCACATCGTTACATAAATTGTGGTGTGATTTTAATAAAATAATTGTGTAAAACCGGCAGATTAGAATTATCGGCATGTGGTGAAGAATTTGACGCCGATAAAAAATACATGAGCCTCTATAGAAAGGTTTAAATGTAGTTTTTAATTACATTAATATTAAAAAATGACAACTAAAATAAATAATTTGGGAATTAACTAGTTAATTAAAATATCTTCAGAACAGGCTAGTTGTGGTGTCTTAGAGAAATCTGGTTTTGTGAGATCAATTCATATAACGTCAAAAAGGACAAATAATGCCGGTTGATTTAAAATATATATATATATACATATAGAGAGAGTATATCTGAACAAAAACAAAATGAATAAAAGAACCACTTGTTTTGCGTAAAGAGAAAAAAATAAAACATCTAAATTTAAATTATATTAAAACAAACAGGACACGAAATAAGTAAAGTTCGTAAGTAAAAATAAATATTTATAAAACTGGTTTAGATTCCAGTTGAAGAAAAAAAAAGGAATATGTCCGTTAAGGTATATAAGTTAAAGATTGTGATAAAATTTTACATTGACACATAGGAAAAACTCGAATTAGTCATGGCATGATATTTTGGGAATACGGGAATGTTGATTTACGAGGATATTGTTTAAAGGCGGACAGAAAAAAAATTTAATGTAAACTTACCAAATAGTGTTAGCAACGGCGCGTTGTAAACTAAAAAAAGTGTGTGCGGAGAAATCTACTTCGTAAATGAGTTTAAAACTCCGAGGTCACGTGCCAGAATAATACGAACGCACCCTTTCTCTTTCTTTCTAATCAAAAAAAGGAAATCTTTTATTAACACAAAAAAGTCATGTTATTTTCTTCTTTGATTAAAAAAAAACATGTTTTATGAAGAAAAATAAATAATAATATCTTCTTTCAATTTAATATTTTTTGCCGCGTACCGGGTTTAGGTTACTGCGGTACTATACCGGAAACGTTGCAAATCATAGGCAAGCACTCCTTTTGTCTCTCTAACCAACAAAAAAAAATATTTCTCAATTTTATATATTATTTTCTTCTTTGATTTTTGTTTTTGAAGGAAAATAAATAAAAAGTCGATTAACAACTTTTTTATTATTAAAATTAAGAAAAGAAATCTTATTCTCTGCGCACTAGGTTTACGTTGCTGCGGTACTACTACACCGGAACCGTTGCATTTCTGCCTGTTCATTCACTAACAATAAAGAAAAAAAAACTGACTAAATAATTTAGTTTGAAATACACTTTAATACACATCTAAAAATATGGAGTGTTTGATTGGGATTAAAGGCAAAGACTACGTTTTAGTCGCATCCGATACTGTTGCCGCTAGATCCATCATTGCTTTGAAAAAAGGTAAAAAAAAGTATTCATTTTTATTTCTTTTATTGTTTAAAAATTTAAGCATTACTCATTTTTTCCCCTTGTTTTTCTTGTACAGCATTTTTCTGGATAAGTATATTTACCTGCTTTCAACAGCAGCAAAGTTAGATACGAGGTCAGTTTATAGTGGGTCCAGCTCCCTTCAAAAGGGGCCACTCTGGATAGGTTCAAAATTTGCACGGAGGTAATGCCTGGGAGGATGGTATTCTATGATCGAACAGAATTATTTTGTGACCATGATTGCTCTACTTTACTCTGAAGCCTATTTTCATGGATAATACTAATATAAAAATTTTAATGCAATTTTTGGGCATTTTTAACGATAGCTAACGGAACGAAAAAAAGGGGTAAAAAGCAAAACTAATGTGCAACAAATAAATGTTACAAAAGGCAAGATAAGTTACTCTTCTACGAACCTGGATAAGTTTATTTGTGTTTTAACTTAAAGCATTTTTTGTTCAAAATAAATCTGGTGTCCACCTGTTTAGTTAAAACGCAAAACAAAATGGCTGTTCATGAGCCCTGCCGTGGCCGTTGTAATAGTAAACTAGTATTACCACGGCCCTGCACGGGAATCCTTGATGATCGGTGAAAAATCGAAAAATAAACAAAATAGTGTTAGAAACACATCCAATAAATGTCACCAATCGTGGGAAAATGTAATGGGCACTTCTGCCGTATATATGAAGCAGCAGATTTTCTGTCCTTCTACTGAAAATAAAGGGAGGTAATTCAACCGAAAGTGATTTTTTTTACAACATAAAAAAAAAATGCAAGACTGATTTGTTTTTGGGTAACAAGAAACAATTAACAATTTCTTTTTTTTTTTTTATTATATGAAGTGAAAAATTTTTAAATAAAAAACCCTAACCCTTAAACCCTAACCCTAAGAAATCAGGCGGTGTGCCTGTAAAAAATCTATTGTTTTTTGCGGCTGGTTCATTAAATTACCAATGTCTCGAAGATTTAATCTAATTTAACTCCATTTTCTAAATACTAAATTCAACTTCCGGTGAATTCTGAATGAATGGTACTTGGAGAAAAAAAAACGGAACTCTTCAATTTCGATTTCTTAATCGGCAGCTTCTTCATATATACGGCAGAAGTGCCAAATATGGCCATCTTTATAAACAAGTCGAGAAAGAGGCTGGCTAAGGAAGACAATAACGCAAGTTAATAACCCTGTCCTCTAACTAGAAAATTATGTACTGGCGAAATTTAGCCGGTCAAATCATAAGACAGACAGATAAAAAAAATGTGGGTGCTGTTATAGATGACGCGCCAGATTTCCGTGACTTCGCGTCGGCAACGATCGGGCAGGTCGCGGAAGCTGATAGGTAAGTGTACACCGAAAAAAGGAAAAAAATGGCCAGTAAAAAAGTTGTGAAAAATGGACTATGGAAAAAGACAAACCAGTACCAGAAAAAATGATATTATTCCGTGAGCACTTGGGCGCTTCCCCGATCGTTGTCGACGCGAAGTCACGGAAATCTGGCGCGTCAGCTATAGTTGTACCAAAATTGTATTGCCACCCGGACTTAAGGAAAGCATGTTTTTCTTTTTAGAAATTTAGCTTGAAAGCAAGGGATATGATTTTTCGTTTAGCACATTGCCACAAGTTTCAATTTTAACCTGAGTCATAAAAAACATGCCCTTCCTTAACCCTAACCTTAGTCAGGTATTTATAAAAATTACGATCTGTTTTGTAATAAATTAGTCATTCATTTTTTTATAACTGTTTACAATTATTTAAAAAAAATTCTCATTATCAATATCGTGCTTTAGTTTGTTCCCATGTGGAAAGAGAATGACTTGCATATTTCCGTCTTGTTTGTAATTAGCTTAAAAAAACTCTATGAAGACTTGTTCAATTTGTCTATTTTGATTGTATTAATCAGTGTACTTATTTTCTTCCTGCGGATAAATGGTGTGATTGTTGTCACTAGAAAATACACAATTTTAATTAATGATTTTTCAAACAAAATTGCAAGGATTGAGGAAGAAACGTTAGAAAGTCCAAGGGCAGATAATTCAATCTGTCACTCATTTTACGCGGGCATGTTGGTTAATATCAACTTTAGGAAAATCTTAAACAAATTCCGCTCGATATTATTTAAAAAAAAACATTAGGTGAAAGCACAGAATAATTAACAAATCCCTCCCTACTCCCCTCATGTTAAAAATAGCTTTCTAAATAATGGGTACTTCTAAAGAATTTGAATCGAGCTGTTATTTTTTTTAACAACTATTGTTTATAACTATATCTAGCTGGTGATTAATTAAAATATGAACTACTATGTTATTTACATTTAATATATACATTTTGCCGGCAGCACTTTTCCTGGCCCGCAGCGGCCGCCAGCGCCAAATGGCTCAAGTGACTCAATCGCAGTCATTTAAAAATAAAGAATAGTCTTCAATATTAAAGATAAGCATATAATTGTCCCCCACCCCCGGAATACAATTTTTTTTCGGTTTATTTTTATTTTTCTACTTTTCCACCGGCCGTCACAAGTTTAAACATCGGTTTAATTGTAGAATACTAAATTTCAGTAAAATTGGTTGATTTCCTGAATTTTAGTGTATTTTTAAGTGAAGGGGGGGGGGGTCAAAATGTTTTTTCATTTTGGGAATCGGCCATTGATTTTGCACGTAGGGACCGCTGTTTTCTTTCGCTCATTTCGCTTGGTATTCACCCACATTTTGGATGAAACTGATTGTTGGTTTTAATTATATTTTTGGTCCTGAAATAAAATTCTCATTTACTTTTTAAAGTGTTGATAATCTAACTTTAATTCCCGGTTTTAATCGCTGGCGGCCATGTTGGTTTTTATTGTTTTTTTCCTTGGACTAAAGATATTTTTTACTGCTTTTACATTTTATTACACACAAAAAACAAACTTTGAACATTCTATTTACAAAAGCAAGTTTTAACGGAATTTAAGGAATTTAAAAGCACACATGAAAAGGTTAAAACATACTAGTCGTGAATTTAAGAATAACAAAATGTCGCCGAAAAGACGACGGGTAAAAATGTGGCATAAAAGTTCAATTTGATATATGCTAAAAAAAATAAATTAAAATTTTTTGTCAGGACAAAATGTACCATTTCACCCCAAAAATCGATTTTATCGAACATTTGAGTGAATACCGAGCGAAATGTGTGAGAAAATACAACGGCCCCCTATAGTATAATTGAATTACATTTGGCGGCGGGTAGAAAAGTAGAAAAATAAACCGAAAAAAAATGTGTTCGAGGGGGGGGGGGAGACAATTATATGCTTATCTTTAATATTGAACACTATTCTTTATTTTTACATGACTGCGATTGAGTCACTTAGGCCATTTGGCGCTGGCGGCCGCTGCAGGCCAGGAAAAGTGCCACCCACATTTTGCTAATTTACTAGTTTCAATTATTGTCAATTAGTTACAGTGAAATGGTTTTCGACGTTGCTCCTAAACAGTTTATTTTTACTAAAGGAAAAAAGTTAAAATTAGTTAAAACAAATTTACAGGTATATGCAAATTATTAAATAAAATCTTCCCATGTTGGAAACATGGGGAGATTTTATTTAATTTATAATGACTTCCTAGAATTTTCAACAAGACACCAAGTGATATGAATCTAAAATGATGTAACGATGATTGGGACATAATCGGAGGGGGGGGGGTATCTACCTTGGTTACATATAATTTGATAGGCGCATCTCCTTTAGCTTCTTGTCAAAAAATTGTTTTACTGAAAAGATCACCACCTATCAAAACCAAAGGCCACTTGATAATGTTTAATGAGATGGAACGATTGTCAGTTGAGAGAGGAAGAACCTTATAAGAAGATTGATGGGATGGACCAATAACTGTCTTCTGCTGGAACACATACCTGAGTTCGAGAATACATGCATTTGTTGACTTTGCTGCCATGTTCGACTTGCTGAATCGCTCCTGTCTATGTAATTGGGAGATCCTTGAGCTGGATGGAATGCCTCCCAAGTTATCATGTTTGCTGGAACATATTACTCCAACACTGGATGTCAAGTGAAGAGAGCGTTCCCTTCACTATCGTCAATGGTGTGCGACAGAGCTGCATCCTGTCTCCAACTGATTGGATTAGACAGCATTTCATACAGGGACACGAAAGAGTCTCCATATCGAGTGATATCAGCATCACGGATGATATTGCGATTCTCGCCTTCAACTTCTACTGGACTTCTGATGCGTTTTTTTTTTATTTACAAAACTTTCTAATAATCAAACGAAACATTGCAGAATTCTCGTTCTAAAATGTTTGTGTCACTATTTACCTGCCTCCCCACAAGGGCAGAATGCATAATAAAATAAAATCTTATAGGGTGCGTCTTTTTTTTTTTTTCCAATACGTTTTACTAAACACAGAAGATTCTATTTTTCGTGTTGTGTATTTTTTAAACGTTTGTTACCACTCTATGAGGAATTTCGTCATTAAAATTAGAAAACAATTAGGTGAAGCTCTTAATCCTAGTGGGGGTACAAAACGAAGTTGAACCATTCCTTTTTGTTCTATGTCAAAGAAAATTCTTCAGCATGATGAGTATTGAACATTTAAAAAAAAGAAGATATTTTGTACACAAAAAAAAAAAACAAGAAAAAAACCCCAATTAATTTAGAGTGGAGGAATAAGTTTCACATATAAATTTAATGTGAAATGATCTTCCATTTCCAGGACCATTCTTGCCTTTTAGAGCAGTTAGCCCTCCAAATTCTTTTGATATTTGTTGAAAAGTTAGTATAATTTTTTTTTTTTAATTACTTAACCTACCACTAACCCTAGGTTTGAGTGACAATCCCACCCCCTAAAAATGCTTTCCCTTGACCTAGCCCTAAATTTGAGTGACCAGCCCTCCCCTAAAAAAAACTTCTTAACCCTACTTCTAACCCTAGGTACGAGTGGCAAGCACCTCCCTTACAAAAACCCTCTTAAAACCACACATAAGCATATTTATGTGCATTTACTGTAGATTACTTGGAAACCGTTAATTCCTGGAGATTTTCACTGGCATATTTTGATTCCCTGCACAAAAATATACTTCTTTGGAAAATTTCATTGTTTAATCTTGTGTTTTAACAAAGATATAACATTTTTACTGAAAAACTTAGTGTAAAAAATTTGACGAAGCGCATATGTTCTTAAAGAGGGGGAAATATCCAACCGTATGAGGCACAAAAATAGTCATAACTTCCGTATTTAAGGAAGAGAAAAGATCATACCTTACTAGATTATGGAGTTGATTTTGAACTCCATCTAGGCAACAAAGAGTGTTTGGAGTAGTAGAATGATCCAACTATTTTCTCAGTGGCCTTAACAACATTTTAGATCTGGAGTGAAAGTCAGTCCTCTATGCTTATAACCTTTCATTTCAATTAGTGCAAAGCAAGGATTCAAGCGTTGTGATGGAAAGAGAGAAGCTTGGGTTTAGGTGTTAAAAGTAAGAAGCCACGTTTTCTCGCATTTCACCATGTGTTCCAGGTCCAAGGAGAGAAAATCAGCGAGAACTTGACCATCAGTCATTTGGAAAAGGATTTTTTACCATACAACTAAAGAATTGTACCATTGGTCGTTTGTAAATGAACTTCCAGCTCTGACTAATCCATTTTTGGTTAAATTGCAAGTGCGCGAATCCTCATGCTATTTATTTATTTACTAATGAGTAACCACTTATCAAGGCCAAAAGCCATTCTAGGATAAGAGTTAATCTGAAAAGGGTGGATTGTCAGTTGAATGATGTTGTAGTCTGCTGGGATGCTATTTCATGGTAATGTGTTTCACTCTGTGGAAATTCCGCCTGACACAGAGGAAGAAAAAGTTCTTTTCAGTTGTGGTAGAGAGATGCAGAATTCTTGCTGTGAATGTCTTACAAGGAGGAACCAGAGATTGGAGCTCAGTCAAGCACCTTCCATGGAAATAGCAATAGAGTAGAGAAAGACCTGCAATGAGAAAAGGGTTGTAAAAAACAGTAGAGATCATCCACCACAAGTCGATTTTGTATTTTATCAAGGCAAGGAAGAGTGCTCTGGATGGCACCAGTACTCCATCTTAGAACATGGCATCAGGAGCGGTAGAACGATCCAACCATTTTTCCACCAATCCTAGCAACAGATGTGATATAAGTCTTTCATTTTACATCTGGAGTGAAAGTCTGTCTGAAGAGCTTATCGAAACAAGAGGCTTCTTCAAGGAGAGAGCCATTTATTTTGACTAAGGCAAAACAAGGATTTGAGCGTTGGTGGTGAAAGGAAAGGAGCTTGGTTTAGAGGTAACAAGCCACTTCTTTTCCCCCCATTGCATTTCATGCTTCAGAAGGAGGAGAAAAAATTAGCAATATTTTGATCAACAATGCTCTTCAAAATGCTGCTATGGACAGTGCATAGATGTAAACTAATAATCTCAGATGATTTGGAAGATCGTTAATGAAGATCAGGAAGAGAGTTGGGCATATAATAGATCTTTGAGGCATATCAGTGTTGATACTGTGTGCTTCAGACTTCTGCCTATCAACAACTACTTTTATAGACCTATCGGAAAGAAAGGATTTGATGATTCAGTGGACATTGCCAGATATTCCGTAGCTAGCAAGTTTGTGAAGCAACCCTTTGTGTCAGACCCTAGCAAAGGCCTTTGATATGTCAAGAGCTATCACCTTAGAAACAAAACCCCCATCGAAAAATTTACTGATCCTATGCAATATTATACTTAGCACATCAGCAGTTGATCTTGTAGGATGAAATCCATATTGTTTGTCACTAAGTAGATTACATTTGCTAAAGTGATTGGCAACTTTTTAATTTATCACAGATTCAAACAACTTACTCGTGGTACACAGGAGACTGATCAATCTGTACTGAGATGCAGAAGACATATCACCAGTATTTTTAAATAATGGACAGACCGACAAAATTTTCTAAGAAGGTGGAAAGCATTTCTCCTTTAAGCAGTGATTCGTTTTGTGATTTTTCCCATAGTTTTGTATTGTTGCTTTATTGGCTGTTCCCATAGCCCATTGATGGAAATGGTCGAACCAAGATTGTTGGCATAGGTACAGATTTAAATAAGTAACAAAACATTTTTTTTTCTTTCAAAAAATTAGTTTAGGAGTTGACGCTTTCACAAGGATATCATAAGCGAATCAACGATGCTTATGAGTGGTTATTTCTGTTACTTTGCCTACCTTTTTACGTGCTTTTGTTTGTGAAAATTAAGCCTGACGGTTGATTGAAATTCTATAATTGCAAAAGCAGAACAAACAAATTAAGTAGTTATTTGTTATCCATTAATTGTTCATAAAAATGAAATCAAATTAATTCTTTTGGCGACAAAAATTCAGATATTCTCTTCTGGTACTTAGCTTTGCCATCATAATCCATTTTTGGAGGTGGATACTTGTATTCCTATTTTCTATCAAATCCATATACTTGTACTGGCTATCCTCCTGATCAGGTTGAGCCAGCTAACTCCCAAGCAAATACAATGTCTCTGACCATCATAGCCCACTTTTGCTGATCCTGAGTTAGGTCACATGATATGACTAGCCAATTCCGATTCCATATTCTAACACCAACTACTTGTGGGTCTGATGGAGCTGCCAGGTCGCCTTTGACTGTCGAAGCCCAGGTCTACAACTGACCACCAGCTCGTTTGCGTCAACTATGTAGAGAAGGGGGAGGGGGCTCGTGTGTGCGCTCTCCCTCCTATTAAATCTAAAATAATCATCTTTTTTTAGTCAATTGTTAACTTTCATATTTTCCCAACTTTATGTGACAACGGCACAAAAAAGGAGCAGGGGGGGGGGGCAAACATTGAATAAAGGCCTACTTATTGTTGTACAAAGAAAGATTTTTTTACTTCCCTTTGAATAATAAATTATTTTTACATTTATATCTAACAATGCCACATTTATTGAGAGAATTTGTTAGCAGAAAGATTCATTTATATATTTGGTGGTGATGCCACTTTATTTAGTTGATGGCTCTCTCTACTTATCATCATCACAAGAATGAGATACTTAGAAATGCTTCTTATTCAGTAGAAATAATTTACAAGACCAATTTTTCTAACCATTATAACAATTATAATAGAAACTAGATCACCTGCGATTTGTTATATACGTTACGAACAGGAAGACTCGACGTTAGAGTTGGGCGGTTTTGAAATTTTGGTTTCGGTATCGGTTTCGGTTTTTTCCCTTAAAACCTCGGTTTACGGTTCGATTTTTCGTTTTTTTTGAAAAAAAATTTTTTACTATGGAAGCTATTCATTCTCTTATGTGATGATTAGTTATTATTCAATGTTTAGTTGAATTATGCCACTGTTTCGATAATTTTGTGACTGAATCATTCTCCATGATATGAATCATATAAGTTTTAAGGTGTTGACTGTTGTAATCAAAGTTCTGATACCTTTTCAACAGTTAACTCGTTAAAACAGTGACCAAAGATTCATGAAAGATTTCTGAAGAATAAAACTGAGTTTGAATATACATTCTATCTAATTCTTTAACCCATCAGAAGCTAAAATATAACTCGAATAAAGTGATACTAGGATTGGCAACTACTTTTTTCTTTTTAAATGTTTATACTCGCTCGCTACTTTTCGTTTATTTACTTTTACAACAAGTATTTTTTTTTAATTTCATTTTAATAACTTATTTTTTTAGATAACTCTGAAACAAACATAAACAATTATTTTACAATTTTGAGTTGAATCAAATAGATTTTCGACATCATACAGAACGCGTTTTATTTTCTTTTTCATTTGAAAATAGTTTATGCTAAAAATACGATGTCATGTTGTCTGTCGTATTTCTCTTTTTTTCATTTGAAAATTCAAAATGTTAATGATAAACAAACTGTAAACAAAGATTTCTTCCTACAAGTCAATTAAATGTTTTTATCATATATTTGTTCAATTTGTCCTCTTACTAATATAACATTTTTTGGTAATATTCAATTTTATTCAAATCGGAAAATCTTTTCAACCGTGTTTCCTTGTATATGGTGGCTTACTGTAGTAAAAACACAATACCGAACAGTTACGGTTTAAAAAAAAAACAAAAAAAAACGATTCGGTATGGAGACGAAACCGAAAAACCGCGGTTTTTCGGTAAAACCGCCCATCTCTACTCGACGTTGCTCAAGATTTAATGAGGAACGCAATGTCCTTTTTCACAATGTTCATGACACTGTCGAAAATTTCTTCGCCACCAAGGGGTTGGCTGTAGATCAGAGTAGGGTCGTGTGTTGAACGTTGCGAAATACTGCTAAATTACGACCCCCCAACTCTGTCTGGAGTCAAGTACCAAAAAAAAAAAGGGTTCTGACTTTGTTCGTAAGAACTCTTTAAAAGTGAACACAGGAACTCTCACAAAAAGTAACTGTCGCCGGAACATTCAAAAACAGATTTCCTCCAGAAGCAAGAAAATGCTCTTAAATAATCCGTAATTGACAGATGTGCAAATTACTTACTTCTGGTAGAAGGAATAAAAGCAGAGCTAATATTGTTCCTAAGTTCTGACTTGAGCAAGCCGAAAGCAACGGGCCTCCTCTGACCACCGGCAACCCCATGACACGTGAGCCAGTTAACTTATTTTTTTTTGCACACTCCCGAGAAACAGAAAACAAAAACCAAAAATTCAGAGAAAAATAAGGGAAGCTATCAATCACTGCTTCAGCATCACTGTAACCCTGGCAGGGGACAAACAGGTGCTAGACCTCGTCACAGGCCACCTGGAGGCAACAGTAGTTCAAGATATCCTCATTCTGTCCCCCAGTTTAGACTCCAGTCAGATGTAGTTTGAGGTCTTACCCATGAGCGAAACATTTATATGGCGAGTAAGCCAGGCCTACCTCGCCGCTTCTTTCTGGGCACACATTCAGGGCAGTACCACTTCTGCCTCTTTCCTATGCACCCGAAGTGGTACCACTCATTGCATAGGTCGCAACTTATATTTTGATCTCTCTGGGGAGAGTTGCATGTTGGACAGAGCCAAATTTCAGCCCTATCTCCGGAAGGCAGAGGCAAATTTATATCATTAGTAGAACTCTTGGGTGAGAAAGGAGTAACAATTTCAGTCTCACTCCTGATGTTAGGGAAGATGGACAGTTCCATTGGATAAAGATGCTTTAGTGAGTGTACTCGTACAGGACCATCTCCCTGTTTGACACGTGCTGATCTAATGACATCATCACTCCCCTCAAACAATTCTAAAACAGTTCCTAGGATCCAAAATTGTCTAGGTTTGAGGGGACTCTTTACAAAAACCACATCGTTGACCATAAGTCTATTTCTAATTCTCTATTCGCTGCTTCACGGTAAGTCAGGGGACGATTATTTACCACCCTCTGATTATCAGAAATGATAGTCAAGAAAGAAAAGTAATTCATATTTCTTCTGCCGACAACCTTGTAGACGCAAGTCTTTATAGTCTGGATGCATCTCTACCAAACCGAGGAGAAAAGATGGTCTTAAGTTTAATATGGCGTGTGCCAAATTTCTCCTGGTACTCATAATATACAGAAAGACGACTGAACAACTTGCCACTGCTCAGAAAAGTCTTGGCATTATTACAATACAGAGCAGAAGGAACGCCAAACAGGTTAGTAAAGCGGACTAAGGCCTGAAAGAAGGATAAGATACCCATGTCGAGCACCACCTCAATATGCACTACTCGTACACTCAGGCAGGTGAAAAGCAGTAAATACATCTTTTTTTCAGAAGTTCCTTCTCTAACCAAGATGTGTCCGGTAAAGTCCATCCCGGTGTTCTTAAAAGGTACTTCTAACTCCACACATGAAAAGGGTAGGCTGGCAACATTGGGAGGCAGTACTGGTCTGGCATTGAATCTTCTGCATAAAATGCAGGATGCCAGAGCCTTCCTGATGGCCTGTCTTCCTTTGGGAATCCAATACCCACTGCGCCTCAATTAAGTCAGGTTAGATCCAGTGCCCAAGTGTGAACATCTTGAGTGGCAGTCCATAATAATCAGTTTTGAAATGTGGTGGTTCTTGCCCAGCAAAATGTTTTTTTTTAACCTTGTATCCTAGATGAGGGGACCTATTGATTCGGCCACTGGAACATATCAATCCATCTTTATCAATGGACAGGTCGAGATCCTGAACCAAACGATCCAAGGGGATCCAGAAAAAACTGAAGTTCCTCCGCAAATGTCTGGCACTGCATAACCTTCATTAAATAGACCAAGGCCCTCCTTCCACTATTCCCATTAGAGTCTCCGCAATCTATCAATAAATTTATACACCAGTGTTGTAACTCTCAACAGACGCGCAAATCCAGAAAATCGTTCCAAAGCGATGATGGAGGGATATTCTTCCTCTAACACAACGGATACATTCACAGACTCATGTACAATTTGTTGACAGTGTCTGCTGAGACATGGTAAATCCTGAACCGGTCAAAGACTTCCCACACCACGCAACCAGGCAGATCCATGGCACCAAAACTCAAGATAGGATTTAAATTTCTTTATTGATAATCCTCTGGTGATGAGGTCCGCAGGATTTGGGGCTGTATGAATATATTTGAAGCAAGGTGTCAGGCCAAATTGGATCTTCAAGTCCTCACTCAGTTGAATCACATCTCGCAGTCTGTTCTTTGCAAAAATGTTCTTGCTGGACATAGAATGGGAAAGTACCAAGGACAACACCACCTGAGCATCTGTTGCCACGTGCAACTTGGAAGGCAAAAAACCCTTGCAGCTGTTTAAGATAACAGGCAGACACTTCAAGGCTAGATACACTGCCATCAGCTCCAGGGTAGGAAGGCTTTTACTCTTCCTGGGAGCGACCTTAGCAAAGACCAATGATCCCGAACAATATAGACAAGAAACCCGTAAGCTTCTGCCGAGGCATCACAGAAGATAAATAATTCTCCAACCCTATCCCGTCTAAAGGTCTACCGATCGAAGTGAATAAGATTCAGGCCAGAACTCTTCTTGGACCTGTTCCATTCTAACCATTGCTTCCACAATTTACTAATGAGAACTCGACTCCGCAGTGTCACCGGAAGGCATAGGGACAGGGGGTCAAACAATTTAGCTGCTTCGGATAGGATCTTTCTCTTGGTTGAGGCAGCTAAATTGTTTGACCCCCTGTCCCTATGCCTTCCGGTGACACTGCGGAGTCGAGTTCTCATTAGTTCGACATGTGCAACATAGATTTTTTCCAAACGGGGGTTGTACTGATAGCCCCAAATTTTCTCCCACTCCAGATACTGTCGTGGTTCATCTGGTCTCTAAGGGAGAGACAATTAGTTACATGACTGCAGCTCAAATCCACCTTTCTGCAATCGTTCTCTGGATAGAGAATGTAAATCTGACAGCTTTCTATGATTTGATTCAGTTACTACTAAGTTGTCCACATAGAAACGATCCTCCATCATGGTTCTACATGGATCCAATGGAAACTGAGCCGCATGGGATTTTAGTATACAGCCTGGGATAAAAGGGCTAGAAACGAATCCAAAAATGATGGTGGTATAACGGAAACAACGCAGCTGGTCTCCGTCTTTGAAAAAGAAGCAGAATCTGTTTCTATCAGCCTCTAATTCCAGGCGGATCATCAAAAAGGCCTTTCTGATATCCGCCAAGAGAACATATTCATCTGTCTGGAAAGATAGCAACAGGTTCAGCATGTCGGCAGTCAAATTCACACCTGGATAGGCTGCTTCGTTTAAAGAGACAGTCACCAGTCTTCAGGCTAGTTAAAAACGGGACGTAATTTGGTTGTAGATGTGGGATCTGTTTTCAGAACCGGCTGATGTGGGATTCAAGTATAATCCTTAAAATGACGGGGAGGCACAAAGATTTCCTCGATAATGCCATCTCGCTCCTGCTGATGAAACACTTCCAAATATTCCTGATATATCCCCCTCTTCAAGTTTCGTACCACACGGTCCAAAATGCGCAGGGATACGGTATGGTTTGATGGAACCATAGCTAACTTAACACATGCCAAGGCAACTGAACATAATGCTTACTGTCCTTCAGGACAATATTCTCATGGAATTTATTTATTTTCTCCTGGTAATAATCAGAGAACCCCTCTTGCTCGGGAAGCCGTAAAGATTCTACGCTGAACATCAGTTTAAGCCCCCGTTGGACCTGGCTGTCGGGAAGGAAATCAGCAAGAGGGTCCATGTATGTCGCTTCAGATTCTAAAATGAAACATAAGTTTGACAATTCAACTCAAGCAGTATTACGCAGTACATAGTGGAAGGGAAGACTAGCACCCTCACCAGGCAATGACTGGTCAGCAGAGCGGAAAGATTCTACCTCACCAAAGGGCACCATTCCTGCCGGGATCGAAAAAGCCCACCCACCCTTGCAGACAGGGTACTAACTGCAAAGCGTCCAAGCATCTGATGAGATCAAGTCCAATTATACCTTTGATCGAAACATCATAGGAACTCTGGTCAAACCTTCTGGCGAGGGAGCAGTTGGCCTCCCGAAAATCATCCAACAGAGAATCCAACTGGGGTATGTGGATTGACAGATCTAATGTTTCATCCACCAGGACTGGGAAGGGTTGCGGATATCCAGTGCCTAAATCAGCATGCAGAATCATTTCCCTGAATCGCCCTTGACATTCTCCTAACAGTGTAGACAGCTTTAGGTCACAGTCAAAGCTGTAGGATTCCAAGGATTTCAACACCTGTCCTGATAAATATGTGTGTCCGCTCTCAGTATCCAACAGACAATTAGCAGAAACAGTTTTGCCCTTTCTACCAATGGTCACACATACTATGGGTGGTAGGTTACATGAGGCCCCAAGGTCAGAAGCTACCTGATAGGAGGTGTCCTTGTGAACATGAGTGCTTCTAGATCTTAGAGATTCAGGACAACTTCCCAAAAAATTTAACATATAAATAATTTTCTTTCTATAGGGAGCACACACACACACACACACACACACACACACACACACACACACACACACACACACAAAGATATTGACATTTATATATATATAGATAAATTATATAATTTTTTAACTTTGGCATTGGTCAATAATCATGTTCTTATAAGAAAGTAATTACTTGAAATTGGATGATGTCATAACGGATGAATGGTAGCTTTTGACAACTTTTGAAAAAATAATTTTGTGACGTCATCCATTTTCAAGTAATTATATATATTTCTTTCTTGATAATCATTGTTTTTTATCTACTCTCCCCTTCTCTCTCCTCTTTTTTACTTCCCCAGTCACCCTTTTCCTTTCCTTTTTAATTTACGTCTTTCGTTATCCATTTTTAAGTAAATATGTCTTTTTGCATGGTGACATGAGCTGTTGGATCAGTATTTATTATATATTAGTAAATATTTCTCTTTTGTTTTTTTCTTCTCTTTCTTTTACCTCCCTGTTGTCTCTTTTGGCCTTGTGCCGCATTGTGTATCCTTATGCAAATACTGCCTCGAATTGTTATCAAGAAAGAAATCTATATATACTTGAAAATGGATGCTATGAGAAAAGATGTCGGAATTTTCGTGTCGTTAACGAAAAAACCGCTCTAAACGATGGTCATGTTATCTAGGACAATTATCATAAAAAAAATTATAACAAGAGATAAAGAAAGGAGTAATACAAGATGTTCGTAAAAGTTAAAATATAGTTTTATTTACAAAAAAAAGATAGCCTGGACTGCTTTTTTTTCCAAAGCTGGAATAAATAAATTATTCCTGGATAACATGCAAAAAAAATAAGAATAAAAAAAATACAACATCAGTATCTCTGAACATTAAGGTAGATACAACAAAAATTGACACAATCTAAGTTAAGGAATAAATCCTTTTAAAACATGAACTTACTATAAAGTCCGTATTCTTACAAATCAATCAAAAGTCTCTTTTTTTTTCTTTACCAAAGTTACAATCAAAAGAAATAAAATTAACAAACCGTGCCGAAGTCCAACATAATTTCCACGATAAAATTAACTCTTTTTTTTATTTTATCAAACGTCTGTCAGAAAGTTCTTTTCTTCCTCTTTTTCTTCAATATTTTCTTTTAGCAAATCCGACGCAATATGTATGGCACAAGAACAGTACACATTTCAAATAAACACAATACTCACTATTTTCCATCGTTCGTCTTGAATGGCGATCACGCGCATATGTGACTGATTCAACTGGCACAGTTGAATATCATCTCAAATCGATCTGTGTGCAAAGACGATCAATCTCTATGATTCTTAATCTCTGATTAGAATCTTCTCGACAGCAAAGTATTTCACTTCTCGGGAGCTAATCTCTTCAACATAGGCAATTTCTTGCATGGAGTTCTTGTCTCGTTCACATACTCCAATCTCCTTATTTCAAGTATCTGGCTTGAAACAACATCCCAAGGATATATTCTTGGCCGAGGGGAAATATTACATAAACAACATGTAATTCATCCAAGAGATATCATATCTCTTAAATTTCCTCAAGCAGAAATTCTCTACAAATTTAACGTCCCCTCGTGGACGGAGAAACAGTTTTAACATGCGTCGAGCTCGGCGTCAACCTCTGTTCTTGAATTTAACGTCCCCTCGTGGACGGAGAAACTGTTTTAACATGTGTCGAGCTCGGCGTCAACCTCTGTTCTGATTAAATTTCGCGCCGATATATCCAGACACGACAAATTGCATCATTGCTAAAAATAGAAATCACGTGACACAACATGGCCTTCACCGCATAACACCTACGCAATATCCATATGACCTTCGACCTGCACGTAGGCCCCCCCTACCCTTCAACAAAGGGAAGTAACCGTTGACTTACTTAGAAAAACGTCTAGAAATTTCCACAAAGATGAATGGTAGCTTTATGCTGTAATTCACTTTTTGTGACATCATCCAAACATAAAATAATGAACAAGATCCACAGAATTTTAATCTATTGAGTTCAACCAGGGTTTTTTACCCTGCCTAATAAACTGGTATTGTCCGGGCCTTTGGGTCTGGATTTACGCCGGTCTATTGGGGATTGTCTGGTCCTGTGCAGTTCTAGGAGGTGCACCCTCCCAGGCTTCGCCTCCCCTCTTTGGGGAGGAGTAAGTTTATTGCTTACTGTCTGAGGCGCCCCTACCGGGGAATGCCGACGGGGCTGCCCAGGCAATTTTTAAATGGCCAGAGTGCTCACCTCTCGATCGCTGGCTTATCTAATCCCACTTTCCCGACCTCAAGGCATTATCCATTATCCATCCTTTGATGTCATACTGCTATTGGCAACTACTATTCATTCATTTATATTTAAATAGGATTTAAAGTTGTCTTTCACAAAAAAAATCCAAGTCGAAAATGAAATACTGAAGAAATTTTTCCGCTATTATCAAATTGTGTTTCCGCCTGTTTTTACATGGTCCAAATCTGAGTTAAAAAATTCTTTTGAATTAGTTTACTATTAAAAGAACAATCTAGTTTGATTGCCAATGTGCAATGAATCATATTAAGAAGATTCAATGTGTGTTAGCTGTTAAAATGAAATTTATTTGTAACGGTCAAATTTGTGTTTCTGTGTCATTTTTGCACTTTTTTCGTGAGGAGGGGGTAATGGGATTTTGCACAATGTTTAGTCTTGTTTGATTTAATAATTATTGCTTCTAATATAATTAATTTTCATTTGCTACAAGATAACATTACATTTGTAAGGATTTTTCACGTGTTCAAAGCCTGTATTTTTAGTTATATACACTGAAAATTGGCTTCTGAACCAATAGCATGCAAGATCGCAAATTTTCTAATTTCCAACAAACTTTGAAAAGTCATGATTTGGTGGCTAATTGAGCTACCAAAATAAATTAGGCACCATTGTTTTAAGTTTTGCAAAGATGGATGTGTCCACATTAAATGCTTTTAGATATAATGAAAATAACATTTTGGTTTGGGATACCTACAAATCAGAAAATCATTTTTGAAATGTCAACATCTGTGACAAAAATTGTGTCGAAACCTTCAAGTTTCTTGATAGGAAGTGATTTCTGGCTAGAATGAAAGTTTATAACCAAAAGTTGAGTATTATGGTTCATTTGTGCTTTTAAACCAAAGAAAAAGCCTAGTATTTCACAAAGACTTCAATATTCTAGAAAAGAACCAAAATAAAGCTACTAATATTTTATTTCTGTTTTTGGACAAAATAAGCCATGAAAATTCAATCTGATATTTTCAGTCTGAACACAAACTTCTCTTTATTAAAAAAAAACTAACTTCACCTACCTGACGTTGCCTGGGAGTAAAATAAATAAATGACTGCCATGTTTATGAAGAAACGAAAATTAATTTTGGTGACTTTAATCGATTAATAGTAAAGAACAAGTAATGTGTAATTAATTTTGAAGGGAGAAACACTCACTTGGAGAACACTTGAAGTCACATAATGCAATTAATTTTTAAAGAACTCAACAGTATAATTGCACACAATAACTTCCCTTTAATCTGTTTTGGCAAGTAAGAAAAAATGTCTTCACTCTAACAGTTTTCTTAACTGAAATAAGTATTTAAAAAAAAAACTGAAGCAAAATAAAATATATTTGTGGCAATAACATAGTGGAAGAAAAAAAATAGGTTAGCTCGAATCAATTATCGATATGCCAGACGGATTGCTATTTGGGTCTGACTTGATGTTTCAAATCTCTATATTTGTAAACCTTAAATGTCGAAATGCACATAGGACCAATGACAGATTTCTGCTAATGTTGTGTCATTGTTTACTTGTATCTAAAGCATTAATAAGACAGTCACGATTAGAATTACTAGGGTCTATCTTTAGGGGCATGAGTGAAGATATTTTGTTGATTCTTTTATTGGGAGGTTGATATAGTCATGAAGGACGACAATGACAATTTTTAAATTATGCTAATGAATCTCTATTTCCTTAACTTGAGTTGCTTCAGGCTGAACCATCCTCACAAGGGCCTTTAAGTGCCACTATTTATCAACATCTTGTGTTACATCTTGCTAATCCAAAAGTGTTGCAAACACATTGTTTCTTACTTTAAATCTTTTCTACTTGATGTTATTAAATAAAGCAATCAACTATTTACTTCTCATATGGGTCTCAGTTTACCCAAAGTTTATCCCCCGTCAATCATGCCGTATAACCCCCAAAAGAAACCATTGACAAGAGATATGTAGCAAGAATCAGTGCCAATATGCGTGACTGAGATACCTTCTAATACACGACTCAAAAAATCACTTTCCAATGTCAACATATGTGATCTAAACATTGTGTCAAAACTTTGTTTACAAAGAAAAAGAACATTAATTTTGGTAACATTAATTTTGTAATCAAATAGGAATTTTAAAAGGTTTGGATGTATTTCTAAGAGATCAACTTAGATGAATACGGTTGACATGCTGCGAAAAAGCAGACGTAAGAATACTGTTTAAATTCTGAAATGAAAGCAGCTTTGTCAACTTTTTATTGTATTCGATAAAAATTCAATTAGATGTTAATTCTCAGATCCAAATCCTATTATCTGTATTTATGTGGATAAAAACTTTTGCTTGTTTAACAATGACTAGAATATTTACACATTAAAAAGTAAGCCTCTGGGTGTCATATCAAATCTACCACAGGGTGGAGCAAGCGCTAGTGTTATAGCAGAGTTAGGCAGGGCACTTCCGCCATTACTAACCAGCAGAGTGTTAGTACTGTTGACCAAGGGACAAAATCTATCAAGCATGTGTATGCAGTGTGATAATGTATGGAGGTAAAACATGGAGAGAAATGATATGAGAATGATACGATGGATGTGTAATGTGAGTCTTAAAGACAGGCTTAGATCTGATGACATCAGAGGAACACTAAATCTGGACAGTATAGGGAGATGTGTGCAGAACAAAAGATTTTGATGGTATGGTCATGTTGAAAGTATGAATGAGAGTTCTTGGGTTAGTAGATGTAGAACAGTTAAGGTAGCAGGTTCAATTCACAGGGGAAGACCAAGGAAAACATGGGAGGAAGTGATAAGAATGGAGAGAAAGAGGTATAAATAGAGACATGGCCAAAGAAAGTTAGTTTGGAAGTCAATTTCTAAAAGCCATCCAACGCATGCCAGTATGTACAACAGACGTAAAACCGAATATGATGATAGTGACAGTGTAGAGTAAAAATGTAATTTATATTTCTTCTGCGTAGTATGTTTATAGTTTATTTGGGCATCTATATTTAGCCTGGTCTTATGAAAATAATCGCTGCTTTTATAGAATGTTAGATGCAATTCTTGATTTAAAAAATGTTTGACCCTGATTGTTACTGAATTAAGAAATGCTTTTAAATGGTGATCTATGTCAAAGTTATGGACTCTAATACGTTAGACACTTACCTGGTTGTAGATGTTATTTCCGAGTCATCCTCTGTCGATCATACCATATAAGCCAGGAATGTGACTTCCGTTTTCATTTTAAATTCAGGAAAGACTGATTTCCACTTAATTGCTCTCATGGAGGTGAGTTCTCTGCTTTTTTATCGAAATCTTTTATTTTTAAATAAGAAAAGACTGATTTCTGCCGAATCGCTAGAGCCTTACTTCCTTATGTTTTTTGCTATTTGGCTGGATTTTATTTCTCTCTCTCGCTTTATCTTTATTTCTCTTTTCCTGTATTTTCTATCTTGTCATCCTTTTCCCTATTATGACAGTTCTCTCTGAAAACTGAACATGTGAATTTTTCCATGAAAACTAAGACTGCAAACGATTTATGAAGGGTGTAGGGGAGTTCGATGACTTTGTGTCTCCTTTCTTCCACATGTGCACACAGTCTCTTTTTCTTAATTTCGACTTTCTTAGTTGTTTAGGAAAAAAGTCGTTTTTTGTGTCTTCTGAAGACATACTTTACACATGTCTGAACCAATTTAATCTTCTACTTCAGATAACTTCCTCCACATCGATGACCCCCCAACTCTTTCATTGATGAATTTGTCAGTTCATTTCACATGTACTATGGAATTGAAATCCAGTCCATGTCTCTGATGCATACAGAAGAACAGATCGGATACACTGTTTTCTGATCTTACTTTTTATGTGCTTTCCCCAGAACTATCTAAGACATCTCTAAGATTTAAAATTGGAAACCTTCTCCAATCTCTGACCAGCTAAGTCGACCAATTTGAGATATCGTGGGAAGATGGAAGTGGAACACTCAGATACAGTAACCATATAAAGTGGGCGTTTAGAAATAAGCATTCCATTAGATAAAATATTCATAGCTGACTTTTGATGGTTTCAAATATTGATCAACTGATGTGACATTTGATGGTTTCAAATATTGATCAACTGATGTGACATTTGATGGTTTCAAATATTGATCAACTGATGTGACTTTTGATGGTTTCAAATATTGATCAACTGATGTGACTTTTGATGGTTTCAAATATTGATCAACTGATGTGACATTTGAGCATCTGTTATGCCTTCTTCATTTTGGTCCATTTGATGGCAAACAACAATTTGAGCTTTTTGATTTTTTTCTTTGCACTTATCAAAAATTGATTTACTGTTACCAAAATAGCATATTTCTTACTTTACTGTTTCATATCCATCAATAA
Source organism: Sepiola atlantica (assembly GCA_963556195.1). Taxonomy (NCBI): domain Eukaryota; kingdom Metazoa; phylum Mollusca; class Cephalopoda; order Sepiida; family Sepiolidae; genus Sepiola; species Sepiola atlantica. The sequence goes on along the minus strand of OY744522.1, from coordinate 154,696,967 downwards.
TATAAAAAACAAATCTGTAATAAGTTGTTTTTTATTTAAAATAATACCGCAAGACGATAGTTCAGTTCGGGTAGAGATTGCCTTGAATATGATGAAAACTATGCTCTGCTGACGTTCCTATATTTCTAGAAAAGCAACAGCAGTCGCTAGTGGTTGTGCCTCAATTAGTTGTACATAAATAGTATAACCGGTATATAAGCTGATAAACTAAAAATAACATTAGCCAGTCAGTGTTAATAATTAGTGATTGTGATGGGCAGTAATAAAAAAAAAAAAAAAAAAAATGAAAAAGCACAACTAAGCATTTCTCTTGATGAAGAGCCCCATTTGACTGAGTTTGGAATCCAGATAACATTCTCCCACTGAGTTTGCATTAACTATATCAACAGAAATAGTATCACATAAGTTTAAGTACTTCACTCTGTTTCAATACTCGTTCCTGCATGCTTCAAACTAATATATCTATATATAATTAAAATCACCAAACTGTGTTCCTGTTCGTTCTTGCAGTGCCTGATGATCCATTTAGAGCGAAGCTGCAGAGGCGACTAAAAAATAATTATTTTTAATATGACGTGTATGTATGTATGTATGTATATATATCTATATATCTATATACATATGAGTGTATGTATATATATATATATATATGTATATATAATAACTAAATGTGAAAGTTTTTTCCATCTATCCTAACTATATTAGCATCAAAACAGGTTATGCTCATTTAATTCTATAATACAATCTTTTAAAATATTGTATATATAGTAGACTGCACATATCCACAAATAGTTTTAGGTCTTCTAATTTGCATATTTATTTTATAAACAGCTTCTAATAGATTAATATGCTGTAATATACGGTTGTAATTTTGTAGTTTCTTATAATTTACACAATATTTTCGTCGGTAGTAAAATGCCAGGATGCTGAGAAGAGATCTTTGATCTTAGTCAAAAGGCCAAGGAACAATAAAAATCATATTTTTATGACTAGACATTTTTAAATGAATAAAAAAAAAAAGATTTAATCTGTTATTGTATTATCTTTTAATGGGGGTAGGTAGTATAGTATCGGTTCTGTTTTTTTTTTTTGGGGGGGGGGGGTTAACATAGTATCTGTTATGTTGTCATGAGACCAACTTCCCAGGGATAGCCTTCTCGTTATTTGTGGGTGTAAGGGAGGGGGGGGGGGTTAGTGCAGTATCTGTTCTGTTGTCATGATACCATACTCACGGGAATTACCGTCTCCTTTTATGAGGCGATCTTCCTAGGTATTACTTCCTCTTGGGGGTGGGCAGTATAGTATATGTTTGTGATACCATCATTCCATGATTATTTTCTTCATTTCAGTAGGGGGGGGGGGGTTAGTGTACCATCTGTTTTGTTATGATACCATCCGGGGTTGGGGGGGGGGCATATATTTGCTAGTATATATACATATATGTAGGAGTGGTGTGGTGTATTGTGGGCTTGTGTCAGGTTTTAGTTTTGATGGGACTACTGCATTAATTTCCCTAATACTCCCTGAGAAAGGTATGAATCTATGGATTGACTAGTAATAGCCTTTATTAAATAGTCTAGAAGGAAAACACTGAAATAACACCAGCCCCGGTATTGTTTCCAGTCGTTTTAGACTTCTCATTGCCATTGAACTCTAGCAATGCCAGTTCAGGAGAATGAACGAATGCTAATTATACCCACATACTAGCCATTTCCTGTTATACTAAATGGGGAAAAATATTTGTAACCTCCACCCCCTGAGGGGAGGGGGGCAAATGATAAAAAGTTAACTTAATTGATGAAAGGTAACTTGAAAACATTACTACAGTCCATCTGATCAGTTGTTAATCTCTTTCACCATGGAGATCATTACAATTACAGTTAATTTTTGGTATACTTAAACTGTTTCCGAGCATTAAGGATTCATCCAAGGTAGGTAACTCTTGTTAAACGGATGTAACTTCACCTACCTGAACACTTAATATGTAAAATCTTATTTTTGGACCACTTTTTGTCCAATTAAGTTCATATATTTATCGCACAAGAAAAGTATCTTTGAATGTGAACTCTGTTAAAGTTCTATCGATTTATGCAATTTAATTATCCTCCATCCAAATAAGACCGTTAAAGAAAAAAACTAAAACTTTTATACTTATATTTATTAAATTAAATATGTCTTTAATGACTGACTTAAAACCTACATTCAGATATCTACACCCATTTGTATGTATTTTTAGATTACTTTGTCCGTCTATTGTGAACTTACCTTTTTTTGTGCTTCAGAACCGATTAACAATTTATTGAGGAAACAGCTGTTGGAGATTGAACTGTGTTATTGTCAGGCTCTTGCTTGCAGGCTTGACAATGTTCCCTGGATACTTTTATCGGAAATGGTAACTTGTAGATGTTCTTTAAGGAAGAAATGTCAATGATTTGAACTTAATCTTTTCTGTAAAAATATTTTTTGAAAACACAAGTAAACTTTTCTATACTTAAGTATATCTCGAATGGAGAAGAATCTTTAAAGATTGGATATGATGATCAACAAACAAATCCTTTGGACATTGTCTTTTCGGTAATTGATATTTGGACTATGTATTGCAATGGTATTGAATGGCAGCTTTATGATTTTTCTTTCATTATTCTGACTATAAAAGCTAGCGGGGGACCCGTGAGTTGTATCCTTCTGCAATGTAGGATACATCTGGTTATGAGAGTCTCTTCAAGCACAATTGTAGGAGTTTGTGAAATATTTCAATTCTATGGACATCCGGCACTCACACAGACCCCATGATATTATTGTACAATCTTTGGACAGAAGAGATATTACACTTTGATTGTAAGCCAAGAAAGTGTATTTTAGTTAGTTTCATGTCCAACAAAAGCAGCAACATCAGATGAAATTTTAAAAATGGCTTTTTTTTTAAATTGAATTTTCATTGATGGAACGATACCATCTTTTCAAAAAAAGGTGGAGGATGATAACGTATATACAAACATAAAATTGCCTTAGCGTATTATTATGTAAAAATAATAGGCAAACAAAAAAATGTACAATGAAACAAAATACTGCTTTTAATCAGATGTTTTCTATAAAGCCTAATTTTATTTTAGTTTAATTTTTAGTTATTCCTTTCACTGCCAGGGGAGTTGCTTTGTTAGGAGTGTGATGCTGCACGTGGTGAATGCACCCAGAGCAATGATCAGATGGACATGCAATGTTTTGCTGGATCAGATCCGGCATATCAGCTCTGAAAACCTGTTGGCGAGGTTGGATACACCAAAGCTTGATGTCATAAACGGTCAGTTGGCTGTGTTGGTTTTGCCACGTTGAGAGGAGTGGTTTTTTGGATAAAAAACTGTATGAATCTTGAGGTGGAAAACCAGAAGAAAGTCAAACAAGCCAAGAAAATTTGGATGCAAGCCATCAACAAGGATCTTTGACAATGGAATTTGAACGGAGGCAATCCTCAACACCGCCAAATTTGGAGACTAGGATTGCAGGCTATCAGAAAACGTCGGACCCTGACCAAGGAAATAAGACAATAATGATGAATGCCATCAAGTTTTGTCTTTTTTTTTTTCAAAAGAAGTTTGTAAACGAATTTTACTATGCTAACTATTTATAGCTAGCTAGCTGCTGCTGATTGATTGTTATATCAGCATACTAGCTGCAATTGTTGACTTTCGCTCAAAATGGGACAATATTTTTTCCGTCAAGACTTTTAGGGTGTTCCCACGTAGTAGAATCTTATTTTTTTTTAATTGGCGACTAGAAATGCATTACTACTAGAAGTCTAAAAGTTGAGTGAAAGCCACTATTTCTTGAAGTATTTTTTATAAAAGAATCGCAAACAGCATTAACTTTTTTAAGCACAAGTATTTTTTATTTATTTTTTTTTCAAAAGAAGTTTGTAAACGAATTTTACTATGCTAACTGTTTATAGCTAGCTAGCTGCTGCTGATTGATTGTTATATCAGCATACTAGCTGCAATTGTTGACTTTCGCTCAAAATGGGACAATATTTTTTCGGATACGGTAATGCAAAATTACTACTACCGAAAGACAAAACAACATACAATTATAATTGCATAAAAAAAGATAAAAGATTGATTTATTTACTAGTTGGGGTACGAAAAATAGTTTTAAAAAAATGTTCGATACACTTCATGTTGAAGGTTTATTTTTAAGATTACAACGAAAATAATGAATCAATTAATTTTGTACCCTGACAATAATTGAAATTGATATTTTTTCTGATTGTTTTCCAAATTTCATGACGAAATTTCCCAAAGGCGAATGGTACATCTTTAAAAGAGGGGGGAGGGTGTTTAAAAACTGACGTAAATGGTCAAAAATGACGTTAACATTTTTATGACTTTATTTTCTGAAAACTCTTAAAATATATAATGTAGATTATTATTTATTAATGCATGTGGAAAGATTCATTTACGAACGAAATGGTGGTATTTTGACGACTTAAAGTGCTTTGGTTTTTAAAATATGCCTATTTTAGTAGAACTACCTTGAAATCCGTGATTATCCAAACTGGTCCTTGAGTGGCTTTTGGTCTTGACAAGTGGTGACTCATTAGTAAAAAAGAATATGAAATATACTGAACTATGAAAATGTCTGTTAAAAAAGGAATAAAACAACATAAAGATTGAATTATTTTTTGATATTTATTTATTATTTTTAAAAAATTTTGATTCACCCCGAACAAAGCATATTGTCACTGAAGTATAAGAGGTTACTGTGGTATGGTCCAGATTTATAGATGTGGGCAATCTGGGTGGGGAGTTAAACAGCTAGACGTTTGTTCCCATCACATTTAAATTGCTGCATTTTGATACTGTTGGGGAAACAGGGAGCAAGAATGGAATTACAAAGGCAAGCAGTTCAAGGGAAGAAGCTATCGGAGTAGAACATCTTCACTGTAGAGGTCCTTAGATTACTGGCATCTAGGGACCTCTACAGCGGAAGTGTCGGGGAGGGTACTTGTGAAAAGCTATTCTAATTTGAAACTTTTATTTGGTGATCTTACTGTTTCAAATAAGAGTTTTTTGGGGGTTTTTTAAGCTGAGAAAACATTTCTTTTGGTTTTAATCTGTCTAAGCAGAGCTTCTATAAGGGGAAGCTTTTATCCGTAAGTGTAATAATCTCTATTATTAAAGTTTGGCTACGCGAGGAAACTGATAAAATCAGTAGTTTTATGAAGATAGTACTTGCTACTTATTTCTCAAAATAGTATCTAACTATCAATATCATTCATCATAATTGTTATTCTTTACTATCAATTCACTTAGCAGCACATTTTACTACTGAGATGGTATTTAACAGCTGATCATATACTTCATTTTTGATCTAAAAAAAAAAGAGAGAAAAGCTTAAAATCTATTCTATTTGATGAGTATATAAATCTATTTTCTTGACCATTCTAATGTTATGGTAATTTGAAGTGTTTTTATAAACTTGATAAAATTTATAACTCATAAAAACCTCAAAGGACACAGTAAATTTTTTATCTGTGCATCCCAGGAACATAACTCTATCGTCTCATGATAAAACAATACATTTTGTATGCGACCAACCATAAATCAGTCCAATAAATAATGTGTCCATGTTTAATTTAACATGCAATTAATATATTCTTTCTTGTAAATCATTTGTAATGGAAATTAGCATTTAAATATTTTTTTTAAATCTAAAAACATTTTGTATTTTCATTTTTGAAAAAATGGATTGACCATAGTCAAGGGTAACCCAAAGACTCCTTTTTCATTTTGATACACTGAGATGTAGGGGAGAGTGCCACTCCTTTTCTTGTATTTCTCCACTTTTGATTCTCCTCTTATAATGTAAAGTGTTTAACAAGAAGGCATAAAGTACCATTTTTCTTTTTACTCTTGACTTTGCTGATGATTGAACCTTGGTCTCCCGGCCCATTAGCGAACACTAACCCTTATGCCGAACGAGTTGTTACTTTTGTTCTTAAATATATTATAAACTCTTTTTAAAAAATTTTTTTTTTTTAAGACTATTAGTGCAAACTTTTTAACTAACAAGCAGACATTGATGATTAGTTGATAATATATACTTAATTATGTAATGTATGTAACAGTTGGCATAGTCGTCAAGTACGTGGAAATGTCGGTTCTTTTTCTAATTTTGAATTTGGCTACTGAACAAATATACAAATAAATATAAATATTAATGTAATTGTTTTTATGTTGTGAATACATCATTTAACAATCTAAAACGTATTCCAGATGGGCAGAAAAACAAAGCCCCTTGTAGAGATGTGTAGATTTATCTAAACATGTATTTAGTCAAGAAATTAAGAAAAATATTGGTAAAAACATACTTCTGCATGGCATTGTCTGGGAATAAAAGAAAATGACTAACTTGTTTACGAAGAAATGGAATTTTTTTGTTTTTTTACATATTTACTAACCGATGTTGCTGATATATATATTTGATAAACTCACGAGAGAGAACTCAGTATAATTGCACACAATAGCTTCGTGTTTCGGTGAGTAAGGGAAAATGTCTCCATTCTAACAGTTTTTTTAGCTAGAAGAAATATTTTCAAAACAAAATAAAATATATTTGTGCCAATAGCATGGAAGGAAAAAAAAAATAGGCTGATCTGAATCGAGTATCAATATTTCAGATGAATTGCTGAGTATGACTTTGAAAATCCAACTAATATAACTGTATATGTTAGATGTATTTCTCTTTATCCTAATTCATTTGTTTCTGGCAATTTTGGTAGAATTGTATCTAATCTGAAAAGTGCGGGTGGGGGGGGGGGTAGATAAATTAAGCCCTGTTTCTTTAAAAAAAAACTTTGCTCGTCTTTATAAAGACAGAAAAAAATGTTTACCTTTATCTGAAACTACACATTTTAAATTTCTTTGAACGACACCTGTGATTTTGTGATACTCGAATTGGGTTTGGTAATGTTTCTTAAAAGTTTCTAATTAAACTAAGTGAAAATAGGCCTACTGTTTTTATTTTATTAAAATTGTTTTGTATCTTCTAAACTTTTTGTGGATCCTAGGTATGACTTTGAAATATATATGGTGGTAAGGGCCTAATTTAGAAGCTCTAGTGAGTTTGGAGTTGTCTCTTTCCAGGTTCACTCTGACTTGGATTGGTAGTTGGGTTCCATCTATGGGTTGAATGTAATATATTCATTATTTATGAAACAAATTATTCTACAAACCGTTCATATACAAAATAGAATCTGTTGAATATTAAGAGCACTCTTTCTTGCCTTGACAAAATCGACTAAGCAATCTAGTGGGAGATGATCTTTTCTCTTCCCTGCAGCCCCCTTCTAACAGAAGAGACATTGCTAGTCTTTCCCTATTCTATCGGTATTTCTATGTTAGGTGCTCAACTAAGCTTCAAGCTCTGCTTTCCTCTTCCAATTTATTAATATCGAAGATAACATTGATAAGGGTTTTCTTTTATTTGCCATTCATTTTCAAAAATGCTTATTTCAATAGTGTTATATACAATTTTTAAAGTGCAGCATTCTAAATATGTTGTGAATTGAGGTTATTAAAAAATTATGGAAGGAAGCAAATGGAACTAATTTTCTTGTTAAAGTTCAAACTTGATCATAAAACAATACAGGCAACTCGCAACATCAATAAAACATTCGATCACGAGATTATCAAACATACACTGCAATGTTGATTAAAAAGATTTTGTTATGGAAATGAAGAAGGTCGTCAGTCGAAGCAAATCCACACAACTGTTTGAGAACGTGCTAAAAAGTTTTGCATTAGTCAGCTCTGACTTCTGGACCACCTCAAGCAACTAGGGAAAATCCAAGAAGCGCGACAAATGGACATCGCATGAACATAAAAATAAAAGCAATCAGATTAAAGTGTCGTCAATGTGGAACAAAAATAACTCATTTCTTGATTATATTTTCACACAAGACAAAATATATCGGTGATGATCAGTTCAGCAGTTGGACCATTTTTTTTCTTTTCTTTTTTTCTCTGAAAGTCAATATTTAAATACTAGTGTCCACATTTTATCAATAATGACTGCAATAGTGTGGATGTGTAATGTTAAAGACAGGTTTAGATCTGATGTCATCAGAGGAAGATTGAATCTGAACAGTATAGGGAGATGTGTGCAGAACAGGAGACTTTGTTGGTATTGTCACATTAAAAAAAAACGATAATAGTTTTTCGGTTGAGATAGGGAAAAGCCAAAAAAAAACATGAAAATGATAAAGATGGATTTGAGAAAAAGAGGGATAAATAAACATCTGACCAGAGATAAGTTAGTTTGAAAGTCAATTTCTAAAAGACGTCCAACACATGTCAGCATGTATAACGGACGTTAAACCAATCATATACAAAGAAGGTTTCGAGTCTCTGGGATCCACAAGTGATAATTTGAGTCCCCGGTAAATTCAGAATGCCGGGCTCTATTTTTAACCATTGTCATCAAATATAATTTTAGTCATCCTAAATCACTTAAATTAACAGAACAAAGGTTTTAGGTTTGGCTGTTTTATGTCATATCAATCCTTTTCAAAGTCATTTTTGAAAGTTTTTATGCTTTATTCATGGTGTACATTTCTGCTTGGTTTGTTTGTTTTGTTTTAAATCCCAGCAATCCCCCGTGGGTAAACCAATGTTGAATTTAGTGATTTTGGGGAATTTTTTTGATTAATGGTTCACCACTTACCAAGGTCAAAAGTCACTCGAGTATAAGGGTTAGGGTGATTTTCAGTTAGATGATGGAAAAGTACTATAAAAAAATTAAGAACTGGTTAATTCACAGGACGACCTGATAGATATTTGTTGACATTGGACTTGATAACGACCATGTTGTAGTCTGTAGGGAAACATTTCCATTCCACAAAAGACTCCCAGACAACGCTGGGTAGGTGCAGCTAGTTGATTATATTTCCAAATAAAATCAAACTTTTTGTTAGCATGAAAATAGTTGTTAAAACATAGTTTTACTTTTATATAAAACGTGTGTGTGTGTGCTTTGACAATTTCTCATATTACATAAAACATTTGACCCAAAACGAAATTGTTCAATTTTTATTTTATTAAAAGTTTATTTCAAATAAGAAAAGTGCATTCAATAACCAACTCGTTCAGCTCTCTCTTGTGTAAGTTTTGAATTTATAGGCCGGAAAATCAGCTGATATTTTAGTATTGATGATGCTGAAAAGAAAGGAAAGACTTTTAACAATTATTGTGTTTTTAATGTTTTCTCGTAACATCTGGGATAGTTATTTTGTTCTTCATTGAATTTATTTGAGAGAGAGGGGATAAAACATGAAATTGAATTCACTATAACTTATATAGAAGGAATTTTTATAGAGAATGTTGTATTCTTTATTCACAAATGTATGGCATATGATAGTATTATGATAGAAATATAGTGGGGGAAAAGGCATAGTTTTATGCTGTTTATTCCTTTGCAGTAGTGTGCTTTCAATATAAAGTGTAGATAGGATGAATTTAAAAGATTGAAATTAAATCAGTTACTGCAAGAATTTTGGATTAGTTAGACATAATGTAAGGTCTTGATAAATGGGCAGACTAAAGTATCCTTTTTTACCACCTCTGGAAATTGTCCAACCAGAAGCAACCCGTAGATAAGAAAATGGAGTTCCCATTAGTTATGTCAATAAAATATAGTTAACATAAAATTGTCATCTCTTTCATAAATATACCAGCCTCCTGCGAGAAGGATATTCAAAAACATCTTCTACTTTAACATGGACAATACAACATAGCATTCCTTAAGTAATATTATGTTAGATTTATAAACATTTTTCTATTTCTATGGCTTCATTACCTTTTTTGTTTCATACTGTTGACTTACATAAGAAATATTAAATTATTTCTTAAATTTACTTGTATATCATAAGAGTATATATAATGATTTGTTTTCGTTCAACTAATTAAAATGTTGTTTTAATGCAATGGTATAAGTAGCAATACCCACCGACCATAAAACAGTTTGGATAATCACAGATTTCAAGGTAGTTCTACTAAAATAGTCATATTTTAAAAACCAAAGCACTTTAAGTCATCAAAATACTTTGTTCAGAAATAAATATCCTTTCAATAATCTACATTATATATTTGTAGAGTTTTCAGCAAATAAAGTCATAAAAATGTTAACTCCATTTTCGGTCATTAATGTCACTTTTGTTTAACCCCTGTTCTTTTAAAACTGCTATATCATTCGTCTATGACGACTTTCGTCATGAAATTTAGAAAACAATCAGGAAAAATATCAATTTCAATTATTGTCGGGGTACGAAATTAATTGATCCATTATCTTTTTTTTTATAATCTTAAAAATAAAACTTCAACATGACGTGTATTGAACATTTTTAAAATAATATTTTTTGTACCCCCACTAGTAAATAAATCAATCTTTTATCTTTTTTATGCATTAAAATTATAATGGTATGTTATATCTTTCAGTAGTAGTAATTTCGAATGATCTTATCCGAAAAAATATTGTTCCTTTTTAAGCGAAAGTCAACAATTGCTGCTAGTATTGCTGATATAGTAATCAATCAGCAGCAGCTAGTTATGAACAGTTAGCATAGTAAAAGTCGTTTACGACTTCTTTTGAAAAAAAAAAGAAAAGAAAGACAACAATACTTTTTGCGCTTAAAAAAGTTGATGTTAGTTCTGGTTCTTTTATAAAAAATGCTTCAAGAAATACTGATTTTCAAATATACTCAACTTTTGAACTTTAATTCTAGTAATAAGATTTTACTTTTTTAGGCGATTACGTGTGAACGCCCTAAAAGTCTTGGCGGGGAAAAAAGAAAAAGGACAACAAAAAAATAATTAAGAATTGGGGGGGGGGGGAGTTTCGCATATAAATTTAAAGTAAAATGATCTCCCATTTTGTGGCCATTCTTGCCTTTTAGTGCAATTTAAAAAATATTTTTCAAGCTGAAAACTTGATATAGAATAAATAATTACTCTACCACTAACTCTAGGTTCAAGTGACAAGCCCACCTCCTAAAAGTGCTTTCACTTGAACTTGTCATACCATTAATCTTAAATCTGAGTGACACGCAACCCCCTAAAAAAAAAACTCCCTAACCGTGGCCTATGTAATATAAAAAACTAGTTTACTATTACAATGGCCCACACCTTAACTCTTACACTAAATTCGAATGGCAACCTCCATCCCAAACCCCCTTCCTTAACCTTATCACTAACCCTAAGTCCGAGTGGCAAGCCCCCCATCCTACAAAAAGCACATTAAAACCACACATAATCGTCTAAAAAAAAAAAGCAGACCCCCATAAAGAAAACCGCACAGGATTTATTTCCCATAGAAAAAAAAATTGATTAACTGTTCTAAAACGCTAGAATGGCCCAGAAATGGTGAACTATTTTACATTAAATTTATGGTAAACTAATCCCCCACTCTAAATTCTAAACTAAATTGTTTTTTTTTCTTCTGCTCAGTTTTTAGGGTGTTCACACCTTATTGCCCGTAGCCCTACCACTAACCCGAAGTCCAAGTGGTAAGCCCCCCTCCTCCCACACTGACCCTCTTAAAACTACACAATAGTCTAAAAAAAAAGAGAAAAAAAGCCCAAGAAAAACACAGGATTTATTTCCCATAGAAAAAAGGTTAATGCCCTAAAACGCTAGAATTGCCTTGAAATGGGGAATTATTTTACATTAAATTTATATGTGAAACTAACCCCTACTCTAAATTGTGTTTTTGTGTTCTTTCTGCCAAGTTTTTCAGGGTGTGCACATGTAATTGCCTAAAAAGAGTAGAATCTCATATTTTTAGTGGAAGGTGTTAATCAACAATAATACGAAAGAAATCTTGCAATATATTCATTTTTAAACAGTCCTAGTATTAGATTTTAGTTTCTTGTACATAAAATGTATTACAATTCAACTTTCAGTTCTCTAACTTCTTTTTTTAATGGATACATGGTATTTTTTAAGGTCCTAAAGAGGGAAAAATATCCAATCATGAGAGGCACAAAAATAGTCATAATTTCCTTATTTTTAGTCAGATTTTAAAAAATTTAAAAAGATTGTTTCTTAGATCATCAAGCTCTTTCTATATATGCTATTATTGAGATATTTTAAACAATTTAAATTTTTTTATGTGGATTGCTAGTTTGTGCTCGGGATTAATGCAAAAAAACATCTAATGCATCATTGGTTTAGTTAACCACTTATGAAATATGCTGTTTTAGTTAACATTTCATTTGCTCATAAAAGAAAATACTTATTTTACTTACATTCTTAGTATATTATCTTTTATTCAGCTATAATATTTATTTGCTATAATACTGGCAGAGAAAAAAAATTATAAGCTGTCCCTACCTGGCGTTGCCCAAGAGTCTTTTGATGATCCAAAAATCTTTTTTAAAAGTTCAATTGTATTTAGGACTGTTAAATATCTCAACTATTTCGTCCAAATTGGTTGAAGACGTCATGGCCACCAGTGATTAAAACATTTAATTTAAGTTTGATCTTTAAGAATTGAAATATTTCGAACAAAACCGAATTCGTATTATAAAAATTGCGATCTAATGCTTACACACACTCACACATGCTTACAAGGCCAGAAATGACCATTCGTAACTTCAAATACAAATAAAAAGCAATAATTAAGGTTGCTTTTGAGTATTTTATCTTGCCTCTCCATGAGGAAAGTCACATTAGTAATTTAAAAATAAAAAAAAACAATAGAAACAAAATATTCATATTTAATCTAACCCGCTGTAAATATGAAAGCAATAATTCAGAATAATGAAATGTTTATCCTAACGAATTGAAACTGTATAGACCCATATAAAATAAAGATATTTTAGAAAATCTTAAAATAAAAAAAAAAATGATCTGATAATCTCCTATATAAAGGTAAGTTGTCTTTTTGTGTGTATGTTTGTATCTCTGGAAAAGGCTCCCAAGATACTTGACAGTCTCATAAAGTTGATATTTTCTGAAACGGCATCACCTTGAACATATATCGAAAATTCAGAAAAAAATATTTATTCCTTGCGGGTCAACTGGGCCGGGTTTTGTAAATTCAATGTTATCATGTAGTAATTTGAAAATAAATCAATGTAATATGTAGTAATTTTGCTGACTCATTCTTGTGCATGTGACGTCACAGTGAGAGGTAGGTGAACTGCCGACTCATACTTCCAGACATGACGTCATGTGCAATCAAATTTAAGCAGCGCCTATACTGGCCAGTATTAAATGAGTGACGATTTAGAGAGAACCAGGTCTTTTTCTTCTTCACATAAGGTAATGACTGGGAATGTCAGGTGTTAGCTCCTTGATACAACAGGCACTACCGTCAGCTGTTAACTCTTTGGTACAAGTTTAAATTTCGAGTGTTGGTAATCGTTATTAATACCCACATAAATTATTTTTAAAGTGTAAATTTCGATTGCTGGAAATCATTACTAATACCGATATCAATTATTTTCAAGGAGATTATCTTCTGTAAAGCTTAAATTCGGGAAGGAGTCGGAGCCTGCGGTTCGGGAAGGAGTCGGAATCGGTTGATATGGGAAGGAGTCGAACAGTATGGAAACTAGGTGGAGTTGGATTATATTGGAAGGAATTGGAGAAAGAGAGGGTTGGGGAGAGAGAAAGAAAGATAAAGAGACAACTAGAGGGAGAGAGAGATAGAAGTTTTGTTATAAAGATTAACACACACTACTTAATTTCTTTTATTTTGTTTTATATGGTTCTGGGCAACGTCGAGTAGCCCTGCTAGTGTATTAATTAATTATATTAATTTACTTTATTTGTTTAAGAAAGAAAATAGTTACTTAAAGCCAACCTTGGGTCGGAAGTCTAATTTGAATTCTTTTCTTTTTTTTTTTTAATGCCTACGTCATCACAAAAACACAGTCTTTTATATCATTGCATTAAAACATTTCAATTAGTTGCTCAAAAGTGAATTATTATATCTACTCTTATGATATAGAAGTAAATTTAAGAAATAATTCAATATTTCTTATAAACAAATATGTGTTTATCCGGAAGATGAGATAGACAGATCAACAGTAGAGTTTGTTTTATTAATGTCTTAAGCCTTTTTGAAAGTGCTAAAACAAAAAATATATATCTTACTAAGGATTTGATCCTGGTGAAATAGGTGGCAGATGGAAAGGAGAGGGCAATAACTCCTCCAACTAAAACAAATTAAATATTGATCAGGACTAAATATTAAAATCGATTTAAAAAAAAAAAAATCAAACACTGATCAATAATTGGCCTGAATCACTGACAAAACAGATTTTGTTTATCTATATTTTTTTTATTAAAGCTATTTTGGTCAAAAGTAGAGTGGAATTCTTATCTTTACTTTATATATAAGAAGGTAGAGGAAAAATGTTTTTATTTTCTCTGGACATTATCAAATGAATTATTTTGTTTGCACATTGCAATTTTATTTATCATAAGAACAGTATTTATTTTAACAGTTCTATACATTAGTATATTTATAATTTGTTGAATATTTATAGAAGGGATGAATAAATATATTAAATAGAAATTACTTAAGACTGGCAGAGTTACAGGATATAAAAATATTACGACCAGAGTGACCAAATATGGCTCGATGAGATCTATGATCGAAACAGGATTGCATTTATGTAGCCATTCACTTTAAAAAAAAATTTATCTGTTAATAAAATTATAAGACAACTTCACATGTTTGTATGTTTTTTCTCATGATATGTGACCTACACTTTAAATTAAAATTTTTTATTTACTATTAATCAAATATTTATTGAAATAAAATTAAAAAAAAGAATTTTTAACAATCATATTTATAAAAATAGATTCATTACAAAATTAAATCCATCAGAATGCATTTTCTTGATTTTAGTTAGAGATTCATAACAATTTGTTTCTTTCAAAATTCTGTTTAAAAAAAAATAAAAATTATATAACAAGAAAAAACGTCATATTTAAACAATAAAATTTAATCGAAAGTATTTACATGATTTAAAGACTTTCAATTGATTTTATTACAAAGCCAATTTTTTTTATCTACTATATGTTCCTTCTTTGAATGCAACTCTTTTCTTATGAGAAAATAAGAGAAACGACGGTGAGTGGGGAGGTACAGCTAGTATATCATAATGTGTGGTTATGTATTTTACTTTGCATCGTGCCCCTATTTATTTGCCTCCCCACGAGGGCAGAGTTAGACACAAGGTTTTTAATGTGAAAAATTAAGTTCCCCAAAAAGAGGCACTTTCGATTGGGACAAAAATAAAACAAATTGCTTCAGTCTAAAAGGATTTCTCCTTCACTGAGTGATGACAGAACAGATACTGCACTTCATAACCCTTTATTTAAACTTGTTATTCTGTTAACTTTTGATGCTCAATGGGTGAAAAAAAATATCAGTTCCAGTTGATTGTAAGAATTTATGACACAATCTTTCTTCCCATTCTATAATTTCTATGGCCTATCAAAATTGCTAGCATTTTTTATCAAATTTAAAAAATTTAGATTAAAAAAAAAAAAGAAAAAGTGCAAGTTTTTTTTTTGTTTAAATTTAAAAAATAAAAATCTGTAAAATGCAGGTTCCTTTTTCTCTATAATCAATATTTGACATCATCTGACAGCTTCCTGTGATTTTAACTTGGGTATTCTTACACAAGGTTTGCATCCCCCTCCCTGCTTCGACTTTTACATG
Source organism: Sepiola atlantica (assembly GCA_963556195.1). Taxonomy (NCBI): domain Eukaryota; kingdom Metazoa; phylum Mollusca; class Cephalopoda; order Sepiida; family Sepiolidae; genus Sepiola; species Sepiola atlantica. Next base: position 154,681,238 of record OY744522.1, on the reverse strand, counting down.
AGAGAAGGAAGGGATAAAAATTTAACTGCAGATTGAAGGTTAGATTTCTGTTGTATGATTTGTTTGCTTGAAATGGTTTTAAATTAGGCCTTCCATACATTTTATTAAATGAGTCATCTCCACCCCCAATAAATTATTTGGTATTTTAAAAATGGTGTAATTTCTTAGGAATTGTCGCCTATTGTTATCTTGTAATTGGTTTTGTCAACAAAATGCACACACACACATTTATTTAAATTCATTAAATGTCTCAAAGTTCTTGAAATAAAATGGTGATCATTGCATTGTTTAGTTATGTCTTTGAAATAATTTAACAGGTAATTTTAAAGACATAACAGCAGCATGTCTTGAGATTGCATACCTCTGTCCAACAATGTTAGGATGGGCCTTACTTCATATTGTATGAAGTTTTCTCGAAGTTAGCAATGAAAATGTTAAAATCTCAAACTATTTCTGATCAGACTGAAATTTTGCATTGTGGTTACTGTTATCAAGAGCATCAGATCCATACAGCAAATTTTGAAAAAATTGGAAGTTGAAATTCCGTCAAAATTTTGATCATGACCAAACTTTTCACGGTCAATGTCATATAAGATGCATGACTTCATTAACGTAGCGACTCTCTACGATGAACAGAATCAGCATTATCATAAAAAATGTGACTTTCACCTAGATATCCCAAAATTAAATCTGTTCTAAGTTAGACCATGACTGATATTCTGATCAAGTTTGGTGACGATTGGTCAAGCGATGTGGAGTGGATGCTAGGCGGTACAGACTCAACCGAAAACATAGTCTCATTAGCAGAGGTAACTAAGCAATATAATAGTAATAATAATCACTGTTTTATTTTAACTCTTACAATAACAAACGAGCTTTATTTCATTATAACTGAACTTTGAGTCACCTGAAACAAAAAACTTCCAAATGTGGAATCTGTTTTAAAAATTAACTTTCTGCATTTTTAGATTTTCTAATTCAAAGTGTCTATTTTGGGGGAACTTAAAAGCTGACCATGTGTTTAACCTTGTCCGTATGGGGAGGAAGGCAAGTCAATAAAGATTATTAAAAATCTTTGTTTTATGACTGAGAGGCATTGCACTTATTTTAGACGCTATTCAAGCATTTAACCGAATGAACAAATACAATGTTAATAATTAATTTTTACTTTGCTCGATATGAGGTACAAAAAATCATGTACAGATAATCCGAAACTTAAGTGAAATTTGCCAGAGTTTCATTTTAAAAATGAAATAGGGATCTGATGTATTCTGCTAAAAAATACTCTCCTTCCCTATCTCTCTCTCATATATATATATATATATATATATATATATATATATATATATATATATATATATATATATAAATAAACAAACATGCATGTTATGAAACCCCTATCCCATCAGAAATTGCATGGTTGCTATGCTTTCAAAAGGCAATCTTGTTTGTTCTTCCTCATAAAAATGCCTTAAAAAATAGTGGCATAATCAACCTACTAAAATACAATAAAAAATATATGGAAATAGACGATACAGAAATAGAAAAATTATTTGGTTTATCCACCATAAAATGCATTTATAAAAACAAATATTGGTAAGATTTTCCTGGCGCTAATAAACATTCCGTTAACGCAACCCTAATGCACAAATTCTTTTAATAAAAATTATGTTTAAGTAACTGCTGCATACCTAATACAATCAAAATTAAAATATTAAAAGAAACAAAACACAAATAGCCTAGATTATAACTGCTGTGACAAAAGCAACTGCCCCTTTAGTGGTAAGTGGCTCACCAAGAACATAGTCAAAGATAAAACTATCAATTTATTATTTACTGAGAATGAATAAGAATTTGATCTTTGATAAATTTTATACTTTTTAGCTTCTTTTGATAATTGTGAAAATATTCTCTTGCATTTCCGGGATTTTTGAACGGTGTCGTTGGTAGTGGGAGGGGCACAAGTAAAGCTTTGCCGTTTTGAAAACGAAACAAGCCCACACATAGCAAATAGATTTTCAGGTTTTGGTGATATTATGCGGTTTCAAATTCATTTATGATGAAAAATAAAAATGAGTGAATTTCTCTCTTTCTTTCTTTCTATATCTCTACCTGTCTTCCTCAGGAAGAAGCAGTTAAATCTTATTGCTTTGCTATCAAAAACTAAGTTTACCTTTCAACCCATTTCTTCTAAGTTCCTTGTGATGGGGTGCTATATGCAAACAGCAGCATCTTCTGCTCACTTTTCTTGTATTCAATGCTTTACAATCTTAATAAGTAAAAGAATGGGAGATTTAAAAAAAAAAAAAAAATCATGTAGGATAGCAAAAATAATACATAATTAATTTTTTACTCCACAAAAAATATAAGAAATGCATTGCATGCATGGACCTCTTCACCACTCATACATATATGTGTAATTCGATTTTAAAATGAAATGAAGAAAAACAATTGAGCAGAAATCTTTCCTTCTTTTTGTCTAGGTAAATCTAAAAGAGTTAATCCTTTGTTTCTTGATATTCTAAGATAGGTTTGACCTTGAAAGCTGATGTGATTTTCATATTTTTATTTATTGATTTTGGAATATAATCATTGATATTTAAAAAAAAAAATTCTGATGAATCATAGTACTGATATACCTTACTCAGTTGTCAAAGTTTTTTTTCTCTTTTATTTGAAGTTTATCTTTCATCGTATACCAAATCTACTGTGAATGTTAAATTCAAATTTGAAAATAAGTTTTATCGTAATGATTATTTTACTTCAATCTGTGATAATCTCAATTTTAAAACTTATATTTTTAGCCAAGCTTTCTGTTTAAAAAATTTCTTCATGTCTATATTGTTCAAAAATATAATTTACAGATAATGAAACTGCAGACAACCTATTAAAAATATTGTATTAATCTGTAAAATTTAATCGTTAAAAAAATTATTTAGTTTAAAAATTTCTTTCAAATGGATCCTGGGTATGATCTTAAAAGACATCCAGTGGTGAGGCCTCCATTTGGGAGCTGTGGTGAATGTGGAGTTGCCCTTTAGTTGCCATTGCTCCCAGGTCCACTCTGGCCCGGAGTGGTAATACCTGTAAGGGTCCCATCTATGGGTCAAATAGAACCTACTGGCGCTACCAAATCAGGTTGTCTGAAGTTATTGACTTCCTGACTCAAAATGCACCAAACATTGATGTTTTATTGTTTTTTTTCCTTTTGCAAAACTCAATCATGTTCTGCAAAATACCCCCCCCCCCCCGTCCACTTCACTCAACCAAACACGATGAATAAATACTTAACATTATAAAGAACTGGAAGCATTAACACCTTCACCAAAATGACCGGATTCAGCATTAAATGACCTGAAAAGGGTCGATATGCTGTGAAACAAAAACAACCAAACCAAAAACCATGATTAAACATTTGGAGATATAAAGAACTTGAAACATAAAAACCTTCACCAAAATGACAACAATTCAAAATACCAAAACTCTTAACTAATGACTATAAATAACCCACTGATTTAAGACTCAGATGAAGGATATTTCTTCTACATGCATGGCATGAAATGACCCTTAGGGTTGATGTGCCATTAAGCAATATCTTACCTTTTTTTCAAATGTCATTGTCTGTTTTCTTCATTTTGGTCAAAATTTTCATAACATTTTGGTCATTGTATTCGCCGCTCTTTGTTATTTGCCCTTCATAGTAGTTGGTAATCTTCTTAGAATCCTGAACAGAACCCTTTATCCCATGTACTTCCACACCTTTTAGATATCATATATCTGTAAGGGTTTTGTTTCGTCCCCACATAACTATAAATCCACATGGCCATTGGTTATCGATTTTAATTGGTTTCATAAAATGTGTAGACAATTTTGTAATTTTTTCTTTTTTGTTATTTTTTAATTTTTTTCTTTTTTTTTTTTTTCAAATGAGACTGCAGATATATTTTTGTCTTCAAGAGTTCCATCAATTATTTACATTGTATTGTCCTGATCAACGTTGAAATTTATATTTCTATTACCATTTTTAGTTGATATAATATTCCTTCAGGTGGATCGTTCATTTAATCAATGGTTCCTATATTGAATTTATCTGTTAACCCTATAAAGACAATGTTTAAACAAACTAGTGTATGAAAAACAGTGATTGAAAACATTTACCCATATGTTAGATTATTCAAACCTCATTCAGGCCACCTAGTATAAATATGAATTCAATGAGAGGAACGTTGGTTAAATGAACAGTCCACTTCAAAAAGGCCAAATGTTGTATAAATATAAATAGGTTAATGTAGTTCGCTTGAAGCATTGTTTAGTATGTATATAAAAGTAATTTATAGTAGGCAATACAATGCAGAGGTGTAATGGATAAATATGAACTGAAGCAAATTAAGACAACGGTGCTATGAGTTTTGCAGTTTTCACCTTTTTATTAATACAATATATATATATATTATATATTATAAAATGTTAACAATCGTCCAAAGAAAAACTCATGTACAAAAGAGATGCTTAATGTTTTGTAACTTGTAGCATTGTAAGATTCTTTCTGTCTTCCTCAACTACTTTTGGAAGCTGGCTAGCAACCGTATAAGGTTGGGCCAGGATGATTTCCAAATTAAACAAGAAATAAAATAAAAATATCCAAATTCAGTTGGGTGTGGCACTAAATGCCAAACAGCTTTTATCCCAAAACAGGCAACAAAAGAAAATAGTTTTTTTGTTTTTTTTTAAACAAAAAACTATTTTCTCAAAAGTTATTTGTAAGTTATCAAATATGTAAATTATTTTAAAAAAATATATACAATGATCTTTTAACCAGGACTGTGGAGTCAGTGGTCCAAATAATTAGTCTCGAGATTTTAAAACGCTCAAGAAAACCTCTTTTTCCACTATTAATAATTTGTATATCTAACATATTGAATTTTCATTTGTTATTGTTGTACAATGTTATTAGCACTGTAATAACGTATTCTGTTACAGTTTAATAAAAAAAATGATGTAGTCCCACACAGACTACATTATTTACATAATAATTGAAAAATGTTTCCATATGGAAACATTTTTCAATTATGACTGAAAAATCCGAATCAGCAAGGAGAATAACTCATATTAATTGAACATAAAAAGAGTTGTCTCCCTTATAACTAGAATTACTGTTTTTGTTTAAGTTTTAAAAAATGTGCAACCAAATAAAAATTAAAAACTAAAATGTCTTCACTGCATCCCACGCAATGCTGGGTAGGTTAAGCTAATTATTCATAGTAGTTTGATTTTAAAGAGGATGTACATTTTCTTTAATGAGCAATTCAATTTAAATGTGATGCATGACGAAAAATGCCCCAAACAACAATAATAAAAAATAAAAATGTTCGTGTGGTGGTCACCTTTCTTAAAAAAACAAAAAGGGCAACCATCTAAATGACAGATCTTAATATATATTTTTTTTCGTTTAAGACATTTTCTCTTTTTTCTTGTTTTTTAATTGAATTCACAACAGTACCTCGAAAAACCTGTCTGTCTATCCTCTTTAAAATGAAAATGCTACTGGTAGAAAAATTCTTCAATCCTCGTCGGACCTTTTTAAATGTCCGAAGGCCAAAGTTTAGTGTTTGGGCTGCCAATTCTACAATTTTGCTAATAATAATCAGGTATTAATTATGTATCCCAAGCCAACATTTTATTTCCATTATATCTAAAATCTTTTAATGTGGCCACATAGATCTTTGCAAAACGTAAACAATGATACCAGATTTATTTTGGTAGCACAATTAGCCACCAAATTATGACCGTACAAAAGTTTGTTTTAAATGAGAAAATTTGCCGTCTTGTGTGATATTGGTTCAGAAGCCAATTATCACAGTGTATAACTAAGATTCATTTCAACAGCTAACACATTGAAGTTTTGTAATATGATTCATAGCACAATAAATATCAAACTAGATTTTTCTTTTAATAGTAAACCAATGAAAAAAAAACGTCAGGTTTAAACCATGTAAAAACAGGCAGGAACAATTTGATATGGCAAAAATTTAATTCACTAAATTTTTTACTTTTTTTTTATTTTTCCACACAAAAACTCAAGTCTACCATATTGACGAGTGGTCCTTTTCTTTTTTAAGATGGGACTGTTTTTATATGCAAGACACAATATTGTGCATCTAAAGTTGAAAAACACCAACATTAAAAAGTAGGCTAACTTGAAATAACCTGTGGGAAAAAAAACTATTAATGACACAAGAGAAAGAATTGTATATTTATAAAGAGAAAGTATCGATTTGTTTATATCCAAAATAGTCCAAAAAGTAGATGAGTTAAAATTGAATGGAATTTCACTATATTTACCCATTTTTGCACATGAAACTGGCTGGTTTATGTTACCTATATCAATCCACCCAAACTTGTAAAAACTTTCACCCTGTATTCTTTTGTTGATTAGTGAGGCAATTGTAGCAAAACACAGACACACAATCGTGCTGTTTTATCTATTTGTTGTCTCCAGTTTTTGAATGACCCTTAAATAATATTTTTGTTTTCTAAGTTTATATAGGTTTTTCTTTCTTCTCTTCCAAACAACTTAATTAAAGCAGGTGCTTTAAAAAGTGATTAGGCCTGTCATCAAATTAATTAAATGTTGTATTTGTTCACTTTTCTATTCACTCTGATTGATGGTTTTGGCTAATGACCAATAATTAATCACTTGCTCACTACTTAACCCAGCCCCTACCCACTGCACACTTTTTTGCTCTTCATTCATTCTATAGTTTAACATGATTTGCACACTTTACTTATTGTTATGTCTATATAATAAAGAAAAGGTTATGTATCTTTGCAGACATCTACTATATCTTAAGAACCCTTTGACTAATTCTTATTAGATCTAAAAAAAATTTTTTTTTTTTTTACATATATAATAGCTGTCTTTGCCGGTTCGCTATCGCTCAGCAAAGTTTGCTACTTGAAATATTTGAAACATTAATTAAGAATAATAAACATTTTATTCATACCTTTGTTGTAAATACTAACAAAATCTTTCTTATAGATATATAGATATTAACATTTTGGTAATTTTGGTACAAATTTATTTATCTTTTAAGTGTTACCGAAGGAAAGAATCAATTTGCCTTTTTCACTTGCAAGTTTAGAAATCGATTGCAACTTGTTAAAAATAAAGTCGATCCCTCTAAAGAAAGGAACATTTGAACACAAATGCTTACTATTTGTCCTGGAAATAAGACTATATTACAAAATAGAATTATTTATTATATTAAAATCGAAACAATTATTGAATTAAGAAACAATAATAAATAATAGTTAATTAATAAAATGTCGTTTTTCAAAAGCAATATGCAAATCTTGCGACTGATATTATATATGCATAAGCAGTATATAAAAAAGATGGTTTATCTATTGTGTAAAGTAGAATTAACTTGAAATTGACTTTACCGTTAGTGAGAAATGCGCCCAACCTTCGCATTTATTCATTTAGATATATTTGCTGTGCCTACCCGGTGTTGTTTACAATAGTGTATTTACTTGCAATTTTATTTATTTATACTTCAATTCGCCCTAAACAAGGCACGCTGCCACTGAGACATAAGAGGCTACTGTGAATTAAGTGGCGAGTTGTGCAGCAAAATGCTTGTCACATTACATTTAAATTTCTGCATGTTGGTACAGTTGGGAAAACGGAGCAGGGAGGGAATTCAGAAGGCAAACTGAGGAAAGCTATTAGAGCAGAAAGCCTTCTGCTGGGGATCTCTCTACAGTGAAGGGGTGTGAGTTTGCTGCTTGTTGGGATTGTCGGAGATATTTATGCTAAAAATGCACAAGTGCAGCAAGTTCATCAGAGCAAATACCGTTAAAGTACTCATAAAACAAGCACGGGGATGCAACATTGTGACAATGGGACAGGAGCTGGAGCTTGGTAGACAGTAACGGACCTATTAGATTAGAGACTCTTTTTTGGACTCTGTCCAAGGAGGAGAGATTAGAGGTCGGTACACAAGCCTAGATGTTTTGCTTTACTTGTTTTAATCATACCGTTTTGTTTTGTTTTTTTTCTCAAAAGAATATGTTGGTCCAATTAAAGGGAAGTAACTTTGTGTGGATGAATACTGAGTTACATCCCTTTTTTTAAGATAGCAGCCATTTGAAAATAATTCCGACCCAGACAAAGTATTTTCAGGAAGGAATTAAATAGAATCCAGAATAGACGTTAAATTAAGACTTCCAGCCCCCACTCGATGAAATGATGTGATGTAAAAATTCAGCCATGTTAAAAATTGTTAATACTAACCGGTAAGCACACACTTGTTGTTATTATTAGAGTGATCCCCCGCATGGCACATATTTGAATCTTGCTAAGGATCTGAATTTTCTTTCATATTTATTTTGTCTGATTATCCAGACCACAGGTCATTTAAAAGGTCAATGTAAAAACTATTTTTTCACTGATTCAATCTTAGATTGTTTCCTCAAAAAAGTTGTCGCCTAATTTTATTGAAATTTTAGGAATCTATACAATTTTAAATCATTTGTTTTCAAACAAATGATTCCTGAAATTGGAGCAAATTCTAGTCATTTTTAGATTCAGCTGGATGAAGTGATAATTAAAAAAATATTTTATAGATTTCTCTATGTATGCATATTTTTCTCAGTATATCCATAGACTAATAACAAAAGCATTTTTGTACTAGCTGGACCCGTGTCCCAGCGTTGTACAAGAAAAATAAAGAAAAAGAAGAATCGCAACCCTTCAGAAGTAAATTGACCGGAAAAAAATTGAAAGAACCTTTTCACCCAAAATAGTAAGCCTTTATCCACAATATAAAAATATTTGTAAATAGAACTGTTATATAGTTCTGTGTTATCTAAATGAATAAATGCGAAAGATTTTTCTATCTATCCGAACTATATTAGATATCAAAACAGGTTGTGCTTATTAAATTCTATGATACAGTATAGACTTTTGAAATACCCTATATATATATATATATATATAGGAAACTGCAAATACTCTAAAACACATTTAGGTTTTTTTAATTTGCATATTTATTATATAAACAGCTTCTAATAAATTAATATCCTGTAATACAGTTGTCATTTTGCATTTTCATATTTTCTTATATATATATGCAATATTTTTGTTGATAGTAAAACGTCTTAGGTCTCTGGGATGCTGAGAATAGATACTACACTTTGATCTCAGCCAAAAGACCAACTAACCATAAAAATCATGTTTTTTAAAAAATTTTATGGCTAGGCATTTTTAAATGAATGAAAAAAAAAAATTAACTCTATTGTATTATTTTTAATGTGGGTGGATTGGTTCTGTTGTCATGAGACCGTCCTCCCAGTAATTATCTCCTCCTTTTTAAGGAGGTGGGCTAATCCTTCCAGGTATTACATCCTCCTTTATCTGTTCTGGTGTCATGAGAACATCTTCCTAAAGGCTAACTTCCTCTTTTTTGAGGGTGGGATCGGGGGTAGTGTAGTCACCGTTCTGTTTCCATGATACCATACTCGCAGGCATTACCTTCTCCTTTTATGTTGACCATCTTCCCAGGTATTACCTCCTTTTATTGGGGGGGGGGGCAGTATAGTATATGTTCGTTCCTCATGATACCATCCTTCCATGATTATCTTAGTTGAGGGATGTATCTGTTCTGTTGTCATATCATCCTCCCAAGCATTAATTCCTCCTTCTTTTGGGAGAAGGGCGTTCGTCATACCTCCTCCTTTGGGGGTCAGTGTAGAATATGTGCATTTAGCATGATATCATCCTCTCAGGCTAGCAAAAATATGTGACCAGAGGTAGCATATATTTGCTCGTATTAAAATAAAAGCAATAATTAGAAATCAATAAAAACATAATGAGATGTCCTTTTGCAAAGCAATATGCAAATTAATTAATCTTATGATGCTGATCCGTATAATAGAAAACTATTTTGAATATGAATTTGAGTTTTAATTTAACTGTCAGTGCGACAACTTTAAATATACAGATATGCCAAGAGATCTAAGATGAAAACTTATGCATACATGTTAGTCAAGTAAAAATTGTATATTTATTAATAAAATTTTATCCCAATCACGCTTAAATATTAATGAAAAAACAGACGGATATGGTGGCATACTAGGGCAAAATAAATTGTTCTGTTTAGCTAGTAAAATAATGAGAAGTTCACATAGAAAAGTTATGATATAGCAATCAAAATAATAAAATTAAGCCCTTTATTTTTCTATTTTACTAATAAAAAAAATATTTTTCCATATTCATTGCCAGTTTAAAAAATCCTTTTATTATAATCCAAATCATGCTTAATGAGCTTAAGAAAATGTAGATGGATGTGAAAAAAAAAAAAGAAAAGAACACCCCTTCTTCTTTGCTTGTTAGCCTATTGATGAAGACCAACCATAAGCACAGAATTAGAGGTGCTGATTCAGTTGCGAATACAGATAAGAGGAATTGGCCTGTAGGCTACGGTTCTGATATGACACAATTATTAATCTCTCTCTCTCTCTCTCTCTGTCTGTCTGTCTGTCTGGTAAAATCGGATTTTTTTTTATCTTGCCTCAAATTTTAGCAAGCTGACGAACATTTACATATGATATTCTCTAACTACATAAATTTATACATAACCTTTTTTTTTTATTATTAAAATGAATAAGGAATATATAATAGTGAATTTCTGCTTAAATCTCTAGAGCCTTCCATGGCTACAAGTTCTCCATTTTTTTGGTCGAAATTCACTTTTTTTTCTTTTTTTTAAATAAGAAAAGGCTGATTTCTGTCAAATCGCTAGAGCCTTACCTCCTTATTTTTTACTATTTGGCTGAATTTTATTTCTTTTTATCTCGCTTTTCTTTTTCTCTCGCTTTCTTTTTCTCTTCTTGTCTTGCCTTCCTTTTTTCCTCTTATAGCTGTTCTCTCTAAAAATCCTAATTTTGTGGTGAATGATAAGACTTTAAACGATTAATGAAGTAAGATTCTTTTGCTTCATCAAAAAAATGACTTCCTGTTTCCTTCCCACCACGTGCACACTCAGTGTTTTTCTTTTAACTTAGTTGAAACTGTTTAGGAAAACCAAGCCAAAAAGATTATCTGAAAAATTTACTTATCAGCTAAATTAATCCTATGATTAACTTATTTGTAAATTGCCCACTTTTTATTTACCAAGAAATTTCACTAATTAAACTTTTTTCAAATTATAAGTTGGTTTTAATTGTTTTTTTTTTTATTTATGTGGGCTGCCCTCTACACACACACACGCAGACACACGGGTGCGTGACCCCTCAGGTTGTGAAATACATCTCAACTTTATTTTGCTGTTGGCTACTTATATCCTTGATAGGAGGAATACATAGGAAAGTCAAAAGATGAAGAAAGGGGTGCAACAGATTTCACCTGTCTCTGGGGGATGGTGGGGGTACACGTTTTTACTTCTCTCCATGAACAATGTATATATATATATATGTATATATAAAATAAAATTGATACAAAGATGTTTTTCTTTTTCTCTTTTTAGATAATGACAAAATGTTCAAACTTAGTAACAAATTGGTGATGATGGTGACTGGTGAGCCTGGAGACACAGTTCAGTTTGCAGAATATATTGCCAAGAATATTCAGCTTTATAAAATGAGGAATGGTAAGCTGATACATTTTTCGCAATTTGTTTATTTTGCTATCAACAGATAAGAGAAAAGGCATTTATTGGTGATACTGAAAGCGAATGGAAAACTATTATAATTACTGCTTGACAATGTTTAACATGAAATACAAAAATTCTACGATCATATCAAGGTAAATTTAAAAGAATGTAAAGTGTGTGGGACATTATTTCAAGAGCATATCTTTATAATATCCACAAAATATAAAATTCTTAAAGATTGTATAATTTGGATTATTCAGACTACTATTCTCATCTTGAGTGTTATTCTCACAACGTTTTGGCCGATGTAACCTCTGACCTTCTTCAGGTGTATCTTGTACTCGGGAATCTGCACGGAATTATGAACTAAACCCTTTATTTAATCCATGGGTGCGTGACATCTAATTCTCAGCCATGACCGGGGAGAAGTCTTCAGTAATTCGCAATTTCTAGTATCTCCTGCACTGAGGATTGAACCTTCAACCTACATAAGAGTGTCACTTAGAACGGGATTTGACTTAGTACTTTATCCATTACGCCACGGCTCCTTGTGAAAGATTCAGAGACATAATCTTAAAGGTTGTTGAATGTAAAATAAGCTTAATATAAAAATCCATTTGTCTATCTATATAAAGTTAGGTATGTGTATATGTTTTTGTATTTGTATGTATAAGATTCACTCTTAAACTAATTAACTGATCATTATGGATTTTGGAACACAACTGCTAGGTGTAGGGAGTTGTAATGTGAGTTATATTTTTAGTGTTATGCAAAGGGCTTGTGAAAATTAATATGCTTTTGATTTTTATTAAATTTTAACAATAGGTATTAATAAGCATTCCCCAAATTTCAGTTTTTTTGTGGTATTTTCAAGGGTTTTTAGGGGCATCATATGGACGCAACCTCCCATTTGAAAAATCAAATATTTTAGACTTGCATTGAATTTGATCCATACTCATTAGATACCAATTAAGCCAGATTCCCTGAATTTCAATTTCTTAAGATCCCTTAAGCTTTACATTTAGACATTTTCATTGACATCATTTTGGATGAAGTTCTTCAAATAGAGGTGTCTAATCATGTAATATTGTTACCCTTGTACAATCTTTCATAAAACTTTGCCGAGTGTTGGAGAATGTCTTTATTTTAAATTATTGTTCCATTAGTATCCTAATGCTCCAACTGATGTTTTTGGTGATAGATAAATGTGTATATTTTGAAAACAAAAAACTTGTTAACCAAGATTGTTTTCAGTGGTATTTCTGAGTATTTTTGTTATTTACTTCATTTCCTCTGTTTTCCTCGTTCTGGTTGTTTTTATTTTAACGTTTCAGCTGTTGTACTCTTCGACCTTTTATCATAGTTGGTAATAATTTCCAACAATCTCAGTTGATTAAATGAAGAATCCTCACTACGACAAAGAAGCCCGTAAAGTACAACATTGCAAGTTCAATATATTTTTATATTAAGTTTATTTTAATTTTAACAACCTTTTTAAGATTGTAATTTTTTAAAATATATATATTGCTTCCCAAAAAAGGTAAATAAGATAATATTAATATTGTTTTTTTTCTTTTGTTATTTTTTTAATTGCATCATCATCATATTTTGTTTTTAACACCCGTTTTAAATGTTGGCATGTGTTGGATGGCTTTTAGAAATTGACTTCCAAACCAACCTATCTCTGGCCAGGTCTTTATTTATCTCTCTTTCTCTCAAATCTATTCTTATCACTTCCATGTTTTCTTTGACATACTCCTGTCAACTGACCTTGCTACCTCAACTTTTCTACATCTATTAACACAAAACACTTTCATCTATTTTTTCAATGTGATCCTACCAACAAAGTCTTGTGTTCTGCACACATCTCTGTATACTGTCCAGATTTAATCTTCCTCTGAGGTCATCCAATCTAAGCTTGTCTTTAAGACATCTAATTCTCAGTGTTATCTACCTGATATGTTAATATAGAAATAATTTGCAGAGTGGAGTCTATATTTACTAGCACCATCAAGATGCAAATAATAATTTTACTGGCAGATTGGGATATTTATTTTTATATAAATTTTACACAATTTGAAAAATCCAAGTCTTTTTTTTTTCTAATTTTTTATTTACACTTATTAAATATAATTAAATTCAATAAAATTTGATTAATCGTTAACCTTTTCTAATTTTAAAATATTTGTTTTACTAAATTTTTTAATTTAATTTGTTTTGAAACAGAAGCTTGAAAATATATAAGTCAATGTTTGTGTGTTATAGAAATCGATATCTTAACAGAACATTTAAATAAGTTTCAATAAGGTTAATTTTTCAAAAAATCTAAAGTCACCATTAAAAGTTTCCTTTGATTCCATCTGGGGTCATTGGGGTAAAGGATTTAAAATAATTTGCTTTTTTTTTTTTCATTTCGATTCGTTAAATCCATTAGTTTTTTACAGCTGTCTGTAAAAAAAAATAGTTAAAAAAAAACTTTTTAGTATCAACACTAAATCTTTTTTTCCTTTTTTTTTAATTACTTGACCTTATATTACAAATGTTATTTTAAACTTTTCTTTCAAGGCAAAATTGTAAGCATGACTATATTTAGAATTATTTTTTTTCCAAAACACCTTCCAACCAGCAATATTTCTCCACACAGACAACGCGAAGTGAATATCGCTAGTGTATACACATATAAGTAAATAAATCATGGATTTCAAATCTGACAGTATTTCTTAAAAACAATGCTTTTTAAAAGATACCCATGTTTTGCATAGACAAATTCTAGATTATATAAACGAATAATAATTCTCTAGAATATGGAAAATATTCAAGCACACGTTCGAATACTGTCTGGTCACATTTTTTTTCCTTGTGGATTTTCTATGGTTTGGCCTCGTAGGTAATTATATTTGTTTATGTAATAAGAATTGTTTTATGCAACACGAGTATCCTTTGAAAAGCAATGTTCTAAGATATATTTAAATCCATTATTTATTTACTTAATTCACACACACACACACACAAGGGATGTAAGACCTTCACCTTTTTGTAAATCAGAAAAAGCAAAATTTCACTTTTTCTTTAAATTTAAAAAAAAGATTCTGATTTTTGCCAAATCGCTAGTGCTTTACATTCTAATTTTTTGTCATTTTATTTCTCTTTGTGTTTCTTTCTTTCTCTTACTTTATCTTTCTTTCTCTCTTCCTGTTTTTTTTCTTTCTATATTCCTCTTCTTCGCTCAATCTCAGCTTGATTCGTTTTGTTCGCCTCATACTTCACGATATAGGTAGAGGGAGGTAGAAGACTTGGTTAAATCAAAGACCCTCCCCCCCTACACACTTGAAGTCTTTCTCTTGCTAACAGCCGTGTTTTCTTTTTGTTTATTTCTTCAAACTAAACATTGAACATTCTTTTTACGCAAGAAGCTAATTTTAACAAAATTAGCAAAAATGAAGTTAAAACATATCAGTCGATACTTTCAGTATAAAAAAAGTTATTGTAAATGTTAATTTGACTTTTTTTTTAGGTGATTATGTGGGAACACCCCTGAAAAACTTAGCAGAAGTAAGAAAAAACAGTTAATTTAGAAAGTTGATTGGGGGATCAGTTTCGCATATGAATGTAATGTAAAATGATCCCCCATTTCTGGGCCACTCTAGCGTTTTAGGGCATTAACCTTTTTTTGTATGGGAGATAAATTTTGCACTTGGGGGGGGGGTAGACGGGGGTCTACTAGTATAGGTGTAGTTTTAGCATTTTTTTCTTTATTTGGGGGTTTGCCACTCAAACTTAGGGTTAACGGTAGAGTAATATTTTTTACTACCCCTCCTTAATAAAAAAAGGGACAGAATTTATCTCTCATAGCAAAAAATGGGTTTTGCTTAGCTGCTCTAAAAAGCTATAGAATGGTCCAGAAATGGGATTAGTTTATATTAAATTATCCAGGGTTGCGGATAGTGGAGTTGCATAAACCTTTCCCCATCACGTATCCCCAAAAGAAAAGTTCATAAGCGGTTATGTCCAGTGATCTTACAGAACACTTGGCCATTTAGTCCAATGTGGCTAACAATCCATTTGATAAATCTGTGGCCAGTGAGATGCCAATGCAAAGAAAAGGTCATCATATTTATAAATGTTTCAATAATTTTAGATATAACTACTCGAAATCAAGGAGTGTCTGCTCAAACTGTGTATGATTATTTCTATGCGCTCATATAGATAGCAAATATCTATTCAAAAAGAGTCTTGCATTAATTGTTTAAAGAGTTTTAATTATAATTCATACTTAAGCAAAGCTGAAAGTGTGTCACTTGATTGGCAATAACTGCTTTTCTACTTATAATAAAATTTGCATGCATATTTAGCTTATAAATTTAAAAATGTTTCAGACCACATGCTTTTAATGTATAAAATGTTAAGATTATTAATAAAAAGTATTAGCTATGTACCTCCAATTACAAATAGAACTGAATTAGATTTAAGTCATGTATAATTAAGTTAACTGGATTTTCGAAGTTAGGACTAAATAGCATTGTATCTGACACATCGATATTTGATCTTATCTTTTTATTGAACATTGATGCATGTTAAGAACAATACATTTTCATTTCTGTTTGTTTTTTGGTCCTAAACAAATCTTTTGTAAATAAAATCAATTTTAAACCATTGTGGATATTTTAAGTAAGATATTTCATATTGTGGTGATTACTGAAGTGAAAGTGATCGACAACTGGTGAAAGAATGACAAATGGGTCAAAATGAATTTAGTTAAGAGTAGGATAGACAGGGGATGATCAGCGACCATCATCCCCCAATCTCCATACTTTTGATAACCTTGTGCCTAATTTGTAAAATTTGTTTACCTTTTTTCCCCCAAATAAATAATTAAAAATGTAGAATCTGTTCTGTAGGTGAAGAGATCCTTCTTAATCGGGGCAATTTTAAAAAAAATGACTTTTGTCTAATTTTGTTGTTGTGAGGCAAGCAAATAAGGACACACAAGAGTGAATACATATTACAAGTCTATGCAACTACTTTTGTATTTTATCAATTTTTTATTTGGTATTTATTTTAAGTTGACAATTTATTTGAAAGTTTAATGATTAAACTTTAATTCAATGATCATGAAATATTAAACAGAGGCGCCAGTTAACAGTAGTTCAAATACTCAAAATGGCAGACATTTTAAAACGACAACACATGAAAGTTGAAAAAAGCATTTATTTCACAGGACAAGCTGTCTTGCTAATCTTTAATTCAATTTTGCATCATGGTTCGTTTTTAGAAGTTAACTGTCAAAAATGAAATAAATGAATCATAGAAGGTTGTATTTCAACAGCTAACTCCAAAAAAGAATGATCAAGTCAAATTGATCAACCCTTTTTTTTTTTTTTTGAAGTAGTGGCATAATTCAACGAAACATAGGATAACAAAGCACCCCATAAGAGAATGAATGGCTTCCTTAGAAGCAATAAGTCAAATTCTTTATCAGAAATACATTAAAGTCTGTTTTGTTTTACATTGTTCAAGTCAATGTTCTGATTGCCTCTTCAATCCAGAGATGAAGAGTTAAGTGAAAAAAAAAAGACTCTGACTCACCACCTCTGCTGTTGCTAGATAAGCTCCCAAACATAATGCTTTAAGAAATAAGTATAACATCCAACTTCATGTTTTGGAATTTTTGAGATGAGGATTGTTAATTTATCATTTTAGATGTTTTTCTCGATGTTTCAGCCGATGTAACCTTTCACCTTTCTCGAGTGAGTCTTGAATCTCTGGAATCTGTATGTAATTTCAACGGAATTTATTTAATCCGCAAAGACCCATGACGCAACAGATAAAAGTGCTAAATATAATCTGTTCTAAGTGACAGTCGTCTGGAGGTTAATGGTTCAATACTAAGAACACAATTACAAATTACTTAAGACTTCTAACCGGTCATGGCTGACAGAATGAAAGCAAACTACCCTTATGTATCAAATAAAGGGTTCCGTTTGAAATTCTGTACAAACTCCGGAGTTCGATAATACACACCTGAAGAAGGTTAAAGGTTACATCAACCGAAACGTGAGAATCACATCCAAGATGAGAACTGTAGTCCGAATAATTCAAATCATACAAATCAAGCTTCATCCCCAAAAGTCAAAAGGAAAATTTTACCTAAAACTTCTGAACTAAATAAAAATTGTTGCCTAGTTACAAGAATGTTTGTCATCGATTATCTGCACATAAGTTGTTCCCAACATCTTGAATTTTCATCTGCCTTAATCCTTTGGGAGAGAAATCTTTCCACAAAATACCATCTTACAGGCTTAATTCCATGCAACAACCTATATGGTAATTTATCCATGAATTTTTATCCGATGACCATACTTCAGAAATGACAACCAACCAACTGTTTCTTCAAATAGTTGGGATGACGGACCAAAAACATTAAAAAAAAAAATTTGGTGTATTTGTGACCATTTTCTAATTCCCTCGATTCAAATTATTATAATTAAGTGTGGAAATCCCTTCAGCACAGCCAAAGTTTTATCTCTACAAAATATGATGCAAAAACATCCACTTATAAACCAGCAATTATTAGGAACAAGTTTAAAAGCCACTCTCTGCATCAACTTCACAGAGGGCTACTTGAGTCCATAGAAATTATCGCCTGAATCTTCAAACTCCATAAAAGAAAATACGAAGAATTGCAATTTGGTAACAATTTTCACATAGATTAATCAATAAAATGGTCAGCAATCAATTAATAAGCAGACAATTCCCATCGGTGGTTTCAAAAGAGGAATAAAAACAAAACAAACAAATTCAATAATTTATAAATAGGCTAAAACATCTGCAGGAACCGGTTTTGCTCTGAGCTCTGACTGGTGCTACCAGATCAGGCTGTCTGAAGATATCGGCTTCCTAACCTAAAATACACCTAACATTGAAGTTTTTTGTTTTTCTCCCTTGTCTTTGCAAAACTCAATCATGTTCTGCAAAGCAAACAAACAAACAAACAAACAAACAATTCACCTCCTTTCTCTCTCACTCTATCTTCTTTTGTTTAAAAAATTTTTTTTTTATATACACCCCCTAACAGGGCCACCAGTTTGCCATGGGTAGCAACCCGTAATGCTTAAGGGCAGGATCCTGGTGGCTGAGCAGTCCATAACCCGGCAAAGTACTGCAACACTTCACTTTGGCCCTTACCTGGGCTAGACTAGCGGTTGGAGAGGTCCGATCCAATCAATCGGCTGGTTACGTCAAGCCCCACCATATAAAACTCACTACAATTGACATTCCTATTCCAACCCCCCACTAACAACCACTCCCAAAATATGGTGGAAAACGGTGGCTGAGGGTCAATTGGTTATGGCGAACAAAACATTGACATGGCTGCAACATACCCGATATTTTTCTTAAAATCCCCAAAAGCAAAATAAAAGGAAGACAGGTGCTCATTGTTTCACCAAAATCAAGTATATCATACCTGTATCTCTGTAGTGCCAGGGCGAATGGGTTCCTCCCTGGCACTTCCCACAAAGGGCTCCAAGGCAGGTGGGGAGCAAAGGAGATGAAAATAAAAACAAAAAACACATGGATCCTGTTTTCCCCCAAAACCCTAAAAAGATACCACTCCGATGTCTCGGAGGCCGAAAAAATATACAACCCTCCAAAAAACAGCTTTCCCACAAATTACCCAAGATTTCTAGTAATAGAACTTCTAGAATGAAAAAAAAATGAGCAAATTATTACCATTTTTAATTGAAAAAGTTCTCACAGGTAAGAGCAACCCAAAGGCTATTAAAAAACTTAGAAATGGAAATCTTCTTGTCAAAGTAAATAGCAATAAAGATGCACAAAATTTATTGAAAATGTATAATTTCTATAATTATAAATGCAAAGTTTTTCCACATGGAAAACTAAACACTTCTAAGGGAGTTATAAGAAACCAAGAATTATCCTTGGCGACGACAGATGAAATAAGAACGGCTTTAAAAAAACAAGGCGTAATTGACCACAAACACATATCCATAAAAAGAAATGAGCAAACTATCTAAACTAATACATATATATTGACTTTTGACACCCTTACAATCCCAAAAGAACTAAAAATTGGCTACCTCATTGAAAAAGTAGAGCAATACATCCCAACACCACTAAGATGCCACAAATGCCATAAATATGGACACCACCAGGATGTATGTAGGGGAATGAAAATATGTGGGAAATGTAGTGAAAAAGGCCCCAACCATACAGAAGATGAATGCCAGAACAACGAAAAATGTCCAAACTGTAATGAAAACCACCCAGCCTACTCCAAAACTTGTAAAATTTACCAAAAAGCAAAAGAAATCACAGAGGTAAAACATAAAAGAAATATATCATACCCAGAAGCAAGGAAGATTGTGGAATGATACTTTAAAAGCAACATATATGCAGAAGCAACCCAAAAAACAAGCCCATCAAGGCAACAAAATGAAACAAATAACCAAACTTATCGAAAAACTAGTCAAACCAAACCAAAATGAATGGACAAAATTCCAAGAAAATTTAAAAGAATTATATTCAAATATGAATAATAAATCAAAACAAACAGCAAGACCAAATACAAAATGAAAAAACATACCTGAAACAGAAATAAAAAAGAAAATAGCAACAATTCAAGTACAAGAAGATACGAAAAACATCAAACAAAGAACCTGCTATTGGAACCTTCAAAAAGCAAATTGGGGGAAATTCCAAAACTCATGCCAATATAGATTAATACCAGAAGCTAACACCGACACTGAATAACATATTGCATATTTCACCAATACTCTTCTTGTCATTGCAAAGGAGAACATACCAAAAATCTCCACTTCCTCAAAATTTAACAAACCCTGGTTTAACAAAGAATGCCAAAAAGCCGTAAGAAAACGACAAGCTGACCTAAGAAAATTTAAAAAGAATCCAACAAAGGAAAACTTGGACATATACAAAAACAGCAGAGCAAAAGCACGAAAAATTATCAAAGAATCAAAACGGAACACATGGAAAAACTATGTATCAAAAATAAATGTAAACACCAAAACCAAAAAAGTATGGGAGATGGTCAGGAAAATATCAGGGAAGAACAACAAGGACCCGATCAAACATCTTATCTGCAACAACATAAAGATCACCAACAAGGAAAACATTGCAAACAAACTAGCAAACAATTTTCAACAAATTCCTCATCAAAAAAAACAAAACAAAAAATTTCAAATAATAAAACAAAATGAAGAAAAGAAAAAAATTAACTTCAAGTCAAAAAATGAAGAAAAGTACAACCAACCATTCAACAGAACAGAATTAAAAGAAGCAATACATAAATCTCATGATACAACTGTTGGCCCTGACGAAATCCATTATCAGTTTTTAAAAAATCTACCAAAACCATCCCTAAACTACCTATTACAAATATATAACGAAATATGGAGAAATAACAGCATTCCAAAAAACTGGAAACAAGCTATAGTGATCCCAATACCCAAACCCCAAAAAAGACCATACAGATCCAATAAATTATCGACCCATTACCCTCACTAGTTGCCTGTGTAAGACCTTAGAAAGAATGGTTAATGAGAGACTATCATGATATTTGGAAACCAAAAACCTGATTACAGAATATCAGTCAGGCTTCAGGAAAAGTAGAAGCCCTATTGACCACCTAATTAGACTTGAGACACTCATAAGGGAAGCATTTGTCAGGAAGGAGCATCTGATAGGAATCTTCTTCGACATTGAAAAGGCATACGACACTACGTGGAAATACAGCATTAAAAGAGACTTACATGAACTTGAACTTAAAGGCAGAATGCCAGAGTTCATCTGCAAGTTTTTAAATGATAGACACTTCCAAGTGCGGATGAGCAACATACTTTCAGTCCCAAAAGAACAAGAAATGGGTGTACCCCAAGGAAGCATCCTGTCTGTCACCCTTTTCAATATAAAGATTAATAACATCATTAAAAACATAAATACTGGGATCGACTGTGCTCTATACGTGGATGATTCCAACTCTGTCTAAATAAAATAAATAAATGGGCCGTAGAAAACGGTTTTAAATTCTCAAAGAGCAAAACAAAATGTATACATTTCTGTAAACTCCGAAAGATCATCATGATCCCATACTGAAACTGGACCACAATAATATCCCAGTAGTTGATCAGCACAAGTACCTGGACATCATATATGATAAAAAATTGTCTTTTATACCCCACATAAAATATCTAAAAACAAAATGCCACAAGACCATGCAATTAATCAAAGTTCTGGCACACACCGACTGGGGTGCTGACAAAACTACACTACTAAAACTCTACCGATCCTTAGTTAGATCCAAGCTCGACTATGGATGCTATATATATGGAGCAGCCAGAAAGTCTTATATAAAAGAACTAAATGCAGTACACCACCAAGGATTAAGATTGACTTTAGAAGCCTTCAAAACCTCCCCGGTGGAAAGCCTGTATACAGAGGCTAACGAACCACCATTGACATTAAGACAAAAAAACTAGCACTACAATACTGCTTAAAGCTCTCATCATGCCCAGCAAATCCTGCATACCAATGTGTTTTCCATCCACAATACACAAAATTATTTAACGAAAGAAAAAATACTATCAAACCATACAACCTTCGCATTAAAAAAACCCTCATAGAAGCCCAAATAGACACAACAAAAATCCATGAATCCATCAAATAAAAATCTCCACCTTGGATAATTAAACAACCATCCATAATATTAAAACTAAGTAAGCACTCTAAAACCAAAACCCATCCTTCAACTTTCCATGAAGAACTGCTCAACATTCAAAATAGATACAAAGAACACCTATAAATATATACTGATGGATCAAAAGATGGAGACAGGGTAGGATGTGTGGCCATCCATAAAAAAATTAAAGAAAAGACTCCCGGATGTGGTTTCCGTGTATAGCGCAGAAGTATCTGTCATCGACTTGGCACTAAATATCATAGCATCCCAAGAACACAAAAAATACCTCATACTTACAGACTCTTTATCAGTGCTCATATCAATAAAGAAAAAAAAATGAAAAACCCTTTGATTACAAAGCTGCTGAATAGAATAAATGCTCTAACAGTAAATAAAGAAATAATCTTCTGCTGGATTCCAAGTCATATCAGTATCTACATGAATGAAAAAGCTGATAAAGCTGCAAAAGAGTCATTACAACTAAAAACCCCACAACAGAAAAAATCCCTTATACTGACTTAAAACCAAATAGATATATTCTCAAAAAGTAGCAGGAATCATGGAACATCTGTATAGAAAATAAATTATACCAAGTGACACAGACCATCGGAATAAGAGACACCGATACAAAGATGTCAAGAGAAGAGATGACAATAACTAGACTCAGAATAGGACACACCTATGCCACCCACTCGTACTTGCTGAAAAGAGAAGAAGCACCAATCTGCATATCGTGCCAAGAACCCTACACAGTGCATCATATACTGGTTAGCTGTATAGACTTTAAACAGATTGACTGAGACACTACCAAGAAAATAAACTGAAGGAAATCTTCAACAAGATTGACCCGAATAAGTTTTTTTAATTTCTGAGAACAACGAAGCTATATAACAAGATATAGTTGAAATGCTCCTCTGAAACGTTTGTAACATTCAACCCCCATACTACAACTAATGTTTCAGCATTAAATGACCCATAAGAGATTCATATGCTGTACATCAAACAAATTAATCAATCAATCTGTGCTCTGAGATGCGTGAACAAACACACATATTTGCTTTTGTCTGTGTATATACATATATAATAGACACACGCTTATGACAAGTGAGCTGCATCGAAACATGTCTCCTCTTGAAGGAATTCGTTTTGCTAAATGCTAAATTTATATTCTACAATCCTTTTTATAGGCAAACTATGCAGACTTCAACCATTCAAAAGTAGAGGGGGTATTGCTATATGGAAATGGAGGCAATAAAATCTATGATTCTAATTGGTTGAGGGGTTGGAGTGGACACTGCACAAGGGATTATACAATATAAATCTATACATTTTAGCCTGACGAATTCCTTCAGGAATGAGACACAAACGTTTTCTGGATTGTGCAGCCATTGCTTGACTATAGAATCCCTGCACAGGCACTCTCACCGGAGGCATCCATTGTCCCCCAAGACTTAAAAGGAGGTTTTGTATATATATATTAGTGTGTGTGCTTGAACATTGAATGCAAAATTAATTCTTGTCCTGTTAGAATGTAGAACAAGAGTTTTTAATGGAGTCCACTTCATTTTAGTTTATGTGGATGCCCCTCTTTTATGCTGGATGGCTGTAGTTTATGTGGTGGACATAGTCGTCATGTCCACCTTCATTAAGATTCTTTGTCTTTCAGAATCATCGGGAAAAAAACACCTAGTTAAATAAACGTGCAGACACACACACACACACACACAACACACACACACTTTATATAGATTTATAATTATTTAAGATGATGGAAAGCTTTTTATGGTACTACATTAAAAAAAAATCCAAAATACTTGCTATATATTTCTATTATCAAAAAATGGTAGACATACTCAGTTAGATACGCCCCCCCCCCTCCCCCCAAGATTAATCAATAAAACTACCGTCAGCTTGGTTGAACACCCTTTGTGGCCTTGTGACAATATACGATACTTAGATTGATTGGCTCTGATTCATGTTTGCTATTGCACCCGTGATGTCAGCCTTCGATGAAACTGGTTTCCAAGTTTCTATGGTTAGTCATTAGGACCACAAGCATACAGTAGATTTGTGTCTCCTATGACAGACTGGAAATTATCGTATTGGAACTGTCAATATATTGAAAGCCATAAGACTGGAAATGTTGAATGACAAATCTGGTTTAAAATACATTTGATTAAAATGATGGAATGGGTAGTTAGCCTCTGTTCCTGTTTACTGGCCTCCCCACAAGGGCAAAGTTAGACATAAGGTCGATTTTTAATGTGGGGAAAATCCAGCTCCCTAAAAATTGGAGACAAAATTAAAAATTGCCTCAACTGAAGAATTTCTCTTTCACTGACCGAGGACAGAAAAGATGAAGTCTAGTATCTGTTCTGATACTACACTTCATCTTTTCTGTCCTCGGATACATTTTGCTCCTAGCAAAACGGTCAAGGAACAAAAACAAATAGATAGTTAACATCTGTCTGCACTAATTTTTTTATAAAAATGTTATCGGTAAAACATTTATAAAAAAAAATTTTTTAGTCTTCACTTTCATTAGAATATATTTTTTTTAATCATGTAATTGTTTTGCTTTTTACATACGGTGAGAAAAGTTTTTCTTTATAATGTTTTTTTATTTTTTTTTTCAATATAAAAGTAAAACCATGTTCTTTCCAAAAGCTAAAACAAAATAATTCTACCTATTCTAAATACAAGCAATGCAGCTAAACTAGCCGTGTCAACTTTCATAGTCAAGTAAAAATGCAAATATAAGGCCATGATTAAGTGGGACTAGCTGACGAACATAGTCAGTCATAGGGATTCGATGAGAAAGTTAAAATGTGGCACATGACATTATATTGCATTAGGTTGTCTTTTTATTTGGAAGCCACTAAAATTGTTTCCATGCTTTTAATTAGGTATCACAAAGCGGTCTAGTTTAGAGTGTGAACACAGGTAACTACAGTGAAATTCCCTTCAATTTCAACTTGCAATATCTTTTTTTTTTTTTTTTTTTTTTTTTTTTTTTACTTGAGAAAATTTAGATGTAAACAAAATGCAATCTTTTTTCCTTATCTATACATGTAAAGCAAAGTTTTGTGTGTATGTCGCAGCATCACAGTTAAACAGTTGATCTAAGAGCCAAACTAACCGCAGATTTGGAATCGGCACCTTTGATCCGATGTCTTCATCGATGTCACAAGTTTTTTAAAATTCATTATTCAAAATAATATTACATGTAAAAATAACATTAGAAACAAATGTTTCAACATTTTTAGTGTTCCCTTTTAGCCGACCGAACAATTACTTTTCACCTCAAATCATTGTATGTATTTGATGTATTGTTTACTTTAAAGAGAAAACATTTATCTTTTTTTTTATTATTAAAAATGGATAAAAAAACATTTGTTTAATCTTCAGATATATTTTTACTCTAATAAGAATTTTTTATTTTGTATTTGTTTCTTAGACAATCAAACTATTTTAGATCTCTGCAGAGAGATAAAAAAAAATCTCTATGCTGCACTCATTTTTGGTTTCAAAGACCTTGAAGAGTTGAATGATTTTTCTCCTTATTAAATAGCATGCAGAAGATATTCTAAAAAGAAGAAATAACAATTGTGGAACTTTAACTACTTTAACAATTCATTGAGTATATTAATGTAATGCATGCCTCAAGGCGGGTTCTGAGAGCTTGTGACCTCATGCAGGTGTAAACGATAAAACTAAAACTATGAAGTTAAGGATGGAAGGGGGGGGGTCTTTCACCCTACATCCACAGAGAGCGTGAGTTGATTTGACTGTTTGCAAAATGTAACTTTACTGCCTAAGTTGAATGAAGATCAATATACCTACCTTATATAACTGTTAAAGTGTCAGACTTTTATATTTACTCGATAAGGGGTGCATGATAAGCCTGATGGATACCATAACTGTCTATGAAATCACCTATGCTGGGTTCAAATGTAATTGTTTCTATTAAGCTCATTTACTCTAACGAAAGGTGTGGGTAAGATAACTTGTGTTCATTTACAATGGAATTTTTTAATAAATTCTAAATTGTTGATATTTATTATATACGGTGATGAAAGTGTTCTGGGGTTTGTCAGGATTTCAGATTTTAGCACATGGAATTTAATTGAATGCTTCAAAGTGAAAAAAAAAGCTGAAGAGAGCAGGAGATCTGAAGATCAAAGAGTTCTCTACAAAATAAACTAAAATAACAATTCACCAAATAGCACAAAAGATGAAAAGCAAAATGATGAAGCAGCAAAAACGAAATCAATCAGAAGTAGATTAGCTGAAGAAATAAAAAAAAAAAAAAAAAAAGTCAAGTCAAACGCATATAGTGTAAACTAAAGTTGCATCGTTTCCAAAAATGTAATTTAATAAACAGTTTTTAAAATATTCTGAAATGGTGGTACCTGGGATTCAGTTAAGTCATATTAGTTTTTAATTTTGATTCGTTTACACATTTTAAAAACTTATACAGAAAAAGAAATAAAATGTTAGTTGTAAGGAAGACAACTCTTTTTATATTCTTCAATTAAAAATATGAGTTATTTCTCTTACTGATTTTTTTTGTTTAAAATTGTTTCTATATTACTAGTTGTCTGGGTGGGATTATATAATTTTTTTAATTAACTGTAGCAAAAATATATTATATTGCCAATAACATGGTACAACAATAACAAATGCAAATATGGTAGTCAGAACAAAGTTTGATAAGTCAGCTTAAATGCTATTTAGGTCCAACTTTTAAAAAGATAACTTTATATGTTAGATTAATTAATTTAATTTATATACTCTAATCTGTATATGTAAGATACTTGAGTTGTATGTCACGGTGCATGAATGGCCTAATGGATATTGTCGTCATCTCTGGCTATGAATAGTTCAGATCCTTTCAAACCTGTTATGGCCATTACACACTAATACTGTTAAAAAAGGTAATACAACTCTAATCATGTTGACACACCAGTTCCTTAAGTTAGGCGATGCTGAGATTGGTCAGTAATTAATGAGTGACCATTTGAGAAGACTCCGTATGTAAATCTCTTTGGAGCTCTGTTAACAGATGGTGTGACTTATCGATCACGGTATAATTGTCATGATCAAAAAATCTGGATGGAAAAATCTAGTGCAGATTCTGTCACAAAGGGATAAATGACGCAGAAGAAGAATGAATCGTTTATAGTGTCCGCTTTAATTAACCTAAATAAGAGTTGCCATAAAACAAGACAACCAAACTGAAAGGATAAGTTGTTGTTGGTGGCGGTGATGCTTCCATTTAAAATACATGCATGAAAGTAAAAATGACATTTTCTTCATTTTTCTTACTGTTTTAAAAGGTTTTTTTTTTTTTTTTTTTTTTTTTTTTCAACCTTCTTTTTCAGGTTATGAACTGAGCCCTACAGCAGCTGCACATTTTACAAGAAAGAACCTGGCAGATTATTTGAGAACTTCTGTGAGTATATTTTTCTTATTGCGTAATTCCAGCTAAGTTCAACAAGGGTTTGTTCTGAAGGTTCTCTATTTGTTTTCAAATTTCCCCACCTCTTTAGATCTATGAGTTAGACCATTCCTGAAAAATTTGGCTCAATTGGTTTCTCCAAACAAATTGTATGGGCATTTGAAGAAATGGGCAATTTCGTAAATTTTGAGCACTTATAGTTCAGAATAGTTTTTATGTTATGCTCTTGGCTTCTAATTTCTCGGTCCACCATCTGAATTCTCTGAAAAATTACAAATTATTTATTTCAAATTTACTAAAGCTCAAAGATTTAAGCAAAAGTTATTTTTAAAAAAAATGTGCAAGTCCAAATCTTGGTAGCAAAATTAGAAAAATTACAATTCGGATATCTGTTAACAGTTCTCCATTTTTATAACCTGGCCTAGATACTTTGCAGAAAAGATCAATTTAGTTATTCAAGGTAACAATTTCAATGCCCCTATTTACTTGCCTCCCCATAAGGGCAGTTTTTAAATGTGGGAAAAATCCAGCTCCCCAGAAAGGGTACTCTGGATTTGGACCAAAATAAAAATGGATTAAGTCTAGAAGAATTTCTCCTTCACTGACCGAGAACAAAAGATAAAGTGTAGTATCAGAGCAGCTACTAAACTTTGATCCTAGCAATAAGGCTTTTGGATCACTAAAAATGAAAAACATGAAGAAACTATGAACCTTTTTTCCTCCTCAATTTCTGAATCACCATAACTGTTAGTATACAAACTTAAAAATCATATAAAACTTTGCCTATTATGAAAGTACACAAAAGGTGATTTTAATAAGGTAAAAATGAACGGATTAAGATTTGTATATAAGTATATTTATGTTGTCTAAAAATGGTTCAAAATACAAAAAATAGTTTACGGTGGTACACTGTGGCCCGAAAACTCAGCGTGGAACAATTCAGTGAAATTCGAAATTCTGAAATTGCCCATTTCTTCAAATGTCTGTAAAATCTTTTTTGGAGAACTCAATTGAGCTGAAATTTTCAGGAATGGTTTACCTTATAGGTTGGGGGGGGGGGGGGGGGGGAATTTAAAACAGGAAACCTTCAGGGCAGAGCCTGGTTGAACTTGACTGAAATGGATCTATTGGCATTTAGAGAAAAAAAGAATCTGAAGTAATCGTTAGCAATAAGCAGAAAATTGCTTACTATAAACTTCACTTTCTTATTTTCATTATTCTTTAATGTTTCTTATTGCCCCCCCCCCCCCCAAAAAAAAGAAACAATCTCGGATGTAAACAAATCAACAAAATTTCTTTGTATCAACTACTACCGTGTTTCTCTGAAAATAAGACGAGGCTTATATTAATTTACACTCCGAAATATGACACTAGGGCTTATATTCGAGGGATGTCTTATTTTTGACATATCAAAATCCGACAATACGAAGTAAAAAAATTACAAAATTTCTAAAACAGAAATTACGAAAAACGATCTACATGTATTTAGTATTGACAGTTTTTATTTAGTTATTATTTTTGTCAGATTCAAAAACTCATTAACAACAATTCATTCAAAAATGATCGGGTCATCATCGTCTGGAATGTTATTTTCTTACAGCAAGTCACTGGATTCCAAAAATCCTGCACAATTTTCATATGACTCAATTTCCAGCAGAATTTTTGCTGCTTACTCTCTCATTTTGAGCAATAGAGATCCCATTGAACGAGAAATCTTATCCAGTTAACCCGCTCCTGGTGTATTGGCAATACACCTATCTGTGATTTTGTTGCATGAATTCATCACCTAAGTCACGACCTCTTGTAGTCTGGGCTTCACAAAATGTCCACATTCATTTTTATCATTCTGTTTTCAATGTAGTCATTACTTTCCATTTGTAAATGGACTTTGAATGGTTTATTTATTGCAATATCAAAAGTCTGGAGATAAGCAGTCGTTCCTGTAGAAATCATGATTTGATTTATTCTTCTTTCTGCAAGGAGTTCATGTCTTTTGCTCTGTGCATTTCTGAAACGTCTTCAATTCTGTTCTTGCCTTTCGTGAGGATTAGAGGTGGAGCTTTACTTCCATCGAGACGAATTGCCAAAATACGTGTGCACTTTTGTGGCCAGAGGTGAGAATACAAATTGATGACGAACCCCTTTAATCAATTGTTGAATACTGAACACTGCAGTTTCATCCATTGCAATCATGTAGGAGAGATGGTATTTAAAAAAAAAGTCTATCCCCATCAACAAAGGACTTAAATGCGAGTGTACGTTTAATAATCTCAGTATTTCTCAGTTTGAACAGTGTTGTTGACCTTCTCAGAGAAAGGTCATGTGAGTTTGAAAGGGAAACTATGTAGTTTGTTTGAAATTGAAATAAATTTCTTTTTCATGTTAAAAATAAAATTGTCTTTTTTTATTTTATTTATGGAAATCGTTCCAGACAAGGCATGAAAGGAGCTAAAAAAATGCTTCACGGTCAAAACGTAGTCAACAATAGCTGTTAGACAGACATATTCCGACCAAGACATGTCGATCATGCAATGTTAGGACTAAAGGACAAAATAACGGAAGCGAGAGTTACGAGGCTGCCGAGTCCTCTTGAACTGAAATGTGGGACACGCTCTTGGCTAATCGGGCTCTGCAATGAAAAATGATAAACTTTTTTTTTTTCTGTTTCACTTGATAATTTTGAATCTTTTTCTAAAAATAAATAATAGAATGTATTCCATAACGGAGGGAAATGTGTTAAAATATGTTCTATTTAGAACATATTTTAACACATTTAACTTGACGCCATTTTTTTCCTGATTAAATGTATTTATTAATAGTATATATCTTTTTTTACTTATATTTCAGACGCCGTATTATGTGAACCTTTTATTGGCCGGGTACGATGAAAAGCAAGGCCCTTCTCTTTTCTATCTGGATTACTTAGCATCTCTCTCTGAAGTACCATTTGCAGCACATGGTTACGGTGCTTACTTCACTCTCAGTATTATGGATCGACATTACCACAAAGGTAACTCTAGTTTTCTTTTTTTTTTCTTTTCTCTTATAAATAATGTAATGTAATGAAGGGTGAGAGGGAAGTGCAATATAAAAAAAAAACTAAAAAAAAACGGTAACTGTGTTGCACTCCGGAAGTGACATGAAGAGGAATGAAGGTTGGATGGTCTCTTTGGTTCAACAGACAACATTCGATGTGAACATATTTTTCGACGACCTGTGTGAGTTTTATTACACCCAGCATCCGAAGGACTCTATGCCAAATTTGGTTCAATTGTTTGAACCCATGTTTATTGCTGTTACTACTACTACTACTACAACAATAGTAGTATTATTATACTTTTTATCTTCCTATGACATACTTATCTTAATATAAACTGTTTTAGGTATGACCTTAAAGTGCATCTGGTGATGAGCCCCCAGTTTGGGAGCTTTGGAGAGTGTGGAGTAACCCTTATATACCTGTACTCATATATCATTACTCTCATGTTTATTCTAATCCATCACAAAAAATCCAAGAGACAGCACGCAGACACAGAATCTGACGAAGAATTCACTAATGACTTCCCAAAGTAATAGAATCGTTGGAACTATAAATACTTACTAAATTATCACCGCTCACACTGAAAAAGATGATCTCCAACATAACTATTCCAACGACAGAAGCCTATCCAATAACAATTACGTATAGAGAAAAAAGACAGAAACACAATATGAAAACTTTACCCACACAGAAGACTGACTACAATAAAAGGAGTAATCTGCAGTAAAGAATGGTTCTTATATAAAATAGAGGAAATAAGAAAGGAATTGAAGAGTCAAGGGTTACTTATATCTGCAGAATCTCTATTAAAAAATAAAATAAAATAATTGAAACTTTCACTTATATTGGGAAGGCTAGGTGTTGTATTTAAGAAATATCTCTTCACAAAAATTAATCTCGCTCATACTCACTATCCAGATTTATTCTCTATTATCTTCGACAATGTGTTTAACGCTTTATGGCTGTCCTTATGCTAAGTCTCTAGTGATCACGATTGTGGGGAGGGACTGTGTCCATTTGCCACTGTTTACGGTCTTGCCTGATGGTTTCTTTCCATGTCTTCTTGGCACCAAGCTTTCTTTTTACTGTCCAGTTTTAGGTCTCTACAAGTGCTGATATATCCCTTGCTCCTTTCAACGAAGACTGTTTGCCCTTATTAAGACATCAAGTTTTGGGATGGCCAATTTCTCAAGTAGAGTGCCTGACCTAATGTTTTGGATCTGGTCCGACTTTACATTGCATATCCACCTCATCATTGTTCTGTCATTTCTCTGGAGTCGGGCAAGTGGGGCCTGGGTGAGGGCACAACATTCACTGCCATACAACATCACACTTGTTACACAGCTATCATAGACCTTACCTCTAGTAATAATTGGGATGGTTCGGGATGTTAGGATTGGGAGAAGTTCTCTGAACTTTCCTCCAGCTGTCTTGACTCTGATGGTTGAACTTAGTTCGCAGCCACCTCCAGCACTCAGCATATCTCCTAGGTAGCAAAAGGAGTCTACCACCTCCAGGGTGTCCTCACCTATTTCAACTTCTGTGTAAGAGCAGCCCTCAATTGTGCGTACAAGTCCTAGATATCTCTTACATCTGAAGTCTGGATCTGGTTTGAGCCTATGATGCACTCTGCTGCAAAAATCAATCATATACAAAACATATATACGATTTTGGCATAAAATGACAATGATGGTTGACGTGCAATAAAACACAACAACAACAACCAACACTTATATAACTAACACACAACAAATCCCTAAAGGAAAATAAAAAAAAAAATAGGGTACTTAATTACATTACTCTACATCCCAGCCCCTAAGATGAGATCCTTCCACTGCCAAAATTTGGGCACCATGGAGACAAATGTAGTTGAACATTACTAAACATATGAAAAACCAAACTTATGCAAACATAGTAAGATCACCCCCCACTTGATATCAATTAACTTTACTGATACAAAAACTCATAAATTCCAAACCAAAAGTCTGATCAAGAATCATTTAAAAAATGAAGACGAAAATAAACAAAAAACTCCTATTTAGAAAAGCTCACAAACCGAAATAAATGAAAGCAACATACAACTGAAACTCACTCAACGCAGCAAGTCTCATCTACTGAAACTCTCACTATCAAACTTAACAAAACCATAAATGAGTTGTGAGACTCTTCTACCCCTGCTGATAATGTAAGAATGGGCCAAAGTTTTATCTGTCCCTTACTTCTCCATATTGTATGAAATATTCCAAAAGTTATTCCATAAAAACGTTGATAACTCAAAAATTATGTATCTGATCATGCCAAAATGTTGCATAGTAGTTACTGTTATCAGAGAACATCAGATCCATTCGTCAGATTTGGAAAAAAATGAGTCTTTATGATGAACGAAACTGAAATTATCACCAAAAGTGACTTTCATCTTTTCTGTGACCGTTAAATCCCAAAATGAAATCATTTTTAAGTTAGACCATGACCGATCTTTTGATAAAGTTTGATGACGATTGGTCAAGCAATGTGGATACTGTAAAAGAGGAAATGTAGAAAAGCTAACTTACTACCAAAGAAAAAAAACATTGATCAAAACAAAAAAACAGATCTGAACTGAGACGTGATCAGTTACCCCCCCCCCCTTCCAAAAAAAAAAAAAATCTTCTACATAAAGTTACGATAATTTTTCCCCTATACATTTGTCAAGAATAGGAAAATATTCACTCGAGCATGTTATAGTAAATTTGTGATTATTTTCTCCAGCTAACACTAAATATTATTTTCGCCCCACCATCT
The DNA here is from genome assembly GCA_963556195.1 of Sepiola atlantica. Classification (NCBI taxonomy): domain Eukaryota; kingdom Metazoa; phylum Mollusca; class Cephalopoda; order Sepiida; family Sepiolidae; genus Sepiola; species Sepiola atlantica. The sequence goes on along the minus strand of OY744522.1, from coordinate 154,647,585 downwards.
TTGACTCTCCCAAAACATACTCCATAGAGGTGGTAGCAAAATATTTTCTCACTATAACTTTAGCACTAACACTCTCCTCATCGACACCGGGAACTAATAAACAATGTCTACTTTTTAAAAATGTGACCCTTATTATTTACTATTCGTCTGCTATTAATTTACTACATAATACAATACATTACGCACACATTTAATGGACGCTCCCTCTAATTCTGCTGATTTTCGAGAATATTGGATTACGTAATTTCTACCTATTATGTATACAGTTGTACTCATTCCAGTTTTAGAGAATATATTTAACAAACATAATTACTTATAGTTTTCCGTGATTCAAAATGGTGGTTACCATCTTTTCAGCGATTCTCCTTTAGACATTTCCCTTATCAGCCTTCGTTTGCTTCAGGTATAATTTAATTTTTTTTACTTAAACACTAAGACAATTTTAAACATAAGGCCTTTAAGGCTTAAAAATCTTTTTCCAAATACTCACTGAGTAAAACGAACTGCAGTGTTAATTTCGACAACATTAAATTGCTGATACCAATTCCATGGAAGCACATAATATCAGTTTCTCTACGAACCTTACACTACTTTAACTATCAGAAACACACAAGTTCATTATTTCACTTTTGCCCATCCATACCAAACCTAACATTAATCTAACATTTGTGTTTTCCTTTTCACATTAGGTATTCTTCTTTATTTGTGTTGGTAGGTGGGTTATGTAAGACATTTTCTTTTCTTCTTTACATTTCACTATTATAACCTTCTATTCTCTCTCTCACTCTACCTACCCCCTCTCTCTTTCTCTCTCTCTCATATATATATATATATATATATATATATATATATATATATATGAGACAATATTTTTTACCACCAAAAATTGCTGACCTCCGACTGCCAAGTCTGCGTTTGTGTGTGTTATACAGAGTAGGTTAGGTTTATTTTTTAAATTTTATTTTCATTTTTTTTTTCAAATGAACTTTGGATAAGTTATTATATTTTTGTTTTATCTTCAACTGACATCTTTTTTTATTATGCTTCCTCAAATGATGGTAAAAATCTACCGAGCTTTTACCACCAGTTGTGGAAATATAATTAGAAAGCAAAATCACCATTTAAAAAACAGACTGATTTGAATGTTCCCCTTATTACATTTTTATTAACCTCGATAATGTAGAAATTGTACGTTTCACCATTATTAACTTAATAAAACTGTATTAATGGTAATAGTATCTCCCATTTATTTTTATCGCACCTAGAAAAGTGTGCTTTAAATTAAATGAAAGCTATTAAATTCAATAAGCATTTTCTTTTGTTCCGAAGGACTTTTATGCAGAACATTTTCAAATATAATTATGAGGTGGTTACGTTTTTTCCACTTTCCAGCAAAAAGTGTAATTTTTAGGAATTGGTCAAATATGGCATGCAATACATGAATTTTCATTAAAATTTTATGGGGAATGCAGTGAAACTATTTTAAATGCAAAAAGAGGTCATTAAAGTGGTCAAAATTTGAGTTTTAGAGACCCCCCACTATGAATTACATAATCGGAATTAGTGAACTGACAGACTTTGACAAGATTTAATGTTTGACTCACCTAACCTTCCCCAAATGCATTAAAAATGCCCAAAATGGATTTTATGTGACTTCCGGAGAAACATAAAACACTATGAAAGACTAATTGACCACATTTATTTTACTTTCCCCATAAATCTTCTTTAAAACAAGGTTGAAATGCATGAAGTCAAACAATGCAACATAACTTACATACGGAGCTCAATATAACCCTAAGTATTAATAAAGAACAAATATCAAAATACTTGAAAGAAGTCTGTTCATTTTTCTTATCACTGTTATTGCATCACTTTATTGATAGATATAATTCTTTTCTTTTTGGGTACTTCTAAAGAATAATGTAGTAGCTCATACAGGCTCTTAGTTAATTCAGTATTTACAGCTAAAGAAGATCAAAAGAAAATTTTTCCCCCAAAAAACTAAGTCAGGTCAAATTTACTAAGCTTAGCTTAGTTTCTTTCAGTTGTCTTAATTTAAACTAATTAGCCAGATGAATCTGATGGATAGATCAACACAAGAATAATAAGAGAATAAGGGAACAATTGATTATTTTCCTGATAACGATTTTCATAAAAACCTGTTGTAGTTGAAACTCCCTCTCTCGTTTACTTGCTGAGACATCATTTTATGGAAATTCCTAGCATATTGCAGCAACACTGAAGGGGCAAACAGGATTTGCATCTTTGAATCTTTGTATAATATTATTTGCTTTAGAATCCAGAAGGCCATGCACCATATTGCACTGATATATCCTCTTGTCCTGGAACAGCTGTGGAATTTTCAAGGTCCAGTACATAACGTGCTATTTCATATTGTCATGATGTCGCACCACATGTTGCAAGTCAAGTTTCAGACCCAGCTTCAATTGAAACAAGGGTAGTTTGGGCAAATGCTTGACTGCAGTTGGTGGTTTCAGATAAGGCTGTGATATCGCCATGTTTGTCAGACTTCAAACAAGCTTTCTTTGCAATATCAATTAAAAAAAGTAACACCTTGGATACATTGTGCACTGCTAGTATTGTGTCGCTGTAAAATGGTTTGACTGATCTCCATTGCTATTGATGAAACTGTTGATGTCTTTGCTAGATATTCAGCTGGTAAATTCCGGGATTTCAGTATTGTTTGACCAATATGATTTTCAACCAGCTTTCCAAGCCAATACTTCAGAATATTTGTTCGAAAATTTCCATCGGTGAGGTAACGGAATACTCTTTGCTGAAGGGGGTCTCTTTGATATCTCAACTGATGCACAGTCATTCTTCCAAGGTCAATCAAATCTTTCCTGTGGGAACTGGAACTGAGTTAGTTGGAAAAACTTAGAACACATGACTAAACACTTTAAGTTGTCAATTGGAGATGTAAGAAGCATGCTATCAAGTGTCTTTCGAAGGTTGTAAATTCTGGACTTCAAGCCATCTTCTTCAGCAAATTGTCAATTGAGTATTCACGGTCATCATTAACATCATTGTGAACAATGCCATCATCAATGTCATCTACATCATTTTCTTCTGAATTAGGAGTTTCGCCAACGAGCCATAGAGCTGTTGCTTCTGATCCGAGAGAGTTTCTCTTTATTTCTGCACGCAGAATTAACTGTTGAAACTCTTAGCTTCAATGTGTTAGGAGTCATTGCTTTCTCATTGAGACATTGTCGACCAACTTTGAACTTGTCTGATGATGTAGATGTTATATCACTGGTTGATGAAGCACCACTTATTGTGTCAGGGTTCATATTCCTGTGGATTCTGACAGCTACAGTGTGATATGACCGTTTCTCGTCCTCATCGGGATTGCTGTATTCAGTGGTGAATGAGCATTTCGAACGACCAGTACTTTTTTTTTCTTAAAAGAATCATTTCTTTTTATGGACCTGAAAAAGATGATAGTTATTCAATGAATTGGGTGATGTTACTGAAATGCTTCAATGCATTGGCATCTGATGCCGTCAAATTGAAGAGTTAGAATTATAGGATTTTTAAGTGTCAAAATGGATTAAAATGTCAAAATTAGCCTTTACTGCTAATTTATGACAGCCGTGTAGGTTTCTATTAGTCTTCCACTGTAGAATGGTGGAAATCTAACAAAGCTTACAATGAGTAGACAAGAAAGAAGTGTACCAATGACATCAAAATGGCCAAAATTGACTGAAATTAGGCTGTATTATCAATCAAGTCTGCCTCAATATACTTAATTGGCACTGATTAACATCGTTTGTGACATTGATATCTATTGAGATTGAAGAGAACTGTCAATTCCATCTAATGATCGTTATTTCGGTTTTATACAGCTTTAACTAGATTTTGGCCCTGCCTTGATTTAAAGTCTCATTCACTGTAAAAAATTGCCTTCAAATGAATAGATTATGTTCCTACACTTAAAATGAAGAAAATCTATTGATTTGGTAGTCAAACAAGCTTTTCTTCATACATTTTAATTTTTTTTACAGAATGCATGATTTTTTTTATATACATCAGAGGGTCAGATAACAGATTTAAGGACCAGAAATACTTATTGAAGCCTTCTGAGACTGGTTTAAAAGGCTAGAAACGTTATTTTAGTGGGTCTAATGAGTGAAATAGTTAAATTACTCCACAAACTTTCGTCATTTCTTTGTTGTTGTACCACTTGTATTTTTAAAAATTGGACCATAGTTTGCTGCAATTCCTCCATTTTTAAAATATTTTGTTTTTCCTCAGACAACAGTTGTTTAAAATACGCTGTAGCCTTTTATGAAAGGAAAAAATATTACGTACAGTCAAATACAATGAAATAAAAATCTTTTCTTCCCAAATTCTTTCAAAAAGTCACTGTCAAATTCTAAAAGCAATTTGGTTGGCAATTTCCTTTGGAAAAACAAAAATTTGTTCTTTACTTGAGAAGTGATTCCTTGTTTCTTTGTAATGTTACCGTCAAGGGTTCAAATCCACTGTTGGGGGGGAGGGGTCGTGAATATCACTGATTTGTTATAGTGAAACAAATTATTTTTCCCATGAGTCCTGATTGAAAAAAAAAAATCTATTTGTCACTTGAAAGAAATGCAAAAAATTACTACAATTAGGAAAAGTTAAAAAATAGAAGTTGGAACAAAATGGTGCTGACAATTAGAGAGAGTTAACTACTAGGAAGAGTTTAATGTAAGTCAATGATGTCAAATTTGGTTTAATTTTTTTTTATTAAAATTTAAAAAAAAAACATAGTGCTTTGCATGTAACACAAAAAAATCAAAATTTCCTGACCTGTGCAGTATCGATATATTGTTAAATATAGGCAGATTCCATAGCTGAGAAGAGTCAGCCACAGAATACACTCCACTCGAGGTAATGTGGTAAAGAGCAATCGTTCATGGATTCTTCACATTTTGAATGATGCTTTAAGCAAATTAAACTTTATTTAATGAATCACCTAATTCATTATTGTTCATTATTCTCTTTACATTGCTTATTTTACTCTACGTTTAATTCTTCAAATCTCAATTCAAGCTTTAATATTTTAAGAGTTAATTCCACTTGTCATGCACTTTTCCAGGTTTATATTTAAGAATATTAATACTGTATGTCTATATGGGTCTTAATCGTACCAAATATTATTTAGAATAATTTAATTGTTGATAACGGATGCTGTATGTTACCCTGCTTCAATGATGTATTCATATTTAGAGGTGATGGCGTGTGGTGTAGTTTATTAGTCGGTGAGTGGGTTAGATTTTAGGTGGGGGTATATTCCTGTTATTAAAAGGTTTAAGTGTTATATTTATATTATTTTTTTTAGAGGTGGTGCTTATATTTGAGTGTAAAACTTGTTATAATTGTAGTTTATTAGCTATGTGGGGGCTTGGTGTTAATGGAGGGGGTATCCTTATCAGTTAAAAAGTTTCCTTAGGGGTATCAAATTAAGTGGGTACGTCAATATAGGCTTGCTATCATCGGCATGTGTGTGGTGCCGGTATGGTTTCAGGTGAGGTCCTTGTATTTAATTAATTCGGTTAGCTTTTATCTAACAACGTTTATGAGCCTGTGAATCGATTAAGTTTAAATCTTGGTCATATATATTTTTTTCTTTTTAAACGGAAAAAGGTCAATCCATGTCAATGAAACCCGGGTACATCTCTGAAATATGTGACCTAGTTTTTAAAAAAAGAATTTGTATATATATATCTATTAATAAGTTTATGTATCCGTCTTTCTGTCTGAAGCCGAAACTCCATCAGAGTAGTATGACTATTTGATTAATCCGCCAGCTTCATTATATACTATGAAAAAAAAACGCCGCAAACACTATGCGCGTTTCTCAATTTACATAATCAATTGCATTTGAACTTCTAATAAATTAGTATTCGCAAATATACACTCATGATTCTTATCTTCACATTTCCACATGTATTTACACAATTTTGCTCGCTAATAATCTTACTTATAAATTATAATTATTGAATCAAATTGTTTAATTAAAATAATAATTGATTTAAAAATTAATGAGTTATGTAGTTATTTCATCTACGCCCAACTGATTAAACAGCATTAATCCATTGAAACGTCCTCCCTCCGTCAAATTAATATGGATGCAAGACGGCGCGTAATTTCAAATGTAAACAAAACGTTGGCATTTAACCGTTGTGATTTCTTCGCCACTTTGTTTGCGTGAGAGAACTGACAACTGCGTACAATATGTTTATATCAATATTTATTTATCCAATGTACATATGCAGCTGTAAAAACTTGTTGGCATCAGGGGCTGAAGAAACCAAACTGCGACTACATTTTGGTCAGTGTCGATGTGGACGAAAACAGCTGAACTTGTCTTTATACGAGTCGTATCTCAAAAGCCCCTGACGATCCCTTTTCTTGTATCACGTCGCCTGAGGGATTGGCCAGTTTACTGACCGAAGCACAACCAGGGACACAATTTTATTTTACTTCTAAAGCCACTTAGAAACATAAAATTAATAATTATTTATCTTATCTACATGTATTTCATATTATCATTATTACTCTATCTAAGGACGATGGTTTTTTATTTTGTTTATCTTTTCGATTCTATACTTGGGACCTATTTTATTGTCAGAAATCTATCGAAAGGTGTCATTAGATTCGTTATTTTTACATTGGGATTCACGTAGTGTTAACAACTAACAAATGTCCGTATGCCCCATAATAAACGAATCTGGCGGCAGCCACAACCGTGTTACATTAAAACGTTCTGAGTTTGTTTATTTTCTTAATCTTATTAGCCATTATGTTTTAAAACACAAATTTATTGAATTAATTGTTTAATTAAAATAATAATTAATTTAAAAATTAATGAGTTATGTAGTTATTTCATCGTTCACCCAACTGATTAAACTGCGTTAATCCATTGAAACGACCTCCCTCCGTATTTGATTTCTTAATATTATCATTTTTTCACGATCTTACCTGAATTTATGATTCCATGTTTTATTTATTAAAAAAAAAGATGTGATTTTCTTTCTTTACTGTCAACAAAAAGAATAACACATTGTACTGGAAAACAATACTACTGATTTCAGAATCAAATTGTTTAACAAGGTCATTAAACAAACACACACAGTGTTCACTGTATTTGATTTTTGGTGCTTTTTCATTTTAGGAGCCGTGCTAACTTTGACCCCGTGGTTAGGGTCAAGGTCAACGTTGGGTTAGAGTTAGGGTTAGGTTTTCTTTTTTTTCTTCGTTTTAATTAAAAATATTTATATGTATGGGGGGGGGGATAAAAAAATTGGGGGAAGGCGGTTAAAAAAATTTTTTTTTTTTTTCTTAACTAAAAATATTTCTATTTATGGGGGAGAGTAGAACAAAAATCGGGGTAGGGTCGAATTTCTTTTTTTCTTTATTTTCAACTAAAAAAATTCTTGGTCAAAAACAAAGAAAATCAATGTCTAACCACCCAAGAAATATGACTGGGGCTCCATTGGTTTACGCGTGAGCGTTCATTTCTGACGCAGCAGCCTAGCAAAAATATGCGACCGGAGGAGAATATATTTGCTAGTATATATAATGAAGGAGAACACCTCTGTGTGCATGTCTGTCCCTAAAAACGAAGACATACTTAAATATAAGTGTATTCACATTTAAAGAAGCCAATGACACTTTTCTAACATGTTACACAATGAAATTAATCTATTTATAAGTATTAGTTTTAGAGTATTAATATATATATATATATATATATATATATATATATATATATATATGAATAGCTCAGTTAGTAAGATAGCTGACAACATAAGGGTGGCTGTTTAAGTAATGGTATCACACACTCTAACCCGGGCAACACAGGGTACTGCTAGTTTGGTAATAAAATCAATAGACATGTGCGATGTTATTAAAAGAAATATTAATAACAGTATTTATGTATCCTTTTTCATGTTTGTGAACGTTACAAAATGCTTTTATTGTATTACACATAAAATACTCTGGTAAATATTTCTTTTAATAACATAGCGCACGCTAGTTGCTTTTAGCAAACAGATTGTCTGTTAACTGATTTTATTACAAAATTATTCGGTTTCCTCCGACACTCAACTTTATCAAAGTCGGTATCAGTTAATCAGACTGTTGCTTACATTTGTTATCTTTTTACGCTTGTGCCGATATTATAAAAAACTACTTTTAAGAGTGTGAATAGCAACATTTCAGGAGAAAATAATATTCTTATTCTCTCTATTAATCTGCCCCCCCCCCCCCCACACACACACACACACATATAACACTATTTTTCTATTTAGTTCTTATCACAATTTAAGTTTTTTTGAAAGTTGACTGGATACATAAGAGTGTGTGGTGGTGTTTAACTACAGACTAATATTAGGTATCACAAACCAGCTTAGTTTAATGAGTAAATATAGTGAAATTCCTTTTAATTTCAACTTGTGATGATAACTCATTTAGTTTGTAAAATTTAGATGGAAACAAAATTCAATATTTTCTCTTTATACATGTATAATTTTTTCTCTTGTGTCATTAATAGTTTTTTTTCCCTAGGTTACTTCAAATTAGCTTACTATTTTCAGTGACTGAATAAGCAATGAAATACTGGTGTTATTTTGCAATTTTCCTTCTCAACAAGTTGCACAACCAAGGCTGGAGAGTCTAATATACTATTTAATTCATAGCTGAAGGGAAGAGAAATGGATTCATACCTTTCCCAAGGGTATTAATGAAAGTGATGTAGTAGCCCGAGAAAACTGTGTGCGTATGTATATATATATATATATTATATATATATATATTATAATTATTATTTCTTTTCTTTCTCTTTTATTTCTATTTAATTTTATCCGAATTTTTTACAATCTACTTTAGCAAAAAATATACATATTTTTGCTAGCTCTGTCAGTGTGGAATATGGCACCAATTCATGAAAGTAAACTAACTTATTTTCTAATGAACCTGCATATATAAATAATGTGAGTTTTTTTTTAAATTTTTCTGATGTTTTGGACACGGTTTTGGCCTTTTCTTTCTGATAAGTCATCTTCATTGAAAATCTGTATTTTGTTTGTCTGAGTGATGATAAAATGGACCGTAAAGAACTGAATCTTTTTAAGAATGAATAAAGACATGGTCACTGGAATCTAATTTTCTATTGTTTATATATATATACATACACACACAAATAAATGGCCACTATCAACAAGAGCCATTAAGAATATAAATCACTTCCAATTGGACTTTACATTAATAAATGTATCAAAAATATATTACGTGGCAATAAAATATTACAAGTTGATTAGATGAGTAACCAAATTCTGTTTTTAGTCATTCTTTCTGGTTCAACTTATTTCGACTAAAATATGGCCATCAAATTAGAGGATGATGTTGGTGATGACCATGCAAGTGTTAAATTACAGAAATATGTTAGTTAAGTAGCCAGAAAAATACATTTTCCCTTCTTTCTTCTGGTAAAAAAACAGAGAAGGAAAATACAATTCTATCCAAGTGAAAAAATAAATTGCAAAGCAGGAAGGAATGTATTTCTAATTAAAAAGAACAATTGCAAAAACCAAGAGAAATGAAAATTTAAAAAAACAACAAATAAAACAGAGGCCAAATGGAAATTCTATCCAAGTTATTGATTTTCTAGGAAATGATTAATATAGAACTCAGATGACAAAGAGTACTGATTATCTATTATTATACTAAATGTGAGTTAATCAATGTTTGCTTCCCCAAGGCTTTTTCTTATATACTTTAACACAAAATGCTAAAATGTATTTTAGTTCTGGGATTGAGTTAGGTTTTTAAAAGAAAATCTGTTTTAATTGTTCTAATAGGCCATAATTTATAATTAACTGAACAAGTTACCCATCTCCCTCTTAGCTATCTATGTATTTCTCTTGCCCCCTCCCTCTCACAGTATGTTGAGTCAACCACACTAATATTTCTTAATTTCTCTCCTTCCAGCTAATTTAGATAGTGTGTTCGTACACACTGTAAACATGTATGTAAATTAGATGGCAAAATTGTAAGTCTTATTTTTATATAAGATTACTAAAATAATAATACTTCCATATAATAATAATTAGCAGAACTTGTTGAAATTCCACAATTGCTTACCCACCGCCAGTCTTTTTTTTTTTTTTTCATTGTATGCATATTTTTCGGCTAAATGTTTTTATTTATTTATTGAAACAATTTAAACCTTTTAAAAGTAAATAGCCTTTCTTACCATAAAAACAATTGTCAGTTAAATATTCTTTAAATAAATAAAACAAATATCACCTTTAAGTCGACCACAACAGAATTCTATTTATAACACCTATTTTTGAATTTGGAACAACTCAATTTGGAATAAGTAAAATCTTAAGTTTTGTCAACCAGCAACACCAAATATTTCTCAATTACATTTTTGCATTTCATATTTTGTGATCAGACGATCTAATTTTTTTTTAAATGGGTGTGAAAAGTGATAACGTAGGTACACAGATATACAAATAAGGATAATATAGAAGTAAAGAGACTTATTTTTAGTTATGCAAGAAGAATATCTTAAAAGATATGTCACAGTTTATGAATTTTTGAATGAAATAAAGTAGTTAAATAGTGGTAGTGGTTGTAACCCAACGTGTCACAGGTACGTCCAGTATTATATATTAGGGTAGGTTAATTTTAAAACCATGCACTTAGGGCAAATCCTGATAATTGGCACATGATAGGAAGACTGACAAAATATTCTATTCTAAACTTGTCATTTGAGGAAATAAATTGAATTGAAATTTTCCAATTTTTCAATATCATTATAGCATTATTTAAAACTAGTGGGACCCGTTGAAATTCCATAGCGTTTTCTACACCAATCTGTCTAATTTACTGTCAATAACGACATTTAAAAAAATGATTCTTCTTCCCAAAAAATAGTCATTATCAACTAAATATTCTTTAAATAAATAAAACGAATATGCCTCTTTATTTATTTATTTATTTATTTATTTATAATTGTAGCAACTTTTTAAAACAATAAATATTCTGTCTTCTTACCATAAAAATAATTGTCAGGTAAATATTCTTCAAGTCAATAAAACGAATGTCACTTTTTGAAATGTATTTATTTAAAATTGTACTGTTTTAGTCGAGGGACGGCATAATTTAATTTTGAAACAATTAATTTTAAAATGGGTAAAGTCGGAATTGTTTACCATTAGTCAAATCAAATTAATCACCATCATAGCTGAATGGATGATCTCATTTATTTTTAAACGTGTGTGAAAGGTGATAACGTACATATGAACATGATGTGTCTTAGCATATTATTATATAGATAATCTAACCAAAATATAATGTGTAGATAAGAATTTAAAAAATATTAAATTAGACACGGTCTGAGCTCTTGGTTACATTTTTTTCCACTTTTTGTAAAGATAATCCTGTTCAAAGGGATTTTGCCCCATCACATTTTGTCCAAACAAATGCAGTATTTAGTTCTATTTTCAGAATATGTATAGTTTCATAGGTTTATTTTCTACTATTTCCGAAAACCAAGGCCTTTTGGACCCCAAGAATGCCTATTCTTGTAACAATTTTTCTTTGAAGTAGCAATATCCATTGACCATAAAACTGTTTGGATAATCGCAGATTTCAAGGTAGTTCTGCTAAAATAGTCATATTTTAAAAACCAAAACACTTTAAGTCGTCAAAATACCACCATTTTGTTCGTAAATGAATATCCTTTCACATGCATTAATAAATAATAATCTACATTATATATTCTGAGTTTTCAGCAAATAAAGTCATAAAAATGTTAACGCCATTTTTGACCATTTACGTCAGTTTTCTTTTTCTTTTAAAGACATTGTACCATTCACCTTTGGGAAATTTTGTCATGAATTTTGGAAAACAATCAAGAAAAATATCAATTTCAATTATTGTCGGGTACGAAATTAATTGATCCATTATTTTTTTATAATCTTAAAAATAAAACTTCAACATGACGTGTATTGAACATTTTTTTAAAACTATTTTTCGTACCCCAACTAGTAAATAAATCAATCTTTTATCTTTTTTCATGCATTAAAATTATAATTGTATGTAGTTTTGTCTTTCGGTAGTAGTAATTTTGAATTACCCTATCGGAAAATATATTGTCCCTTTTTGAGCGAAAGTCAACAATGGCTGCTAGTATTGCTGATATAACAATCAATCAGCAGCAGCAGCAGCTAGCTATAAACTGTAGCGAAAAGTGACGCTACAAGGTTGACCAACAACTGCAACTGGCAGAAGGAAATGGAAAGTAGACACCTTGCCTCTGTAATTGTGGATAGAGGGGGTGTTGCAACAGATTGCCGGTGTTGCGACCTTGGTTTTGTAAACGAAGCCAAGGTCTGGTAATAATTATAGTAATAGGAGCCACACTATGACCTACTGACGGTCTCAAAAGGAAGGACTAAACAGTCACAAACAGCTTTTTTTATTTAGCCAAAGGGTGTCATGTGACCACTATTCAAATTTAGGTGGATAAATAAACAATCCAAACAAGGTAGCTGTTTCCCCATCACTCTGCCAGAAGCCACCGGAAGGTAAGGACAACTTTTCCTGACAAAACAGTTAGCTAGTAAAATTCGTTTACGAACTTCTTTTGAAAAGAAAAGAAAGACAAAATATACTTTTTGTGCTTTAAAAAGTTAATGCTGTTTGTGGTTCTTTTATAAAAAATGCTTAAAAAAATACTGGTTTTCACTTCACTTTCAAACTTCTAGTAGTAATGACTTTCTAGTCGCCAATTAAAAAAAGATTCTACCTTTTTAGGCGATTACGATTGGCAGAAAAAAAGACAACAAAAAAATAATTTAGAATTTAGATTGGAGGGATCAGTTTCGCATATAAATTTAACGTAAAATGATCTCCCATTTCCCGGCCATTCTTGCTTTTTAGTGCAATGTTTAAAATATTTTTTTAAGCTGAAAACTTGATATAAAATAAATAATTACTCTACCACTAACTCTAGGTTCGAGTGACAAGCCCACCTCCTAAAATACCTTCTCTTGAACGTGTCGTACCATTGACCTTAAATCTGAGTGACAAGCCACCTCCTAAAAAAAACTCCCTTAACCCTAAGTCCGAATGGCAATCTCTATCCAAAACAAAACCCCTTCCTTAACCTTATCACTAACCCTAAGTTCGAGTGGCAAGCCCTTAATCCTACAAGAAGCCCATTAAAACCACACATAATCGTCTAGAAAAAGAAAAAGAAAAAAAAGCAGACGCCCATAAAGAAAAACGCACAGGATTTATTTCCCATAGAAAAAAATTGATTAAGTGCCTTAAAATGCTAGAATGGCCCGGAAATGGTTAATTATTCTACATTAAATTAATGTGAAACTAACCCCCCATTCTAAATTTTAAAATAATTGTTTTTGTTTCTTTCTTTCTGCCAAGTGTTTCATGTGGTAACATGTAATTGCCTAAAAAAAAGAAAAAAAAAGTAGAATTTCATTTTAGGGAGGCAAGGGGTGATTTAGCGGAAGGTGTTAATCTAAAATAATGCCAAAAATCTTGCAATATATTCATTTTTAAACAGTCCTTGTATTAGATTTCAGTTCCTTGTACATAAAATGTATTATAATTCAACTTTGAGGTCTCTAATTTCTTTTTTTAATGGATACATGGTATTTTTTAAGGTATTACAGCATATTTATGTACATTTAATTTCTGGAGATTTTCAGTGGCATATTCTGATTCCTTGTACACAAATATACTTATATAGTAAATTTCATTGCTTAATCTTATGTTTTAACAAAGATAACATTTTTATTAAAAAATTAGTTAAAAAAAAATGTGACAAAATGCATATGGTCTTAAAGAGGGAAAATATCCAATCGTGTGAGGCACAAAAACAGTCATAACTTCCTTATTTTTAGTCAGATTTAAACAAACTTAAAAAAATTCTTTCTTAGATCATCAAACTCTTTCTATATATGCCATTATTGAGATATTTTAAGCAATTTAAATTTTTTCATGTGTATTGCTAATTTAAGGATGGAAAATAGAAAGATAGAACTCGATGAGCTGATTTGAAATATGTTAGTATTAAAAAGATTGAGGCCATAGGAACCGAGCTGTGTGACTTTTCGTTAGAAGTTTTTTTTGAAGTGATAATTGACTTTTGAAGCTAAATTTTTCAGGAAAAAAAGCCAAATTAAAAACTGATACCATACTTTTAGAAGAAAGAACCCCCCCGCCAAACTGAAAATTCTTTTTATTAATGAAGAAAAATTGGCTATATTGAAGATATTAACTCTTGGGTATGTTGAAGATGTTAACCCCCAAATATTTGTCTTTTTTTCTATTAGTTTTGTATTGTTTTCTTAGCGATGATGAAACAAAGAAATTCCCTATGAAATTGAAACTGTTGGCTTTTTATATATGCTTTTTGTGGAAAATCAAAAAAATATTTCTATAATTATTGTGCTAAATAAATGATACTTATTACAGTATATTTATTGTTATATCATACTGGAAGACTTTAAACAGCCCCTCAACAAAAATGAGATTATCTTTTATTTTTAGGCGATTACATGTTGGGAAAGAAAAACTATTATTTCAGAATTTAGAGTTTTGCATTAACGTAAAATTATCTCCCATTTCTGGCCGATAGCTATCGGGATAGCGTTTTAAGAGCATATAACCATTTTATTTGCTATGGCATATTAATTGTGGTTTTTTTTGGGGGGGGGGGGGGGCAATAAAAAATCCATTAATCCAATCACTAGTCCATGCGAAAAACTGCCCCCCCCCCAAAAAAAAAACCCCAAAACAAACTCCCTTAACTATCAATAACCAAGTGGCAACCCAACAAAATTTAACTAGAACAGTTACATACTTTCTTGGCCTTTTGGCTAGAGCAAAATGTTGATACAGTGTATAATTTTGTATTTTTTGTGCAAATAAATATTGCAAAGTATAGTATCTGTTCTGATACTACACTTCATCTTTAGTTTAGTGATTCTTTTGCGGCTTTATCCGCTTTTTCGTTTCCACGAATGCCGATAGGACTCGGTATCCAGCATAATTTAATTTTATATTTTTTCTTGTTATAGATAGTGGTAATCTTTTAAAAAATTTCACTACTAAAGGGCTAGCCATGTTTTTGCTCCTTAGTGCTGTGAGAACCAATAGGGAATCAGAAGATGATGAATCTGTCTTCTATTATCTTTAGAGCCAAGTATATGACTGCAGCTTCTGCACTGAAAATTGACGCCCTGTCAGGTATTCTATACTGCACTTTCTTCGTCTTATTTAAGACAGCGGCACATCCAACTCTATCTGATTCTTTGGATCCATCTGTTGGAATGATGTTTTTTATGAGTTCAAATTCATCCTGAAATACAATTGGATTAGTTTTGTTCTTTGTAGCTGTTGTCAAATCCAGTATATAAGATGTTTTTTCTAATTCCCATGGTGGAATTTTGGAGATTATCGATTGGTTGATGAGACGAGTCTAACTCCAGTTTATTTCTTAGTTTCTCTCAAACAGTTTTATATTGAGAATTAAATACGCAGCCGTAGGCAGGGTTTAATGGACATGATGATAACTTTGTCACATATTGAAGTGCCAACTTCTCTCTCCTTAGATGTAAAGGACCTTCATTCGCTTCAACATACAAACTTTCCACTGGAGATGTGTGAAATGCCCCCAATGCGAGGCTTAGTCCCTGGTGATGGATAGTTTCCAATTGCTTTAGGTCTTATAATCTTGTTGCACCGTAAATGAAACTTCCATAATTGAGTTTCGACCTCACGATTGTTCTGTACAGCTTGAGTAAGGGTTTCTTATCCGCTCTCCACTTAGTGTGAGCTACCACTCTGAGTAGATTTGTTGTATTTTTGTCGGATATACCTTATATGAGGGATAAAAGACAGTTTTTTTTATCAAAAATAACTCCCAGGAACTTATACTCGTCTGCCATTTGAATCTCCTTGCCATCCAGTTTAAGGCATGGGTCATTATGTACTTTGCGTAAATTGCAAAAATGGACACACCTTGTCTTCGATTCAGAGAATCTGAAACCGTTTTCCTCAGTTCATTTGCCGATCTTATTCAAAGTTAGTTGCAACTTGCATTCTGCCAGATGCATATGTTTTGCTTGGCAGCAGATCAAAAAGTAATCTACATACAGTGAGCCTTAGACTGCAGTGTCATGGGTTTTAACAATATTATTAATCTTGACATTTAAGAGTGTTACTGATAGGATACTTCCCTGGAGTACCCCATTCTCCTGCTCTTTTACGTCGGAGAGTGTAATTCCGACTCTCACTCTAAAATTGCGGTTTTCCAAGAAATTTTGTATGAAAAAGGCCATTTTGCCCCTTAATCTGAGGTCTCAAAGGTCTTTCATTATACCGTACTTCCAGGTGGTGTCGTACGCCTTCTCTATATCAAAAAGGATAGCAATCAGGTGTTCCTTTTTTATGAATGCTTCTCTAATGAAAGTCTCCAATCTGATCAAATGGTCAGTAGTGCTTCTTTTTTTTCTGAAATCAGATTGTAGGTCTGATATCAGATTGTTTGACTCGAGGTACCCTTTTAACCTGTCATTTATCATCCTTTCCATTACTTTACAGAGACAACTAGTTAAGGCAATTGGTCGATAGCCTGAAGGCCTATCAGAGTCTTTTCTCGTCTTTGGTATGGGTATTACTGTGGCTTGTCTACAGAGATTTGGGATTTTTCCGCTCATCCACACCTCGTTATAAATGTCTATAAGGTATCTGGAGGACACCTGTGGCAATTGTTTTAGAAACTCATCGGATACATCGTCCAGACTGACCGCTTTATTGTGAGTTTTCTCAAGTGACTCACTGAGCTCAGATCTCGCGAAAGGTCAATTATAACTTTCATTATTTTTCTAAGTGAGATTTAGTTTTTTCTTTTCTTCAGTTTTTTGATTTTTTAAAATCTTTCAGTCGGACCCTTGGAGCCAGAAATTTCAGAGAAGTTGTTTACAAGGCGTTAGAAATCTTTATTCTGTCTTTGATCTTTATATTGTTTATAATAAGATGTTTTATTAGCATACTGCTATTTTTCCCAGCTATCTTTCTCATCATGGTCCATATCGCTTTAGATTTTGTGTTGGAATTTATCTTGGATATATACTGTTTCCATGAGTTTTTAAAAAATTATTTTCATTTATTCAATCTTGTTCTTGTGTATTTGTAGCTTCCATTTTCTCTGAATCCTTGACTTTATTAGTCAATTCAACAGTGATAAGTTGCTTTTTCTTGACTGGTTCTTTTTTTTGTTTCTTTGGTTTTGGCCCCCGAGGTATTTGTGACCAGGCTCGGTGGGCGCACCGGTAACCGTTGCTTTCTTCTACTTATATTGGCAGTGCCTACCATCGGCTCTCTTGGCATTTTTGTTTCTGGTTGCTTTGGTGTCTCCTTCATCTCCTCCCAAGCTCCACACCAAGGATCCTACAAGCATTTCTGAAAACCAGGCCACTCGTGCAATTTATGTTTTAGTAATTGTTGAACTAATTCTATATATTTAGTCTCCTTCTCAACTGAGGGCGTTCTGCTTTTTGTTTTTTCAGCGGTGGCTCCTACTATAGTGGTATAGGATTGAGGCTTCATATAATCCTCCACAATCTTCCTAGCCTCAGGGAATGCTACATTTCTTGTATGTTTCACTGTCATGATCTCTTTCTTCTTTTTAAAGTGGTCACATGATCTTGAGAAAGCGGGGTGATCCCCATGACAGTTTGCACATTCTTTTTCCCTTTGGCATTCGTCCTCAATATGGGACGGATCTCTCTCGCCACATTTACCACATGTCTGTTATCTTCTACATACTTCTGGCCAAACTTCTGACATTTGAAACACCGTAAGGGGTTTGATATGTAGGGTTCTACTCTTTCAACAGTGTAGCCAATCTTTACCTCTTTTGATATTGGAGAGGAATTAAAAGTCAATATATAGGTATTTGTCCAGATGATCTCTCGACCTCTTTTTACTAAAATTCTTCGGTGATGAGTGACCCCCTGCTTACGCAGTGCCATCTCTATCTCTTCCTCCCTTGCCAGACCAAGGTCTTGACGTAGGCTGACTCCTGGATGTATTCAGTTTTCGTTTTATGTTATAAAAATTGGTTAATTTTAATAGGTTTGATGACTATTTACAGAAGGTTACAGTTTTGTGTTTTCTTACACTTTTGGGAGTTATCCTGCTGCTTATCACCCTTTCAATCAGGAAAGGTGACAATTTAGCGAGGGGTTCATCTTCCAGAAATTCAATTACTATAAAATTTGAGTATTCTTTAGTAGCTTCATTATCAGAAAAATCTGATTCTGATAAGTGTCGTTTGGGGTTTTTGTTGTTATTAGCCGTTTAATTTGATTTGATTTTTGAGTGGTATTGAGCTCCACCACCATCGCGAAGAATCAAATTGAATAATGCGGTCGGGCATGACGTGAACAGACGATTGACCAGATCGGGCCTCTCCGACCTCCCGTCTAGCCAAAGTAAGGGCCAAAGTAGTGTTGCAAATCATGTGACCATTTATGCAACCAAGCCACGGACCGCTTAGCTATCAGGATCCTGTTCTAAGACATCACGGGTCGCCACCCACGGTCAACAGGTAACCACGTTTTCGTGGGGTTACAGTCGGCGAATTTGCGGCCCTGCAGACAGGACAGAAAACCGACCTTGTGTCTAACTAAACTTGTGGGGAGGCAAGTAAATAGGAACTAGAACGTTTACATGTCATTCAAATGCCATCTGGTCGGAAAGTTGGTGATCATTTTACATTAAATTTATATGTGAAACTGATACCCCAATCTGAATTCTAAAATAATTGTTTTTGTTTTTTTAGAGTATTCATACATAATGGCCTCACAAAAGTATAATCTCATTTTTTGAAGATGAGGAGATGATTTTGCTTAGGATCCTCATCAACAATAATACCAAAAAGTTAATAATCTTGAAATTTGCAGTCGCATTAGATTAAAAATTTTATTTTACGTAAATTTGATTATTGTAAAAATGTTTAAAAATCTCTAAATATTAAAAATTTAAATGTAGAATGTTCTTATTTTCACGTTTTTTTTTTTTTAATTAAAAAAAAATTGTCCACCTTTTTTAAAAACCAATTAATACAAATAATATTGATTTTGTTTCAAAGTTCATTATTTGAAAATAACCTTCCACATTAACTGAATGTTTTATTTATATCAGAAATGGTGTTGAATGCTTCAAAAAGCAATGTAATATGCTAAAATATTTCTCACAATTTTGGAAGGCCAAACTGCTTCAAAAAGGCCAAACGGTCACTTTCATTTAAATACAGTAAAAACAATTAGTTTCTTAAATTCATAACAACAATTTGTCCTCCCCTCATTCGAAACAACAATTAGAATTGACTTAACTCCTTTGTTTCTTCTCCATTTCGATTCCGAACTTTTTAAATAAGCATTCTCATTTAAAATAAGAAAATGAATTGGATGAAAAAAAATTGAAAAATAAACATGCCGAATCCCAATGTAAATATAGGGGGGGGGGGGGTAAATGAATTTGTAAATACCTATGAGCAATATCAAAAAAATTATAGAGTAAAAAAAAAAAAAAATCGAGAATAATAAAACAAATAATGCTAAACGACAAGACAAATATAGAGAAAAAAAATAAAAATACAAGTGAATTTAAAAAGAAGACATGTTGAATATCAAAAGTATCACGGAAAGAAAAAAAGATGAAAATTCAAAGTCTAATACTAAACGACAAGAGAAATATAGGTAAGAAAATAAAATATATTATAAATATATTAAAACAACAATTTATCAAACAAATTATAGAAATAGTAGAAAAAATATTAAAACAAAGAAATTTAAAAAATATACTAAAAGATTTAATTCAAATTTACAAGAAATCATTTTTTTTTTTTTTACTGGAAAAATTGATTGAACAAATTTTCTAATTTTTTTGTTCAAAAAACTATCATTCACAAATTTACAAAATCTTATTTAGTTTATAAAAAAAAACAATAGCAGAAGTAATTACAAGAAAGGACTTTAGCAATAGACATGAAAAAATGTAAATTGCTTAAAATATCTCAAGAAATGCATACATAGAAAGAGCTTGATGATCTAAGAAAGAATCTTTTTAAATTTGATTAAAAATAAGGAAGTTATGACTGTTTTTGTGCCTCACACGATTGGATATTTTCCCTCTTTAAGACCATATGCGTTTTGTCACATTTTTTACACTAATTTTTCAGTAAAAATGTTATATCTTTGTTAAAACACAAGATTAAGCAATGAAATTTACCATATAAGTATATTTTTGTACAAGAAATCAGAATATGCCACTGAAAATCTCCAGAAGTTAATGGTTTCCAAGTAATCTGCAGTAAATGCACATAAATATGCTGCAATACCTTAAAAAATACCATGTATCCATTAAAAAAAAGAAGTTAGAGAACTGAAAGTTGAATTGTAATACATTTTATGTACAAGAAACTGAAATCTAATACTAGGACTGTTTAAAAATGAATATATTGCAAGATTTCTTTGGTATTATTGTAGATTAACACCTTTCGCTCAATTGTCTCCTTGCCTCTCAGAAATATGAGATTCTACCTTTTTTTAGGCAATTACATGTGAACACCCTGAAAAAGAAGAAAGAAAAAAAAACTATTTCAGAATTTAGAGTGGGGGGATTAGTTTCACATGAATTTAATGTAAAATAATTCACCATTTCCGGGTCATTCTAGCGTTTTAGGGCATTTATTCAATTTTTTTTCAATGGGAAATAAATACTGTGCGTTTTCTTTTTTTCTTTTCTTTTTTTAAAGACTTGTGTGTGGTTTTAATGACCTTTTTGTAGGATTGGAAGCTTACCACTTGGACTTAGGGTTAGTGATAAGGTTAAGGAAGGGGTTTTGTTTTGGATAGAGGTTGCCATTCGTGTTAGCGTGATTTTTTTTAGGGGTTGGCTTGTCACTCAGATTTAAGGTTAATGATATGACACGTTCAAGAGAAGGCATTTTTAGAAGGTTGGCTTGCCACTCGAACCTAGAGTTAGTAGTAATTATTATTAAATTTTACAAAGCTTACTGTTCATAACTAGCTGCTGCTGATTGATTGCTATATAAGAAATACTACTAGCAGCAATTGTTGACTTTTCTTCTTAAAGGGGACAATATTTTGTCGAATAGAGTAATTTAAAATTACTACTACCGAAAGACAAAAAACATACAATTAGAATTTAATGCATAAAAAAAAGATACAAGATTGATTTATTTTCTAGTTAGGGTAAGTTGAGGTATAAAAAAGTTTTTTTTTTAAATGTTCGGTACACGTCATGTTGAAGGTTTATTTTTAAGATTACAAAAAAAAATAATGGATCAATTAATTTTGTACTCCGACAATAATTGAAATTGATATTTTTCCTGTTTGTTTTCCAAATTTAATGACGAAATTCCTCATAGACGAATGGTACGATATTTTTAAAAGAAGAGGGGGGGGGGTAAAAAAGTGACGTAAATGGCCGAAAATGATGTTAACATTTTTATGACTTTATTTGCTGAAAATTCTACAAATATATAAAGTAGATTATTATTTATTGATACATATGAAAGGATATTCATTTCTGAACAAAATATTTTGACGACTTAAAGTGTTTTGGTTTTTAAAATATGACTATTTTAGTAGAACTACCTTGAAATCTGTGAATATCCAAACTGTTTTATGGTCGGTGGGTATTGCTACTTAATGTGCCGAATCTGATACTTTCTCAACTAAACAATTCAAACATTTGTTAAGTTGACTTTAACACTTCTAAGAAAAATTGGATATACGTGTTTGAAGGGGTTTTTGTTCCCATCAGGACCACTTACATTGTTTTCCCAAAGTAAATTCTATACATAGGATTTAAATTTCATAAAAATAGGATATATTTGAAGTTTTAAAGGAGTCATGCCCTCATAGCACCCTTAGGAGTGCACTTAGAGATTCGGAACACTTCCATTGTCTTTCACAGTAAATTTTACATAAGAATACACTTTTAGATTTTATGTAGATTCTCTAACCTTTCTTTCTATAAAGAACACACAAAAATCACACACACATACAGACATTGAGTTTTATATAGAGATTATTCCATTTTCGATGACCATGGAAAGTAGAAAGTAGTCCTTTGGTTTGCATTTGACAGCATCGGAACTCCGTATTTTGTCTTTTAGTCCTTACATTCCATGACCAATGTTTCTGACAAAGGGTGAAAATTGATGTTTTTTTGGGGTCATTGTTTTGAGTGAGTGTTATGTCTGAATAGTGGATACATAGGTGAGACAAAATTACGTTTTAGATTTAGATTTAATAACCATTTGCACATTAAGACAGAATGAACGTTGCACAAAATTGAAAATCTCCAGTTTTTCACAACAATTTCATTTTCATTTATTTTTTTATCAAAGAATAATTTTTTTGATAAAGAACGGAGGACCGCTCAAAATATTTAAAATTTTTACATGTTTGTTTTCCATAAGGCTATTTTTTATTTGTCAAATGTGGAAAAAAATAATTTTCTTTAGCCACGAAACACACTTTAAATTCCATATTAAAAGCATATGTAGATTTATATCATCATGAATTTTGGGTGTTTAATATATACATAATTAAATAAGTGATAGATGGAAAAACATAAGAAGTAAATAGCAGTGAGTGTTGATTAGATGCTAGCCGAAAGAATAGGTATGTGAAAAGGAACAAGGGAAAAAGAATATGGTAGAGCATTGAGAGTATATACTGTTTTCACTGCTAGACTTGGCTAGTGTTCAGATGAGCTGGATAAATGTACAAGATTATATAGGTTATTAAAAATTTCTGTAACTAAAAGAAAAAGTGATCTACATAGATAAGGAGAGGAGGAAGTGAACTTTTGGTTTACTTTCGGCAGCCTCGTAACTCTCGCCTCCTTTATTTTGTCCTCACATTTCATGAGCGATGTTTCTGACAAAGAGAGAAGAATTGCTGTTTTCTGGGTCAGAATCTATCCACCTAACACTTAGCGTTAGCTAGGTTTTGACCTTGAAATGGTATTTTTTTTCTCCTTACATCTAGTGGCGTGATGCCATGTCTGGAGCGATTTCCATAATAAAAAAAATGCTGTCAGGAGTAGAAAAAAATGTTCGATACTACTTTTGATATTTAAAAATAAAAAGTTGTATTATAAAACCACTGGTTAATAGGGCACCCACACATTGCATGTTACATATCTTTAGACTATAAAAAAAGTAAAGCAATAGGAGAAAAAAAAATAGAGAAGAGGGGTAGATTTGAATGTTAAATAAACAGTGCAATAGAAAGGGGAGAAATCAATGTGTTACCATGCCAACAGCTAGTTCAAAAATGTAGTTAGGAGAGATGGGGGGGGGGGGGTCAAAATGCTGGGTGGGTAACGATGAATCCCGGAAAATTATTAAATTTGTTCCCAGTGTTATGGGTGACAGTAGGAGATTTTTTTGTGTGTGAGGGTAAACACTCCTCCTCTTCCTTTATTTATTAATCAAAAATAAAATATCGATTAGGATTAATTATTAAAATCGATCGGTAATCAATTTTTATTTTTTAACAACAGACCAATATTTGACTTATGTGATTGATGAACCAGATTTAATTATGTACTAAAACTATTAATTACAAAGATACTGGGGGAAAATGAGTGTGCGTGCGTGCATGTATGAGAAAGAGTTGCTCGGTCAGTTTGTTTGAATGAAAAATACACTCAAAGAAAGCTAGAGGGCACATCAATCGAAACTTAAGTATAAATATAGGAGGTCATCATCATATTTTGTTTAACGTTTGTTTCATATGCTGGCATGTGTTCGATAGCTTTAAGAAATTGACTTCCAAACTAACCTATCTCTGTACAGGTCTTTATTTGTCCCTCTTTCTCTCAAGTCCATCTTTATCACTTCCTTCCATGTTTTCCTTGGCCTTCCACTGTCAACTGACCATCACACTGTCTATTTTGCCCTATTATCAAATTGTTTCCATTTGTTTTTGATGGTACAAATCCAAGTCTTTTTATTGATTTACTATTAAAAGAACAATTTAGCTTAATCTCTAATGTGCTGTGCTATGAATTATTAAGAAGATTCAATGTTTAAGCTGTTGAAATGAAAATTATATGAACAGTCAGTTTTTTCCATGTCGTTTCTGCACATTTTTTGGAGGGAGGAGGTAATTGGATTTTGACCAATTTTTAGGCTGGTTTGATCTAATAATTATTCCTTCCATTATGATTAATTTTCATTTTCCACAATTTGTTAGGGTTTTTGACGTATTTGAAGCATACATTTTTAGTTATACACTCAAAATTGGCTTCTGGGCCAATAGTACACAAGGCAGCAAATTTTCTCAAACTTTGAATGGTCATAATTCAGTGAATAATTGAGCCACCAAAATTAATTTGGTACCATTTGTTTGTTTTGCAAAGATGTATGTGGCCACATTAAAAGTTTTTAGATATAATGAAAATAAAATTTTGGCTTGAAATAACTACTTTTAACAAAATGACCAAAAATGGGTTGATGTGCCATAAAATAAAACAACGAAACAAAACCTCCTTCTGTATAGTTATCAGTAAAGATGAGATGGAGAATTATTATCTGAATAAAGTCTTTTTATCTATCGACTCCTTTTCTCGCTTTCTTTGATGCAACTCAAATTTTAGATAAGCAGGGAAATAAGCAAATTATTTTATCTTCTTTGCCGCTTTCTTTTTTAAGCTTTGTATTATCTCTCCCCCCCTCCTGTTAAATAATAGTTAGGAGAGACACAAGGGGCTGGTAGAATTTTGTAAAAGGAATTTGAATTGATATAAGCATGGAAAAAAAAAAGTGATGCTTAGCAACATGAGTATTCCACTGGGGACATGTTGAATCAGTGTCTAATTGCATGAGTCAGGAACTCAGAAAACACACACACACACAGAGATGGAGAGAGATGGAGATGGATATGTCTCAAGAGAAGACAAGAAAGAAAGAAATAGAGAGGGGGAGCTAGAAACTATTAATCTCTAGTTCCCTCCTTCCTCCCTCCCTTCCTCCCTCTCTCTCTATCTCTCTCTCTCTGTCTCTCTCTCTCTCTCTCTCTGTCTCTCTCTCTGTCTGTCTGTCTGTCTGTGTACTTCAAACTGCACCAACAGTTGATGCCGGCTGTTGAAAAATGAAGCTTGATAGCGCAGAGCAATGACTCAGCAAAAGAGACAGCAGCAGGAGCGCCAACTGCCACTCTTATGATTATTGTTAATGCACTTGCTATGGTTAGAATGGTTTTGGGAAATTCCTCGTCCATAAGTAAGGATGACTGGCATATATATATATATATATATATATATATATATATATAATCTTATTAATGAGTAATCTTTCTCTGTCTCTCAATATGCTCTCAACCCTAAAATAAAAGACCGTTGCTGTTAGTGTTTAAATATAACCTGTCCACATACACCTTATCTAAATTTATTCGGATATCCCAAATAAATTCAACTTTTTTTTTTCTTTCCTTTTCTACTTAGACACAGTTGAGTGCTCTTAATGGCCCCAAAAATCATTCTCCTAGATTAAGCCAATATTTTCAAGTTGAGGCTTTAAATGAGTATTTAATTTTTAAAAATTAAAAAGAAAGTCAAATGAATCTATATCGTTTTTAAGTCTTTGTATAT
The DNA here is from genome assembly GCA_963556195.1 of Sepiola atlantica. Taxonomy (NCBI): domain Eukaryota; kingdom Metazoa; phylum Mollusca; class Cephalopoda; order Sepiida; family Sepiolidae; genus Sepiola; species Sepiola atlantica. Next base: position 154,621,830 of record OY744522.1, on the reverse strand, counting down.
TATTGAAAAAGTGGAGATGTTTAGCAATCGGCCAACACCGAAGATATTAGCTGTTGCTCTTGGATACTTTGAGATGAGCAAAACTAGTCAGCAATCCTCCAAGTGCATCCATACAATTAAAAACACACACTCACACAATGGTACCAAGTACAAATAGTTATCTTCAGTAGTGAGTGACTGATATAACTACCCCACCTTGGGTGGATGGTACCAGCTTTTTTTAATGACTCAGTCGTATTGTGAATCACTCCATTCCATCCTGAACAGTTCTACATACCCTGAGTGACAATGTCTAGTCATTCTCTCTTCCAGCATTGGCTTCAATAAACAGTGACACTGCAGTATATGATTTAAAAACAAACAAAAAGAACTATTCATAAGCCTTTTGCTCTACATCTGATAGACCTAAAGCACTGACCAGCGACAGAGGATAAAATAAATGACATCCCGGTGGAAAAGGATACAAAAATATACCTTTGTTCTTTTGAGGCATAATTTCTCCAATGATTCTGAGCAGTATTAATCTATTATTATACTAAAGCTGAGTTAATCTACGTTTGTTTCCCGCTTTTTCCCTATATATTTTAATCGCACAAAATATGTACTAAAATATTCCTCAATTCTTGGAGTGTGTTATGTTTGAAAAACCTTCCATTTTAAGTTAGCTGTAATTTGCAAATAACTTATCAAGTTACTCCTCTCGGCCTTCAGGCTGGGATCAAAGTGTAGTTAACCGGTCTACGGTTTGGGTGCCTGGAGTGATGATACCACCCTTCCGGCTACTTTCTGCTGGACAGATAGCCCTGTTCGAATCCTTGACGTGTGGTTCAAACTGGGCCTCCAGCTTGAAAGGAATTGGGCGGAAGTACAGTCAAAAGTTGAAGAGTCGGTTTACACTTGGCTTCGAAGGAAGCATGCGCCACTTACGTCTTTCGTATCATCCTTTACTGATTGGCCATACTTCTCCTGCCTATGAACCACCTGAAGGTCCTCCGATACCTTCTACCCTCTCTTTGGTACCGGAAAAGGCACTGGGTTCGCAGACAGGTCTGTATTCAACGTCCGTGTGAGGGAGGCTTGGGGATGCTTGACTTAACGTGTCATCGAGACACTGAGAGACTGGTTTCGAATATTGACAGAGGAATCTGCATGGAACCCTGCAGTCGATAGCGCTTTCTCCGACCTCATCCTCAATCATTCAGTTGAGGGCTGTCGTAGGCCAAGGGGAGAATCACAGTTCTTCAGAGAGTGTCATGCTGTGCTGTGCTAAAAAAGCTTCCTCGATCCAGTGAATTTTCTCGGTTTTCTAGAAAAGTACTCCACAGGAGATTAGTGAAGAGGGCAGCTGGCGATCCGTTCGTCTGACGGTTGGGATGGCTGGAGAAGAGGATCTGCTCCAAATGGAGTTGGGTGCCAGGTGCGAGTCACCTCAACAACTCTGAGTTCTCTCTGACCTGGTGATTGGCCCGCAAAACAGTTTCGGAATGGATGTTTCGCCTGAGTGTCCCCGCTGCAACACACTCAAAGAAGAAATGCCTGAGCACGCTTTCTTCAAATGCTGCAGATTCAACGAGGTGATGGCTTTTATTAATCCTGAGCAGCCTTTGCTGCTAAACGTATCTTATGTAATCGACAACGTCCACCCAGCATGGGACGGGGAGAGACGAATGGTGTTTCTCGCGACCCCGGCTGTAGTGCGAATTGCGGTGTGGACATCACGTCTGAGAGATGACCAAGGGGTTAAATCTTTTGCTCATCAGGATCTGATCACTTTCTTCAAGCACCAGCTGAAGGTAAAGATCAGATGTGATAGAAAAAGAGTACATTCCTCGATTTTTTTTTTTTTTTTTTTTTTTTTTTTTTTTTTTTTTAAATAAAAGGTGGATACAAGTAGCGAGCTTGTGTGTACGAAAAAGAGTCAAGTATAAGCACGTGTTCTCTACCTGAGTATGTCGCACACAGTTTCTCGTCCTCTCCTCTCTGTACATATAACCATATTTATGAAAAAAAAAAATTTCAAATCAATTGGGGATAGCTTAAGTAGGATGACTCCCTGTGGTAATGTGGTGACTGAGAGTAGGATAGACACTTTTATAGACCAAGGATCACCAACGACACCCATTTTTCCACATTTTTGACGGCTTTGTGCCTAATTTCTATTAAATGTAAATTTTTGTTTTGTGCAAATAAATAATTCAAAGTTTAGTACCTATTCTATCCACGGTCAGAGGAGGAGAAATTCATCTTGAGTTGAGTAATGTTTATTTTGTTCCATCTAGAGTGCCTCTTTTTAGGGAGCTGGATCCCCCCTCCCCATCCATAAAAAAAACAACTTTGTTTCTAACTTTGCTCATGTGGAGAGGTAAGTATATAGACTCATCTCTTACTAACTGTCTATCTATCACTTTCACCCTCTCTCTCAATGTATGTTTTGTCTCCCCCCCCCCCTTCCTCCTCTGTTCTTATTCTATACATCATCTATTACTATCTCTTCCATTTCTCTTTCTTTCTCTCTCTGGTGCTACCAGATCAGGCTTCCTGGCGATATAGGTTTCCTGGACAAAAATGCATCTAACATTGAATGTTTTTTTGTTTTTCTCCCTTGTCTTTGCAAAACTCAATCATGTTCTGCAAAGCAAACAAACAAAAACAATTCACCTCCTTTCTCTCTCACTCTATCTTCCTTTTTTTATATACACCCCCTAACAGGGCTACCAGTTTGCCATGGGTGGCAACCCGTGATGCTTAAAGGCGGGTGACTGAGCAGTTCATAACCCGGCAAAGTAGTGGATATGTACACTGCAACACTTAACTTTGGCCCTTACCTGGGCTAGACGGGCGGTTGGAGAGGCCCAATCCAATCGATCGGCTAGTTACGTCAAGCCCCACCATATAAAACCTACAATTAACATTCCTATTCCAACCCCCCCACTAATAAATACCCCCAAAATATGGTGGAAAGCGGTGGTTGAGGGTCAATTGGTTATGGCGAACAAAACATTGACATGGCTGCAACATCCCTGATATTTTTTTTTTTTAAACCAAAAGCAAAATCAAAGGAAGACAGGTGCTCATTGTTTCACCAAAATCAAGTATATCATCCCTGTATCTCTGTAGTAACAGGACGAATGCCCCCCCCCCCCCCCCGGCATTTCCCACGAAGGGCTCCGAGGCGGGTGGGGAGCAAGGGTGATGAAAATAAAAACAAATAACACATGGATCCTTTTTCTCCCAAAACCCTAAAAAGATACTACTCCGATGTCTCAGACATCTGAAGCTCGGCGGACGAAAAAATATACAACCCTCCAAAAAACAGCTTTCCCACAAATTACCCAAGATTTCTAGTAATAGAACTTCTAGAATGAAAAAAAAATGAGCGAATTATTACCATTTTTAATTGAAAAAGTTCTCACAGGTAAGAGCAACCCAAAGGCTATTAAAAAACTTAGAAATGGAAATCTTCTTGTCAAAGTAAATAGCAATAAAGATGCACAAAACTTATTGAAAATGTATAGTTTCTATAATTATAAATGCAAAGTTTTCCCACATGGAAAACTAAACACTTCTAAAGGAGTTATAAGAAACCAAGAATTATCCTTAGCGACAACAGATGAAATAAGAACGGCTTTAAAAAAACAAGGCGTAATTGACCACAAACGCATATCCATAAAAAGAAATGGGCAAACTATCTAAACTAATACCTATGTATTGACTTTTGACACCCCTACAATCCCAAAAGAACTAAAAATTGGCTACCTCATTGAAAAAGTAGAGCAATACATCCCAACACCACTAAGATGCCACAAATGCCATAAATATGGGCACCACCAGGATGTATGTAGAGGAATGAAAATATGTGGGAAATGTAGTGAAAAAGGCCCCAACCATACAGAAGATGAATGTCAGAACAACGAAAAATGTCCAAACTGTAATGAAAACCACCCAGCCTACTCCAAAACTTGTAAAATTTACCAAAAAGCAAAAGAAATCACAGAGGTAAAACATAAAAGAAATATATCATACCCAGAAGCAAGGAAGATTGTGGAATGCAACATATATGCAGAAGCAACCCAAAAAACAAGCCCATCAAGGCAACAAAATGAAACAAATGACCAATATCGAAAACTTATCGAAAAACTAGTCAAACCAAAATGAATGGACAAAATTCCAAGAAAATCTAATAGAATTATATTCAAATATGAATAATAAATCAAAACAAACAGCAAAATCAAATACAAAAGGAAAAAACATGCCTGAAACAGAAATAAAAAAAGAAAATAGCAACAATTCAAGTACAAGAAGATACGAAAAAAGCAACCCAAGAAAAAACATCAAACAAAGAACCTGCTGAAAAACAAGAAACTCAACCAATAACTACGCAAAACAGATTCGAAATTCTTGAAAAGGCGGAAACTGAAAATACCACGGCTCAGACTAATGAAACTACAATCAAGAAAACAAAAGCAAATAAACAAGACAAAAAAAGAAGACAAGACGCCAAACTAACAACAGTACAACCACAACTCAATCGCTCTCAAACAAGAACCCAAACTCCAATAAGACACAAAACTACAAACTCCTCAGAGATGGAGATAGATGAAAGATTAAGAGTTTCCGGGCTTTCTTCTTTAACAAAATAAACAAAAAAAATAAAAATAAAAACCTCATGGCAAACAAAATATTACAATGGAACATAAGAGGTACAAAAATAAATTTTGAAGAAATAATACTCCTCATCAAAACTTTCTGCCCTGCTATAATCTGCCTACAAGAAACTCACCTAAAAGAGAATGACACAATCAATATAAAACATTACTCATCATACAACTACATCAACAAAAAATCAAACATAGCCACTGGTGGATCATCATTATATATCAATAAAAATATTCCACACAGCAAAATAAACTTGAAAACAAATATGCAAGCAATTGCAATAACTACAACACTACACAAAGAAATAACCTTTTGTTCACAATATATATCACCAAATGAAACAATGGATGAAAAAGAACTAAACGCTTTAATTCAACAATTACCAAAACCTGTTTTATTGTTTTTTTTTTCCACTTTGGAAAGCTCAATCATGATCTACACCCCCCCCCCCTCCCCCCCCTCCCTAAAACTTTTACCAAAATGACCGGATTCAACATAAAATAACCTGAAAAGGGTTGATATGCCGTAAAACCAAACAAAACCAAACACCATGAATAAATATTTGAAGATATAAAGAACTTGAAGCATAAAAACTTTTGCCAAAATGACCGGATTCAGCATTAAATAACCTGAAAAAGGTTGATATGCCGTAAAACAAAACAACTAAGCCAAACCTTTTGTTTGAACACCATGTTATTGGCCTTATTTCTTCTTTATAATTTGTATGCTCAACACTTGAAACCACTCTGACCACAGTTATGTCGCTTTTAATGGATAGAGATGCAATCATGAGTGTAAAGGATGTCGAGAAAAGCTATTGAATAATCATTATTTTTGGTTCACCTGAAATCGTTTTATCGTCTTAAAACGGAAACAACCAAACTGCTAAATTGGAGCACCATTCACAAGGAACCCCATTTTGATGAGATGCAGAAACATTGTCTCCCCTTACGCAAGGAGAACTATTTGAAATCATAAACCTTGATAGCATTATCAACTTTTAAATTAAAAAATATATATCTGGTCTTTAACCAAATCTTTTAGTCCATAGACAAAAAACTACATATTGGAAGCAACACCTGAAATAATATACAAATGAAATAAAACTACCCTCCCTTCCCCTAAATGAAGTAAACAAAACAATGGCTGGCATGCAATAAAACTTAATAAAATAAATAATCATTTATGACTAATAATTAGATGTCCATATCTGGTGTTGCCCGAGAGTCTTTCTACTTTCATTTTGGCCATATCTTTTTTTTTTTTTATGCCACATTATTTTAACACAAAAAAATGAGATTTTGAAAGTTTGGTCATTAAATTATTAATTGAACCAAATTATTAAACCATAACTAATTGTTGTTGAGGTAATGTTGTTTTAATCTATTTATAAAATTATTGAATGTAAAAAGCTTTCAAAAATTTTGATCTTTGCTATGAATTTAAAAATGTTAAAGCCAGAAATGATTTTCTATTAACGTTTAAATATTTCCAAATTCCTTTCAAATTTTGAAGGATTACAAAGTAATTTTTTTTTACAATTAAGATTAAAATAGCTTACTTGTTTACGAAGAAACCAAAATGCATTATGGGTGATTTAAATTATTTTTAAAAAAAATAAGATTAAAAAAAAATTAGTTTTATTTTATGCTATTGCATTTTTGATGTCAGTAAATATTCGATGAATATTAAATAAAAAATAAAAAATGTAAGTTCAATAGTGGCAAGAAAAACACATGCAAACATACAAGAAGTGGTCACACAATTTTATTCATATAGAGATTTCCAATCATGATCCACTAATTGCATTGATCAACATTTTTATTACTCAAGTGACGTTCTAATCAATTAGTATTGAATAAATGATAGCTGAAATGACTGGTCTATACAGGTTTAAAGTTAAAATCATTTTAACCAAGTTCTCTTCTCAAATTGAACCGGTACGTCTCGTCTGTGCTGATGAAGTGCAACTGGTTGGGATTATCAATTTCTCTTTTAAAGAGGGAGAAAGTAGTTGATTTGGGATGCTATCTGTGGTGACATATTTTCAGTTAGCAATTTGATCAGGTCCGTAATTGAACCAGGGTCTGTCACTTGAGCCGCAGAGATTTAAAAAAAATTAAATAATTGAATAAAATATATTTTTTGCAGGCATATTTATTTTTATTCCAGTCCCAGTGGAGACTTCTGAAATTGTTGGCCTTCGTTCAATTGTGTGCCTTCGTATTAATGACGGGTTTCTTTTAAAGCATGAGCCTTGTGAAATAGATTGGCTCTTGTAGGATGTCTCATTGGCAGTGGCCCAGGGGGAATGCTTTCAACGTCATCGTAACTGGTAGGATATAGCCTATCCCTCCCCTCCGTCGATGTTATCTCTTTAAAAAAAACTTTTTCAATAAAAGCTAAAAATATTTTACCTAAATGGAAAGTTTGATTAAGTAAAAGTGTGCCTATCATTTGTGCTGGAAAAAATTCAGGCAAATATGTTTTGTTTATTTACACTGTCTCCTTTTCTCATTTTGATCGCTATTGTCACATACTTTTGGGCCTGTCAAATGTATTCAGTGATAACAAGGCTAGAAAAAAAAATTTCAAATACCTGATAGGGTTGGAACTCTAATCCCCTTCAAAGTAGGCCCCTTGTGCTTGCACACACTTAGCCCACCGATCCATCTACTGCCGGAAACACCTCTGGAAGTCTTCTTTTGGAATGGTGTTCATCTCTGCCATCGCATTCCGCGTTATCTCTTCTCTAGTCTCAAAGCGGGGAACCTTTCAGTGGCGTCTTCAATTTTCGAAACAACTAGAAGTCGCTAGGAGCCATGTCTGGAAAGTAGGGAGGTTGGCGAATGACTGGAATTTGATGTTTCGCCAAGAAATGTTGGATCAATTGGGATGAATGTGCGGGGGCTTTGTCGTGATGCGATTGCCAGTTTTTCGCCGTCCACATGTCTGGTCTTTTGTGCCAAATTGTGTCACAGAGATGCCGGAGAACATCTTGATAGTACTCCTTCCGGTGAGTATTTGTGATGCACAATTCCACGGATATCAAAGAAGACAGTCAGTATCACCTTGATTTTGCTTCACACCTGTCGCGTTTTTTGGGGCCTTGGAGACTCGGGATGCTTCCATGTCGACGACTGTCTTTTTGTTTCTGGGTCATACCCGTACACCCATGACTCATGTTCAGAAACCCAAGATCAGTGTTGGCGGTTTCCAAAACGTCCTCTGCAACTTGAAAACGGGGGTCCTTTTGTTTCTGCGACAACAACTTGGGCACAAATTTTGCAGCCACTCTGTGCATGTTCAAATCGCAAAATTGGATGTGCAGAATCTTTACTCAGTCCGACCTCTTGGGCGATCTCTCGTACGGTTGAACGACGATCTTCCATTACCAAATTTTGCACCCTCTCGACAACAGCTGTACTCGGAGCAGTTTGGGGCTTGCCAGAACGCTGGTCACTCTCTGCTAATGTGCGGTCGTTTTTGAATCGGTTGAACCACTTCTTAATTTGTGTTATACCCATCGCATCTTTTCCAAACACCTGCTGAATCTTACAAATTGTTTTGCTTTGAGTCACCAAGCTTTTGACAAAATTTGATGTAGCACCTCACTCAGCGACCGACAGACAACGACTAACGTGCAGGAAGGTCGTGATAAAATTCACACATACGCATGAAGGTGTCTTGCTTCACTGTGTAGAGTGACGCCACCCTATCGTCTCTATTTCACACGGAAAAAAATAACGGTTGGATACTTTTTGGACCAGCCTCGTATAATGGGACCACCTACAGGCATACCCAAGTGAGAATACCTAACTCTACAACACGTTATGTATATTTTTGTGTCAACAATTCAATCACTGCTCAGACAAGTAATGAAAAACCCCAAAATGGCGAAGAGGACGTTCTTTTTTGCAAGGTTGCAAAATGTTTGAGAACAATAATTTCTCTCGCAGAGATGAATGGATGTTGTAATTTATGACCTTAGATTACACCAGTCGAAATGTTGTCATAAAAATTAAGAAAGCTGCAGGCAGTTAGCGACTGGGATCAAAGTGTAGTATCTGTGCCTATATTTGGTCCCATCTCTTCTGGTGCCTCCAATAACTGAGGAAATTTTTAAAGTAACCCTGACTGTCCAAATAAATTTTTGTGCTTTCCCACATCGAATGCAACAGTCTTAAGATCGATATAAATTTTAAATCACTGAGAATTGTTAGCTAGTAAAAAAGAAAAGTATTGGAACTAACATGCTCTTCAGCATGAAATTGATCGATATTCAATCTAAAGCACTGGCCCCTAACATTAGGACCAATCACTGAGAGATAATACTCCTTTAAATTCTACACAAGAAATACATTTCTTTCTGTAGCAAGTATATTAATTTTCATATTTGTAAATTTACTTAATTTGATAGAAGAAAAACTTAGATATATAAAAAATTAAAAAAATTAAAAATAAAAAAGATTCTAAACATATCTATTGCCGATATAGTCTGTAGTGTAAGTAAAAGAAGATCTCGGGGATGGGATAAATTTGTAATGTTATTTATTTAGTGATTAAAAACCATAATTTTTTTATTGTTTTCATTACAATTAATATAAAGATTTTTTTTTGCTAATGAATAACAGCTTATGACTAAAACCACTTGAGGGTAAGAATTAATGAGATGGATAGATTAACAGTTGAAAATGATGAATACCATGAAAGGATTGAAAATCTGCACATACCACCCACTCAAAACTGCCGACCCAGAAAACGGCAGAAACATTGCTCATGAGAATGTGAGGCTGCCGAAAGGAAACCTGAAGTGCACTTTCTACTCTTCATCAGTATAAAGTGTTGTTGGCTCCCATAGAGCTCATACGGCCCTTTGATAGCTGTTGTTTTTAGTGTCAGTGGGTGTCTACAAGCCTAGCTTATCTGATAAGCCAAAGCCTGCCTGATGGAGGTGTCAGTTTAGTCGCCGACAGCTTGACCATGGAGTAGGTAGTACTTGGTTGCATGGTACTAGTAGCAGGTAATAAAGCAGACCAAACCTGAGTACATTTTTCCAATTGAGTTGACGTGCAGAAATGATGAACAAGCCAACGTATATTTCAGCTAGTATCTATATACTAATAAACTAAGGCATTTCATGTTTGTACACACATTAAAAAAAAAAAAAAAAAAAAAAAAAAAAATCGTCCGATTAGCAAAGATGGTAGTTGGTGATTAATCTGATTTTGCCAAGGTAAACAATTCAGACTTTACCTGTTTTTAAATGAATTGTTCCAAAATCGAATTATGTTGTCTCGTTGACTAAAACTGTACAATTTTAAATAAATACATTTCAAAAAGTGACATTCGTTTTATTGATTTGAAGAATATTTAGTTTACAATTATTTTTACGATAAGACAGAATATTTATTTTTTAAAGAATTAAATTGCTACAATTTTAAATTAAAATAATTACATATTCGTTTTATTTATTTAAAAAAATATTTAGCTGACAATGACAATTATTTTTATGTAAAAAGAGTTTTTTTTTCTAAATAGTATTGATCCTGACAAAAAAATATTTAAAAAAAAAAATATTAACAGTAAATTATACAGATTGATGTAGAAAACATCATGGAATTTCCAATGGGTCGTGCTAGTAGAAATCTATTGTGTCTATCGCACTCGTTTAAAATGAAATGATTTTGTTATTTGTATGTCATCAATAAATCTAACTGTAAACGATACTGAATATGATCCATTGTTGTAGCAGGTGTTTGTGTCCCATTGTTTCATTGATTATCTTTTTCTGCCTCTATTTCAGATATGACTCAGACCGAAGCCTATGACTTGTTGTGCAAATGTGTTGAAGAAGTAAGAACTTTTTGAAAATTTGATCAATGTTAAATGAACCATTTTGCCTTTTTCAATTCTTCCAAATTCTTCCTTTTGAAATTGTCTCTAAATGATTTTTTGTTGGAAGAATTCAGCAGCCATTACTGAAAGATTTCCCACGTTCAGTTGGTTTGTTTTTATTAACTGACTAACGTAATAACCATATATGCTAAGTTTCATCCTATTTTGGTTTGATGAACTTGTACACCCAACTTGAATGACCTCGCTTTTCCAATCTAACCATTAAGAATGTCAAATCATCTATGCTTTAAAGAATCATCTGTCAACATTTGTTTCTAACGTGCATTCTTATGAAATCTTGAAATATAAATCCTCATCAAGTTGATAGTTTCGTATACATTCGGATGAGACTGACAAATCTTATCCAGTAAATTGGGAAGAACAGTTTTAGGATATTTTTTTTTTAAGTTGTTCTTTTTATTAATCATTTTCAATATATATTCATTTTTACATTTATAAATACAAAAATGGAGAACATTGAAATATTTAAGAGTTAATATTGACAGGTGAAAATCTGCAAGGTACAAACCATGGTTTTATTAATCTTACCGCACACATTTATTAATTAATTATGTCAAAAAATGGTTTAGTTTCATCGAAATTGCCACTTCATGATGCTGCAAAGCCTAACATCAAAGATACATTATATATATATGTATATATGTGTGTGTGTGTGTGTTTATAGTGTCAATTTTTGTATATTTTACTTAAAAATAATTAAAATAGATTTTTAAAAAAGTGAAAATTCATGATAAAAATAAGATATGTATAATTTGAAAATCGCAATGTAGTCAAGTCATGAAAAGTGAAGTGCAATATCGTGAGGGACTACTTGGTTGTGCAACTAGTCTAGAAGAAAGAAACACTCACAAAATAACACTAGTCTTTCTCTGTTTATTTTGGTATTGGTTCCAGTCGTCATTGACTTCTCCTTTCCACTGCACTCAAGTAATGCCGGTTCAGGAGAGGTGTGGTTTAAGATTGCACAACCCTTGCTACACTATAGACTTTCCATGCAGGCACCCTTACAGGAGCTATCCATTATGCTTATAACTGAAAGGAGGCCTTCTAGTTATTCATACACACACACACATATATGTACTAAACCCTAGCCACAAACCCCGGGAGACATAGAATAAACTTCACTTTGGGATAACTACTAAATAAAACACCATTATACTGTTTTTAAGCAAACATGGACCCTAAAAATAATTACTGTAACTGATATAAAGTGTTTGTTTAACCTACTTCAGAATGAGATGTCAAAATATTAGTGGAAACCAGTTACATTTTATTGACTGATGGAAGTGGGCAGAGATGGGTGTAAGCATTTTGTATAGGCAATACAATTAATAGCATTAATTGTTAGATGTTCGTAAAAAATATTTGCTTATAAAAGGAGATGGTAGAATTTGAATTATTGCAGTAGATCTGACAACTTCATGTGTGGAATGAAACACAAACATTTTGTGTAGCTTACTTACCATAAGTATAGTTTTATAATAAATAAATAAATATATATATATATATATATATAAACATGTTTTTACTGAATTCTATTTGCTGTCAAATTGTTTCAATTTTGGGGGGGAAAAAAAGTCAAGGGACGTAACTTTTTGATCTCTCAAAGTAAAACATTAACAAAAAGAATTCTCATCTTTAATGATTCTACTAATTTCAGTACTGTTTCATAATCGTCAACCATAGATTTTACTGCCAGAGTTTTAGAATCCATTCTTAACATGGGGAGGGGGCTTCGGTTAACATTCAGAACGGTGTACTTGCTTTGTCTTTCTCGATTTCGTAGCATTTGTTGTACATATGTGACACCAGTAAAACTATGGTTGACGTTTCTGAAACAGAACCCTAATTTCAAGTGATACCGATTTTATGACATTTAATTTATTTAAAAAAAGGTTTTAAAAAAAGTTAAATGAATATTTTTGTTATTCTATATAAATTGCTTAAATGATTAATTTCAAATTATTATTTTTCTCTTTCTACCCAGATCAAAAAGAGATTAATTGCCAATCTTCCCTCCTTCCATGTTCGTGTAATTGATCAAGATGGTATTCGGGATTTGCCAACAATCCATTCAAATGTTGTAGACAATTGATGAGCAACCATTTACTGTATTTTCTATCTTCATTCAAAATAAATTCAACATAAACTTTATTTTAACTTTTATTTTTTTATGAAAAACCTTTTAACTCGCTTTAAATTTTATTACTATCTTTTTCTTTTTTTCTTCATTTTTCTTTCTCCTTTTTTTTTTAAGAAATTTACTTCAACTGCCAACAAAATTTTAACAGCAATATTGAGGCTATTTCTGAGATAAAGCATTGTTCTTTCCATGTTACGGATGGATTTCCTCATTTTGGTTGTCATTTTCACACCTTTTTGACCATTGTACTCTTTGGCCTTTTGTTGTAGTCAGTTAGCCTTCTAGGAATTTTGGACTCATTTATTTATTTAATCTGCTGGGATAGAGGTGAACACAACATTGGAATCAATAATAAAGAATTAGGAATAATGGTAATAAATAATTACAGTATGAGTATAGGTAAATGACAAAACTAGAGATATTAGGTTTATGAATCTCAAATTATCCGAAAGTTGATGACCACCTTGGGAACTGTTTCCACATAACCTGTTCACTGAGAACTACACAAAGATTTCATAGAAGGATTGCAATCAGAAAACAACTACTTGCTAAGCATTTAGAATGGAGTAAAAAGCAACAGAATTGGTCCATAGCAGTAGAAGAATGTTATTTTCTTGGACAAGTTATTCTTTACCTTACATATACTCGGCCGGTAGTAAAGGTGTGTTGAGACAACCATTCGACTCAGACTGCATTCTTCCAACTGTTGAACATAAAGGAGGATGTATGATTATCTGAGGAACTATATCTTGAAAATCCACCCAATGGTTTTGTAACAGAGAGTTCAATTGGGACGCCGAATTGTCTTTTTTGGTCTTTTCACTACCAACATTCCAAACACGCACGAGAACGATGTGACGTTTACAATCAAACTTTTCGTCCAGAATTTGATTCCTTTTTTCTTTTCTTTTTTCTTTTTCTTCTTTCTTTTTCTCTTTGCACTCGACGTAGTCACGACGTCAACCTTTCTCGCTCTTCCCCCAGAGCAAAGTGTCTAAACTTTTTATCGCGATGAGAATCAGCCCATGCAAAACAAGGCTCATTTGCATATGTGAAGTCTCATCGCGTGACAAAAAGCACACGTTTCTATTTGATGACTAGAACACTCTGGGTTGAATCCCAGATGGACAATGCACGGTGCAACCCTCACTCTTTTTCCTTCTGGACCTGCATGATGGCTGCTGCACTCCCCCCTGATCTCTTGATCACACATGATGCAGGGTGGTGGTGGCCTTTTGATTTGTGAGCTTCTCCGAAGTGGGGCATGTATCCCGGTTTCTGCTTCTGAATCGTCCTATGAAGTTTCCGCTTCTAAATCTACTGACAAAGTTTCTACTTCTGAACTTGCGGCTTCATTCTCGTGAGGATCACTGGTGCTGCCCATGAATAGTTCATCGCCAGACGACCTATTACTTTCCCCGGTGGTTGAATGGGCCGCCCCCAAAGCAGGGCGGAGATCGCGTATGTGACGTGGAATTCCATCAACCAGGACAGATTGCTGACTGACCATGCCAGTCACTCATCCACGTTTGAATTTGGTGGTACATCGACAGCCTGGTGGTTTCACCCAGACATGATCTCCCACATCATATGGCTCGTCCATCTCCTCATTGTCAAGTGACTGCACAATGTCGATACCTTTTACCCGAGTCCAGATAGCATTCGCGGTTGCCGGGGACATGCCATCCTTCGGCGTAACATTGTACCAGTATGTTGCTTCCACAACAGAACTCTTTATGCTGCGGTGGCTTCTTTCCGCGATGCCATTGCCTGATGGTACGTAAGCGCATCGCAACCGCAATTGAACTCCCCAGGCAAATAAAAACTGTCTTACTCGCTGGCTGCAAAATGCTGAGTCATTATCAGCCAAAATCTCATGCGGTGCACCCCTTTCATAAAAGACAGACAATAGTTGTCGAATAACGCTTGCCGAATCTTGGCGTGCAATTGGTCGCCAAACTGCAAAACGGGTTGGTCCACAGTCGATGAGAGTAAGAAAGTGGTTGCCATTATAATGGGTGACATCCATTCCCACCCTTTGCCATGCGTCACTTGCTTCCAGTCGTTCTTTTCGCCACCGCGCTGATGCTGGGTCAATTGACTGACACATCTCACAGTGTTTGATGATTTGTTTCACCTCTGATTTTGCTACTGCTGGATTTATGCGCCTCACGAAATATAGAGTCCTCTTGATGCCTGGATGTCCTATCTGTCTGTGGATGTTTTCTATCTGCTGCTTGCTCATCGTGCTCACTGTAGCAGTGCATGTTTGCTGAACGGGCTCGGCACCCACCTTTATTGCATCGTACCATTTGCGAGGCACTGGTGTCTGTTGGTCAGCAAGGTTGCAGTAAGACGGGACCAATGTTACGCTGACTACCAGGCCATACTCACAGGCCAGACTCTTTAAGGTGTCTAACCTTCGTTTTATCAACATCTCACTTGCTGCCTTAGTGCGTATTCTTGCTTTCCCAGTCAGTGTGTCGGACACCCAGTGATAGACGCAAAGGGAGTCGGTATGGAAGTGCAACCTCTTTGCTTGCCACTGTAGTGCTAGGTTAACGCCCTTCATCACAGCATCTAACTCAGCAAGATTGATGTGCTGGGCGGTGTTTGCAGGCATCCTCCAACATGGCTCCATCCTTCTCCAACAGGACTCCCAATGCTAGTGAACTAGCGTCAACCCATACATTCATTTTTTCTCCATTGACACACCACTCTCCTCGAGCCGGGTCCTCGTGCGTCGCTCTCTCAACACTTTCTGCAATCATTCGGATGAGGAGAGCATCACTTGTTTGATCATCCCACCCTTTGGTTACCGCATTCGCCCTGCGTTTTATTACACCCACTGCCACACGCAGCCAACCACACACTGGCAGGTGTCCCACAAGTTTTCCGCACAAGGAAAAAATGGTCCTTCTTATGAGAACTTCAGGGATGCCGGAAATCACATTTCCTCGTCTCCATCGCAGGGTGCCATCCTCCCCTCTGACTTCCAGGCCAAGTACGCGTGCTCCGTCACTAAGCCGCTCTGGGTCTTTGCACGTTAGGCCAAACTCTGACAATTTTGCGTGGACGTGCATTGCCGACTTGACATCTTCATTGATGTAAATGTCGTCAAGGTACGCCGATGTTGCCTTTTTTGGAGGGTCTCTTCCTGGGATAACACAGCACTAACGATGGTCTTCATGATCTGCGGTGCCACATTCAACCCACAACCAAGTCTGGTTAGGCAGTATTTCTTGCCGCGAAATACCACCGTCTGGAATAGCCATAAAGTTTTGTCGACCCTGCAGATAGGCCTTTCTCAGATCGAGCAATGATACATTCGATCCTTTCTGGCGCCATTCCCAGTAACTTGCTTGCACATACATCGGCATCAGCCGTGTAAACCTCAATATATTGATTGAGCTCACGGTAGTCCATGACTGGTCGCACCTTTGATTTGTTATGTTGTACCACTGCCATTAAAGGTATAAGACCTTTCGGAGGTCCAAGCTCTTGGTTGGGGTACAGGATCAACCAGCCATCTTTGATCCAGGCGTCAAGCTCTTGTTCATATGCGGCTCTAACGTTCGCGGCCACAGGGTATTCTGTGA
The DNA here is from genome assembly GCA_963556195.1 of Sepiola atlantica. Taxonomy (NCBI): domain Eukaryota; kingdom Metazoa; phylum Mollusca; class Cephalopoda; order Sepiida; family Sepiolidae; genus Sepiola; species Sepiola atlantica. The sequence continues at coordinate 154,605,513 of OY744522.1, read as the reverse complement.
CGCCGTTCCGTAGCTTGATTGGTACTTTATCATCCGTCCATTTCCACGATGCAGTTCAGATCTTTTGCCGTTGATCAAACTCCACCTTGAAGTCTGGCCGATCAATACAAAGTGCGGCACACACCGGTGCCTTAGGGAATTTCACAGTCCCAGCTGGTGTAATGAGAACACCACCCAGTGCCTTAATAGCGTCATATCCGAGCAGTAGGTTGAAGCCCAGTATGTATTTCTGTGTAACTAGGACATTTACCTCAGCAGATACACCAGAGTCTGTGCAAATCTTTACCAATGCTACTCCACAGCATGCCTGTGTCTCGCCATTTATCGTGGTTATTTTAATGCTCCTCTTGCTCCAGTTGCGGCATAACCTTACACTCACTATAGTACGGGAGCAGCCTGAATAAAGAAGCGCTGAGCAAGGCGTTTGGTTGACATGTAGTCTGATGATTGGTTGCACCTCGTTTACATCTTGTCTGGGGAGCAGAGCGGCACTGACATCTTGTCCCCTGACTCGTTTCCCGAACAGCTTAAGGCCATGTGTCCGATCCCGCCACACTGGAAGCACCGTATGCGCAATCCACAACGGAAACAATTTACATCGGCATGCAAGTCTGTCCGCTGCGAATTTTTAAGCACTCTCTGGGCCGACTGCTCATCAAGTTCCGTTTCATCCCTGATGATAGCACGGGCGTGCTCAAGTAGCTGTTCTATTGGTGTCGCTTCTATGCTTACGGATGTCCTCAGGAGTTGCTTCACTCGCACAGGGAGTCCGGCCACAAATGCGTAAACGAAAGTCTGTTCAGGCAACCCTTTAAACAGAACGGCCAGCTTTTTCAATGCAGCAAAGAAGACATCAACTGTTTCGTCTGCCAATAGTTTCCGGGTAGTAAAACGTTTGTATGCTGTGCAGGGGTCTATCGCAAAAGCTTTGTAGAGCGCAGCCTTCATCTGCTCGACATTCGCCTTATCATTCTCGCTTAGCTGCTGGTAAACATCTAGAGTGCCTCCCGTTAGTCGAAGGGGAATGACCAACTCGACCTGCTTGACCCCACATAAACGACAGGTTAGCTCCACTCTCTCAACCCAGTCCACCACAGACGTAGATCCGTCAAACTCAGGGATGAGTTTTAGGTTGAACTTAGCATCCGCCATTATGTCACAAATAAACAGCACATAAATGCCGAAATAGCTTGTAACAGTCTTTATTTTATTAATTCTCTGAGTTCAATCGGGACGTCGAATTGTCTTTTTTGGTCTTTTCACTACCAACAGTCCAAACACGCACGAGAACGACGCGACGTTTACAATCAAATTTTTCGTCCAGAATTTGATTCCTTTTTTCTTTTCTTTTTCTTCTTTCTTTTTCTCTTTGCACTCGACGTAGTTACGTCAACCTTTCTCGCTCTTCCCCCAGAGCAAAGTGTCTAAGCTTTTTATCGCGATGAGAATCAGCCTATGCAAAACAAGGCTCATTTGCATATGTGAAGTCTCATCGCGTGACAAAAAGCACACGTTTCTATTTGATGACTAGAACACTCTGGGTTGAATCCCAGATGGACAATGCACGGTGCAACCCTCACTCTTTTTCCTTCTGGACCTGCATGATGGCTGCTACACTCCCCCCTGATGACTGCTACAGGTTTCTCTTCATGGCAGAATTAAGTCAAGAATATTTAAGCATTTTATTGAGTCAGATTTCCTATAGTAATGGAACTGTTTCCAGAGGGAAACACAATCTTTCAGGATGATAATCTACCAATTCACAGTTAAAGTTGTTACTGAATGGTACGGGAAACATTCTTTCTCTCTGATTATACGTTAAGAGGGTTTTTTTTTTTTTTTTTTTTTTTTTAACTACTAATCAGTCACCACTTATCAAGCCCAAAAGCAACACAAGGATAAAGGTTGTCAATTGGATGATGTACACCACTGAGAGGATTGAAAATTATTGGTGGAAATGGCAGAATTTGATTACTTAAAAGGAAAACTTTACAAGTATTTGTTAACATTGGACTTGAAGACATGTTGTAGTCAGCGGGAAAGTTTTGTGGTATTGTGTTCAACAGATGAAAAGTTATTGGGAAGTTCTGTTTGGTTTTAGGTACACGGGAAGAAAGGAAAGTTCTTTGCAGTGGTGATAGCTAGACAAGAGCTTTTACCTGCAGGTTGGAGTTGTGTGTCTCTGTCTACACATCTGTTGACAATGGTTGATCCGCCTATTAAAGTGATTGATCATCAATGCCTGAAAAACCAAGGTCATGTAATTGCTGATCAATCCAGACACTTGTCAGCTACTCATGTTAGGCAGGATCAACCTGAAAGATTTCCAGTCATTCGTCAACCTTGGTTCGATCATCGTAATATCTAGACAAGGGGCAGATGAGCTCGAACGTCGTATAGGAGCTTCATGGTCCACTTTTGTCCATCTCGGGCGTCACTGTGGTGTTAACGGGAGATCTCAACAGCTACTAAAGAGTGGATCTATCAAACTATGGTGCAGACGATCCTTCTCTATAGTTACAAAATGTGGCCAATGATCTGTTGATCTGTTTTTTTTGTTTTTTTACATTAAAAGGTCACTGCTTATCAAGGCCCAAAAGAGTTTGACCGGTGGATGGTGAGACAACATCGTGTTCACCTGCACGATGGTTGTAGCAGGGCAGAAATTGATTATTTATCGGGACGGTTCAACAAGAACATGTTTACATTGAACTTGAAGACGACCGTATTGTAATCGGCAGAGAAGTAGGCACTGTGTTTCACAGACGGGCAGTTCTAGGAAAAAAAGTTCTACTCATGGAAGTTTCGTTCTGTCTTGGGCACGCAGAGCGAGAAAGGGAAATCATTAACAGTGATAGTAGCTAGGCGGGTTCTTATTGTGAATGTTTTACAGGGGGGGGGGGACCATAGATTTGAGCTCATTCAAGAACTTTCCATGAAAATAACGGTAGAGCAAAGAAAGACTAGCAACATCTCTGAATAAATATATAGTCTCGCACAAAGAAAAAACATGAAGAAAAAGAATCTTGTTATTTATAGAAGGTAAATACAATATCTGTAACATTTAATATTGCGTTAATGATAGTGCTGGGCTAGGATCAAAGTGTAATCTTAAGTAGTGTAAATGTGGTATTGTGGTGACAGATGATTCTAGTTAATCGTAGGATTAACATTTTTATCGCTTTAGACTAAGGATGACTAACGACATCCATTTTCTCCACTTTTGATAGCTTTGTGCCTCATTTCTTCTGAATGTAATTTTTTATATTTTGTGCTGAAAGAGGGTATTTGGAAGTCTATCTGGGAAGAGTTTTCACTGATTCCAAAGGGACTGTTAAAATAAATGTCACAGAATTAAAAAAAAATTAATTCCACTTATTGCCTCAGTCAAAAAACCCAAAAAACCCTGGCTCACTGCTCGCTCAACATTTTCTCTCCTTTTCCTCTTTTCTTTTCTTTATCTCCGTCTTCAGGTTGTAGCGGTAGAAGTGATCCCGAATTGCCTCATTCCCGTCTCTGCCTGGCATACAATTTAAAAGTTAAAATAAAAATAACTAAAATTAAGCCAATATTCGTAATCTATCAGGCAGTGTTCGAATCCTTACTCGACCTACAATTCCAACATTTCTTTAACTTTTAAATTGCACGGCAGACAAAGACGGGCTCTTTTATGGCAGGGATGACGCATGGTCGGGACCACTTCTACCGCTTGATCCTTGTTCAGGATCATCACGTTCAGCACAATCTCTCCTGATCACACAAATGACACTGCGGGCACGGCCTTTTGTTTCGGGTGCTCCTTCGAAGGGGAACTGTTTAAATTTCTTCTTCCTTAGAGTGTCTCTCTAGGCACGTCAGAATCTGCCAGCAAGATACTAACATTGGAGGGATCATTTGGTGAACCCGACCCCAAGTAGATTGGCCGTTCACTATCTTCTGTATTGTTATCGAAGGGGACGATCCTAACATGACAAGGTGTTCCATCGACTCGCAACGACTGTCCACTGATCACATCGATTACGCGTTCAGTTCCGAATTTGGTTGTGCACCTACTGCATGGGGTCTTAACCCATACAACATCACCCATCTCATACCTCCCTTCAGTTATTTGCAATTCAGGCGAGAGCACGGCATCAATGCTCTTCACTCGAATATGGTATCTATGCAATGCGTCAGCCGGTGCCGTAGAAGGTGAAAAGTTGTCCTTCAGTGTGACATTATGCCAGTAGGCACCCTCCAACGTAGAGCAATTTTTTTCTAGTTGCAATCGTTTTTATGCTTCTATGAATGCGTTCTCAAATACACGCCCCAGCTACTTGTAAATTCTTTAATCTGCCGGCAAGTGAATGCAGTATTTTGCTTGGCGGGCCTCGTTCATAAAAAAAAAAAAACTGCCTCCAGCTGATGAATGATACTAGTCGCAGAGACTAAATCTTCATTAATGAAGATGTTGACGTGGTACTCTTGATTTCCTTATCTTGAGACGTTATTGCGCCAATAACAGATTTCATAACAAGCAGCGCCACATTTAGGCCAAACCTCAGTTGAGTAAGACAAAACCGCTTGGCTTTGATTATCAGTTTGAAAAGGCTACAATGCTTTGTGAACATGAAATTGGTAGGTATGCATTCCTTAAATCTAAAAGCAACACATCGACCCCTTGTTGCCGCCACTCTCTGAGTCTTTGCGCGTGCACACCTGCGTTAGCAGTAAACAAATCCACATAACTGTTCAATTTCTGATAGTCGAGTATTGGTCAGACTTTCTGCTTGTGCTCTTGCACAACTGCCATCAAGGGAATTATCCCCTTGGGAGGGCCAAGTTCTTTCTCAGGAACTCAGGATATCCTGAGAAAGAACTTTCTAATAGCCAGATAAATCTTTACTAAGGCAATTTTTTATTTTGTCCCAATCCAGAGTGTCTCCATTTTTGAGATCTGGATATCATCCACATTAAAAACCGACCTTGTATTTAAATTTAATCTTGACACAAACTTATAATCCAAATGTAATTTATAATATCGAACCTCAGATGAAATAAATTTGATATGTTGGAATTCCCTTTCAGAATGACATTTTCTCAGAGCAATGAGTGAAGTGTTATCATTTTTTTTTTTTTTTTAAATAAATAAAAAAAACTGCTATTTCACCCTCAAACAAGGCTGGACGCCACTGTAGATCTAAGGGGCTACTGAGAATTAGGGAGTAGGTTTAGGGTGTCATTGTAAGTTGGGAGCTGTGCAGCGAGATGTCTGTTTACATTAGTTTTAAACCTCTGCATGTCGGTACTGTCGGGGAAACAGAGGGCAGGGAGGGAGATCCAGAGGCCAGCAGCACGAGGAAAGAAGCTATTGGAGTAGAAGGCTCTTCGGCATCTGGGGACCTCCACAGTGAATGGATGGGATTTAGCTGATTGTCGAGTTGGTCTAGTGAATTTACGTCAAGGGGGCACCAGAGTAGCCAGTTCATTGGAGCATAATCCATAGAAGTATTTGTAAAACAAGCACAAGGATGCAGCGATGGGACAGGGGCTGGAGCTTGGTTGACAGTGAGGGACCTATTAAGTTGGCGACTCTTTTTTTGACCTTGTCAAGGAGGGAGAGACTAGTAGATGATGCACCAGCCCAGATGTGGCAACAATACTTCATGCATGGGCGGATGGTGGCTTTGTATAGATACAGGATAATGTCAGGTGTGAGGAGTTTACTAGCACGGTAAAGGTAGTGCTAGGATATCCAGGGAGTTTGTCAGGAGAAAGGTTTCTACGTCGTTGATGTTGGTTCTAAGTCCCCGGATATTTGTGAATGCGAGCCTTAAAAAGATATCTGCTCGCTGACTGGAAATCTTGTTTTCAGTAAACAACCCCAAATGTTAGATTTCTTGGTCTGTTATAGAGATGGCCTTGCTATCACTCTCTAATTTAGTTTTTGAAGCAAATAATGCAAATAATGCAAATAATGCTTTGTGGGTTCAAAAAAGATAACTACAGCTGAAACTGCTCAAAATATTCACTTATGAAGTAGAATGGCTGAATGAAAGAACAAAGATGGTTAACAAAGTTCAGAAATGGAAAGTTTGCCCATGATGATGAAGACCGATCAGGACGTCAGGTTGAGTCTGATAAGGAGCCCCTTATGGAACTACTGACAAAATCCTTTATAGTATCAGTTGAAGAATTGTCAATGAAGCTTTCCCCAAACCATATAATGGTTCATTGGAACCTTTCAGAGTTGAATATGATAAAGCTTGGAAAATGAGTGCCCCATGAATTGTCTGAAAGCAATCGTGAATTGAAAGCTGCAGACAAATTCATTTCTTTAACTGATTTCTGAAGGCTTTTCTATAAATGATGCCACAAAGAGCTTCATCAAACTCAATTGAACATCTTGATCGGTCTTCTTTATCATCAATGGCAATATTTCCTTTTGTCTTTTTGTTAACCATTTTCTACATGTTCTTTCATTCATGCATTTTTCTCCGTAAGTGAATATTTCGAGTCGTTTTGGCTGCAGAATTAATTTTTTTTTTTTAAATTTAAATTCACAAAGCATTGTGCCTCAAATGCTTTTAGATATTATGTTTTAAAGTCGTATTTTAATTTTCCCTGTAAAATAAAGTTAAATGTCTCCAAATATGTTATATAAATTATTAGACATGTACCACATTCGCACTCACTATTAAATTTCAAAAAATTAAAATCCAGACAGAACTTGCAGGATGACCTGATATATCACAAGACAGTTGGCTGGCAGGAAGGTGTGGTATCTGTTCTAATGCTTCGTATTTTCTGTCCTTGTTCAGTGCAAGAGAAATCCTTTCAGACAGAGGAATTTTTTTTTTTACTTTTGTCCCATTCCAAAAGGCCCCTTTTTGGGAGCTGGATTTTCTCCCACATTGAAAACCGATCTTATGTCTGGTTTTCATAGGGAGGCAAGTTAATAGGGACATGAAATAAAACGAACAAAACTGGCTGAATATTTCCTGTTATACTAACAAAATGAAAACAAGGCGACATAGATAATGGCCATAAAATAACGAGTTTTATTTGCAGAAAGAAATAATAGGTTCACATAAATCTCTTCTCATATTCATCTTACAAAAGAAAAGAAAAAATTAATGGTGAAATAAAATTTTTAAAACAAAAAAAAGGGGGGGGGGATCTTTTGATGTTGGTTGTTGAACAAATTAAATCCAAATTGACAATCAGGAAACAACCAAAAAAAAATGCTCTGAAAGGAGGAGGAATATTTTAATAACAATATTCAGTCACCAAATCTTCTGACAAAAAAAAAATTACATTTGTCTATCATCAAATAAGGAATGTTTTGGTTTATTTTTTTTTTTTAGTTTTTTTAAGTAGTCTTTTTATCATTTTTTTTTTTTTTTTTCCACACACAATTTTTTCTTCCTTTTTATTGTGTACAATTTATTCACGCATCATATATTTACACACATTAACATCTCTTCAAGTTAAAAACTGCATTGGAAACCAAGCAATATATTTGCCAACGGCCAAACAATCTTGGGTGAGATTTTAGAGATAAAATTGGATTAATGATTTTCATCAATAAGAAGAAAAAGGAAACATATTCAAATTGATACACCATCTTTAATGGCACATTAGAGTCGACGTTTCGGTCAATTAGACTTTTCTCAGGACATAGACCTTCCGCTTTTAACACACTAATTGACTGAAACGTAGGCTCTAATTTGCTATTAAAATTGAAATATTTTATTTTTAATATATTCAAGCAATATTCTAAACTTTGTATTTAGGCAGCAAACTTTCATTCCAACATATTTGATTAAAACCAACATAAACAATGTTGATTTTAATCTTTTATTCAACTTTTGTTTGCAGACAAATAAACGTGCACAAAATTTGTCCAAATCTTGTAAGAATATCACACGTGACGATGATTCATGCTTCTTGTGAATATAGTCACAAGAATTTTGAACAGTTTTGGGTCAAATTAGAAAACTAAAAAATTATTTGTCCACAAACAAGAAAGTTTTACTAGAAGACCAAACTGACAAAACAGTCCATTCTTTTTGATCAATCTTGGAAAAAAAAGTTTTGTTAGGTAAAAAGAAATTTAATAGAGTGCTCAATTATTTATTAATAAGAGCAGAATATCTATAATGTTATGGAAGTTCAGATCAATACGGTAACTTAGGTTTCAAGCTGGAAGAGCAAAGCCAGGCGAAAAATACTGTGTTTTAATTATAAACTGCTCACTGGCTTTTTCGTCAACCATATTTTGATCAAAATATGGCTGACGAAAGTCAGTGAGCAGTTTATAATTAAAGCTCAAGAAAACACAGTATTTTTCGTCTGACTTTGCTCTTCCAGCTTGAAACCTAAGGTACCGTGTTGATCTGAAAATCTAGGCAAGCTCATCGACTGGCAACAGCAAACTACACAGTTATCAAGAATTACCAAGCAATCAAACCATTGTTTACATCACTTTTCCTCCGATTATTGTACTCAGCCGCATCGATATTTATAATTCTCTACATTCCAGTCAATGTGCCCTCGTCGATTGTTAATTTCAAGTTAATGCTTTTCCCGTATTCCACTTAATTATTTGTGGGAATTTTTCAGATAAGGATTGATTATTTGGCTTATTTTAAACTACCATTCTCATCTTGGTTTAACAATGTTTCGGCCGATGTAACCTCCGACCTTCTTTGGTTGCATCTTTTCAACCTTGGGAACCTTCTGGTTTCAACGAGTTTGGCATAAAGATTCCCAAGTTCGAAAAGATGTACCTGAAGAAGGCCAAAGATTACATCGTCGGAAAGGTTGTAAATATAACAACCAAGATGAGAATAGTAATACAATATAATTATTATTGCTCAGTTGATGTTGATGTACTTATGAACAAACAATACACACAAAGATAGAATTGCACATTGACCGGAATATCACCACTGACAAGGACCAGGGTCCAAAGGAAAAAAACAATGTCCGTAATGATAACTCTTCATTGCCTAAATGATCTCAAACCACTTCGAAGTTGTATTTCTTTCTTTTTCATCTATAACAGTGACACATAATAGTAATAATAATATATGATGTGTGGGAATATGAACATCCATTTCATTTTTCTTTAAAAACATTTATACATCAAAAAAAGTAAGCAAGATACATTTTATCTATGCTTTACTTATCTGCAATATGTGTACATGTAGATCATTGCTTTGTGGATATAAGTATCCGAAAATATGGTTAACGGTGATGATATGGAAAAGAGCTTACATTGTTCTAAGCTATTTATTCAGCTTCTTCTGAATCATTATAAAAATTTAAATTCAAAAAGTGTATGTGAATATATATATTATATAGAGAGAGATGAATGGAAAAAGTGGATAGACCAAAACAATGCATTCAAATTAACTCCTGTAGTAAGATTTTTAATATTTTGTCTTTATTAGCAAAATACTTCCTCAGAAATGAGTAAAGATCCTATTTTAAAATGTTTCAAAAAAAAAAAAAAAAATAAAATAAAAAAATAAAAATGAGGGGAGAGATAAGACATGGAAAAATAAGAAAAGCAGGTGGGAGGGGGGTCAAGTTTTAAACCTAAAAAGTTGATACGGCAAGAATCTGTCTTCTATTTATCTCCTTTTATCTTGTGCCTGTCATTTTTGTAATTGAAAAAAAAAAAAAAAAAATTCTTCTCATTTCCGCTGAAGTTTTTTTTATATTAAAAATCTCACCATACGAATTGATTTGATTTTTCCATTCATCTCTACATTTGGTCTGATCTTATCAATTTTCTTTTCTTCATAATTTATTATTTAATGAAGTAGATACATTATATTTAACAGGAATACTGATTTATATATAAAATACATGAACTAAAATGAAACTGTCTTTCTTGTTAAATCCAATGCATCTACTTTCTGAATAGTTTATTAAATAAAAGTTATTGATTGAAACATTCAACAATTTATAAAGATTGTTAAATATTTAAATTTTTAAAAAATTATTAGATTATAATATCCAGTTTTGTGTATTTGTTCTGTGAGAGAAGAAATCCTTAGAGATTGAGGCAATTTAAAATTATTATTCTCATCTAAAGTGTCTTTTTTTTTTTAAATCTTCATTTTCTCAACTTGTGTCTAACTTTGCTCTTGTGAAGAGGCAAGTAAATAGGGACACCACAAAAAAATGATTTTTTTTTTTTCCAATTAAAAACAAACAATTCAATTTGAATTTGCCAGGAAATCACAACATAATTAAATAATTATTTCGTTTGTACATTCTAAAAATGTCATCTGGATACAAGAGTTAAATAATATTTTATAATCTATTTTTATATATAATTTAGATTAAAAATTGAAACATAATTAAAAAAAAAAAAGTAATATATTGTTTAACTCTGCATATTACAGCAATTTAAACATGCACCACTGAGAACTTTTCTGTACATTTGTATATTAATCAATTATTAATCTGAAAAAAAAAAGCCAAAAGGCAAAATGTGTTAACTGAAGAAATTGTTTACAACAATTTAAGCTCTTTTTCATATTGGCACCTTTAATTACACGTGTGTATGTGTATTATGATTTCATATATATACCTATATTATATTTTTGTTTCAGTGTTTAATTCAATGATGTTCAATACACGAGTAGAGCTTAGTAGGAGTATAAAAATATTCTGATGGCAAGCTACACAAAAACGTTTGTATTTCATTTTTGAAGGAATTAGGCTGAATTCCTTCGGGGATAAAATACAAATTTTCTGTTTAGCTCACTCGCCATAAGTATATTTTTATACTACTATATATAACATAAACACCATTGTTTTGCTTTATTAAATAGTCTTTTTTTTTATGGATTCTTCTCTCCAGAATCACTTCATATACACACATAAACAAATGGCTGACATCAAAGAATGGAAAGACAAACTAAGGGCACATAACTCCTCCTCATTTAATCTTTTTTTAACCCCTCAGATCGAGTTTTAACTACATTACAATCAATTAAGACCAAACAATAAAGAAGAAATATAAGGGGAGGAGAATATATAGCAAGAATAATAAGCAATAAAGAAAAAAATTGAAAATCTGAATCAAAGACTTTTTTTTTTGTTACTATAAAAACTAAAAATAAAGCGTATTCCCTGTTCTGAGATACTGCTAAGATCTAAAAGTGAAAATATTTATTTACAGACGTGATTTAAAAAAAGTGATTTCAATATTAAAAATGTTGCATTTTCTAATAAAATTACTCTACTAATTAAAAACATTATTTTTTGGTTAATTCTTTCGAATCGTTTCCTACGCTTTTTTTTTTGTGTGCGCAAACACACAACGATGGAGGAGTTAATCACAACAACTTATTGAGAATAATTTTCAAACAAACAATGACAGGACATTGGTGATGAATAACAAAATTATTAATCAAGGGATTTTTTAATTTTTTTCACTTAAAATAGAAAAGAATTTAAAAAATGAGGTGCTCCTTGCTTTGAATGGATAATAAAAAGAAAAAATAAACAAACAAAAAAAACAACTATGTTGTTGGGACAAATACTATCCATATTTCCTGATGACTTTTTAAAAGAATTACTGCAATCATAATGAATAAAAAATTTTTTTTTCATTTATGACTCCTATATTACCATCAAAACGGCTTTCTGTTATTTAAATCAATAATACAACAATATTTTGAAATACTGTATATTAAAGTAATGTTTGGTGTCATTTATTTGCAATCTTATATATATGAAATAGTTTTGTCAATATCAACAGTAATTCAAGTGATTTAATATTAAAAAAAAGTTAAATTACCAAAAACTTTCTTAAAATATGTTCATTAAATGAAAACTTAGTTTAATATAAATCTATTGTAATTTTTTTAAAGGTATGTAATCTAAGTTATACATTAAAAAAGCTAAGTAGGTAGTTTTTGCTATAAAACAAAATTAAAAATAAATGTAAAAAGAAAAGAAATTATAAATATATTAAAAATAAAAGCAAAATATATGTACTTATGAATGATAGTAATTTTCAGTTGTAGCAATCATTTATTCTAGTCTGCCTTTTTTTCAAACAATAGTTTGCTAGAGATTTCCAATTTTACAAAACTAATTGAACACAAAGATATGGTTAACCATTACAATAATTATTTTGAAGGAAATTAGTTAAAAACAATTTATTTTGCTTTACCTACTTATTTGTGACCTATTTGGCGCTTGTGCATAAAAAGGCACCTGTGAAATATGTCAGTTAAAAATAAAATGACAGCAAAATTTTATTTATATTTGGTATTGAAAAATATTACTGTACACCGAAAATTATGGAAAATGATCGAGTATTTTTATTCATGAAATTTAACTATACATCGTAGTCCAGAGAAGTTCGCCATTATCAGATTTTCCTCTTAGTTAATGACTCAAGAATCACTGATCGTCTCCCCTTGGCGTCAACAGCGTAAAATCGCTAAATTTATTTTATTTATTATTAAAATTCTACTTGATCATTTTCTGTAATTTTCGTAAGTAAGTACTTCATAAAATTTTGCTGTCTTTATTTTTAACTTCACAGATGCCTTTTTATGCACAAGCGCCTAAAATTTTAAAAGTTTTAAGCCTATTTACTTTACAGTAAATAGAGTTCATAACCGGAACAAAAGCGAATAAAGTGTTCGGCCTTTAGCTTACTACAATTTATTTAGCTCAATTTACAGTAAAAGTAAATTGGCATAAAAATTATTTTAAATATTAAAAACTTTAACGCAAATAGGTCACAAGTGAGTAATTTTTTATTTTTTTTTATTTTTTTTTTTTTACGAATTTCCAAACTTGATTTCCTTTAAAATAATTTGTCAGTAATCGAATTGATTATCAAAATATAGCTTTTAGAAGACTGCTTAATTTTAAGTTCGATATTGGTTTTGAATTTTAAACTGTACTAAAAATGAATCAAAGTTGTTTCTGTTACTATCAATTGTTGCTAATTTTGAATTGAAATAATATTTTATCTTGCCTTTTTATATTTATTTTAATTAAACAAAATGGATAAACACAAGCTGTGTTAAAATAATTGTTGACATTTTTTTTAAAGAATTAATACAAATTGTTTTTGAATTATTTAACAGTCATTAAGAAAATAGAAATGGTATTTCATCAGCATCGTGTTTGTTTTTATTACGTGACATGTAGATTAACACTTGGCTTTTTTCATCTTTAATCCATTGAAAGCAAGAAGCACCAATATTAAAAAAAAAAAATCAAAACATGGACTTTAATTGTATTTTCTTAATTCATTGGCAGTGAGTTACTATCAGGCTTATAAAGTCCATAAAGAACAAAGAGAATATTTAAAATTCGTAATTTTTAATAAAAACTTCTAAAAATGTTTACCTCTATCAAAATGGACTTCTAAAAGAACACAAAAAAAGTGTTGTCACTCAAATAGGAATTGTGACAGTTGACAACATTTAAGAAATGTCTTGTTTTTTTTTTCTCTTCATTTTTAGATAAATTATTAGAAAGACCTGATTGTCAGCTATTATATATAAGTGCCAGGTTTCTACATTTTTTTTTGAGCAGTCAAATATTTAAATGGGGTAGGGAGGGGGATAAATTAGAGAAAGGGAGGGGTAATTTGCCCTTCGGAGGAGGAGTTCTCGTGTTAATAATAATAAAATTATGAACAAACATTTGAAGCATTTTCAATGAAAAATCTTTTTTTTTCCTTAATAAAAATTTTTCTTGGAAACAATTTCAATAAAAAATTATTTTTCAATGACCCCACCCGCTTAAGAAAAAAAAAAAAATTGAAATAAATAGTAAAATATAGATTTGTAATAAATCAACAAAGATCAGTTAACAAAAAGGGGGAAAATGAGAGAGAGGAAACTCGAAGTATCCATCTTGAAAACTTGCAGTAACAACAGTGATCATCTACATTTCTGTCAATCCATTGATGCGCCAGGTCAGCCTCTTCCGAGACGAAGGAACAAGTGCCATATTCCAGTGTTTTTTTTGTTTTTCATTTTTTGGTGTAGGAAGAAAAGATTTTTTTTTTTTTTTTCAAATCAAAGAGTGGGGAGGAAGAAAACACCGCTTAGTACACAAGATGGCAACCGTGGAGGAAAAAGACAAATTTTTTACATTTTTTTTTTTAAATCAGTTTGCCAACATACACTTGATTGAACGAGGTGTAGATTCATCATTCAGATGAAGGGTTGTGTAGCTGGAAAAGAAAACAAAAAAAACATTAAAATACAAACATTTATTTACTTATTTATCTCTTGTTTTAATCAATAAGCCGCTTTCAAAAAATGACCCATACTCACAATTATCTACAATAACACTTTCTATGATAGGATCAAATAATTTCTTTATAAAAAGGGAGGTAATCAACTGATGGCGAGTGGTTGGAATGTTTCATTCTAACCGCTCACCCATGAGTTGCATTCTAATCGCTTGGTTGGCGGTGCTAACCTACCTTGCGGCATCCTTTAAAAATCCAAAAAGCTGGCAGACATGGACAGGATATTCCAACCCAAGATATGATGGATATCCACCATGTATTGATTTACTCCTCTCCAGGAGTTAGGCACAAGGCCAGTTTTTATCTTACTCCCACATGTGATGTGACCCAAGGTCGGGTCGGGAAAGTGGGGTTTAAAAATTGCCTGGGCAGCCCTCTCGGCATTCCCCAGTAGGGGCGCCTCAGGCAGTAAACAATAAACTTACTCCTCTCCAAAGAGGGGAGGCGAAGCCTGGAAGGGTGGACCTCCTAGAACTGCACAAGACAGACCCATAGACCGGCGTAAATCAAGCCCTGAAGGCCAAGACAATACAAGTCTATGGGGTGCAGTATCCATCGGAACAGATAGCGCACTCTATAACTAAGAAAGGGGGTTACAGAATAAATTACGTTTTAAGCAAGTCTTTTCAAGTCTAATTAGTATATTTCTAACGAGAGATAAGATTTAGCGATAGATGTAAATGATTAAATCAGAGATCTGATATTACAATAAACTGTAGACATAATAGAAAATTTTCACTTGATTATAGCTAGAAAGGTTTTTTTGTTTTTTTTAAAAGAAAATTCATGAGATAATATAAACCCTACCTTTAGTGCAGAAAACTTACATGTATGTGTGTTTGTGTGTGTGTGTGATAAATGTGTATATGCGGGTATGTGTAAATATATATTCATTTTTTCCCCCTGATATTTTTATGTATGTAGGTATAGGCAAACATTAAACAACAGTGTTTTTGCTTAAGACTTTTTTTTTATTTTTTCAATTTTCTGAATAGTCCATTTAGTATTTACGTCAAATTGGTGTACGTAAGTTCCATGGGTTTCTTGTTCCATTTTTCTTTCCTTTTTCAATTTGATTCGTCAAATCATCTTCAGGCAGTGTTAGTTTTGGTATCTTTACAAACAGGTATAAACTGTTTTTTTTAATTATTATTAAACGACTAGTAATTTAAAACTTAAAAAAGACACTATGCGGAACCTAGAAATTCTTTTTGCACCTAGTCCAAGAGGGAGAAGCTAGTGGTTGATGCACCAGCGCAAATGTGGCGACAATACTCCATGCATGGGCGAATGATGACTTCATAGATATAGGATACTGACATGTATGGGAAGTTTTCTTGCCCAATAGAGGGAGCCTACCTTCTTTGCCCCAGACTTGGCAGCATCTTTTACGTACTTATTCCATTTCATGTTACTTGAGAAGTTGGACTCTTGGGAAAGACATGACAATGTGTGGTTGAAATCAAACTGTAATATCGGAGCTAATAACAGACAGACACTTATCTGTAGTAAAAAGAACAAATTACATGGTTAAACTCACCGTATAGCATTCAGAAGTACTTCAACTTTTTCACTATCCTGATCCTTAAGAAGTTTTAGGCACCTTTTTACCTAAGAAAGACAAGAAAAAAATGTTATAAATAAAAATTTAGATTAAAAAAATATTAGAGTTACCCTAAAAATATTGACCAAAGGGCAATAACTTCTCATACTTAATGAGTCACTTCCCTTCCTCCGCTTTCTCTGTAGTTCAGGATAAGAGAGTGGATCAGAGATAGTTTTGAAGATAGCGAACTAGACAATCACATATGTGAAATACTCAAATCTGAATTCACGTTTAAATTCCATGTCACACTTTTCTAAGTTTAGTAATAAATTCTTTTGATCAAGTTACATTTATTATACATGATTTTATTGTTCAGTCAATCATTGTTTATTTGCAATTCAATACATTCACATTACTATCCTTCAAGTTCATCACGTGGCGACAATTACGGTTATAACTTGTTCTTAAGAATATTTTCACATTCCCCTCATCAGCCGAGTGATAAGAAAAAGTAAACCAGAAAAGGGACTAAACATTAAAAGCATATTTTCGTTCTAAAATGTAAACCTTACATATTACCACAAGTCTGCTTTTCTGCAAACTACAACATGGCCGTCTTCAAATCCAATCATTATAATTTAACATCTGTTTTATTTGCTGGCATGTGTTGGACAGCTTTCATAAATTGACTTCCAGATTTACCTATCTCTGGCCGGGTCTTTATTTACCTCTCTTGCTCTCAAATCCATCATTATAACTTCCTCATGTTTTTCTTGGCCTCTTGCCAACTGATCCCGCTATCTCAACTGTTCTACATCTATTAACTAATTTTTTTTAAATTAAAAAAAAAAAGATGCATCTGTCAGGCCTCAAAACTCCACAAAACGTTTCATCAATTTGTATGAGTGAAATGTCTCCCTCTGAAAAGCTTCTCAGAATTGATTGGAATGTTAAAGTGATCCAAGCATCCATTTACACCATTAAACGTGCAGCAACAATGGATTTAAAAAAAAAAAAAAAAAAATTATAAACAAGCATTACAAATCGGTTGTTAGGTTTCTTTTGTCAGCACAACGTTATTAATTTTGATACAATGAGTTTTTATTTTTATAGTCCCGAGGTATGGCGGGGTCCACAATGATGGACTTTTGTCTCCACTTGACACGATCACAGGCTTCGTCCGAGTGAAGGCTTGTTTCACAGAGATCTTTGTGCAGGGTGTCTGCCCATATCATCGACCTACCCCATGATCGGGTTTCGTGACAATGTCATTGTTGACCCTCAGCAAATGTCCAAACGATCCGAGTTGCCATTCCCTTAATCAGTGCAATGCCGTAGCACTTTCGGATATCCTCGTTGTAGATATGGTCAAGCAGTGTACTTCTGGACATCCAGTGGAGCATTTTGCTTTCCATAACGGCGAATCTTCACTGAGAGCTGTATAAAGTGACAGGTTGTAGAACAGTAGATCTTCGACTTTAAGATGGTCGCTGGTCTTGCGGTCACAGAGGATGCTGGCGGTGGTGTGCCACTTGAGTCACTTTGCATTCATACACGCAACAACTTCGCCGAGGATGTTGTCATCGCTGAGTGTTGAATCAAGATATTTGATACAATATGAGTATCAAAAATAAAGATATTTTCTATACAACTTTTTAATTTTTTTTTTATTTTTACTAAATGGTCACCACTTATCAAGGCCAGATGCCACCCGAGGATAAGGGTTAATGAAGTCTGATTACTTGTGTGGACAGTTCTTGATAGGAATCTGTTTACATTGGATTTGAAGACCCAGTTGTAATCCGCAGGGAAACAGTCCTGTGGCAATGTGTTCCACAGATGAGAAGCCGTTGTGGAGAAGCTCTGTTTGTGGAAATTTTGTCAGATGTTTGACATACCGAGGAAGAGAAGAAAGTTTTTCTTTGTTGTGGTAGGAAGACGAATTCTTGCTGTGCATGTCTTATAAGGAGGGACCAGAGATTTGAGCTCAGTCGAGCACCTTCCATAGAAATAAACAGAGTATAAATAGACTAACAACATCTCTTCTGTGAGAAAGAGGACCACGCTAAAAATTCCATAGGATAACATCGCTGGTGAAAGTAATATTTAAAAAATAAAGAACATTGAAAAACAGATTTCATACGGCTTCAGTATCGAATGTATCATCGATTATAGTTTTTACCTCAAAGGAGGTAATCCCTGGAAGGATGGTATCATGACGAATGGGAATTTACTACACTACCTTCCAAAAAAGAGGATGTAATGACTGAGAAGATGGTCTCATGACAACAGAACAGATTCTACCTCGTCCTCTAAATTGAGCATTAAAAGATAGTAAAATAGTACATTAATAAAAGTAATAGCATAGTTTCGGCTTCAGACAGATACCAAATTTGCGTTAGTAATAGATGCGAGTTAATCACGAAGTGTTAATTATGTTATTCTTAGTTATTATCGCCTAGAGCAAGGATTGAACCATAAACCTCCAGAAGACTGTCACTTAGAACCAATTGTTAATGGACGTTGTTATCTGTTGTGTCATAATAATAAATTAACATTTCTACACGACCATGACTGACGGAACAAGAACAATCTACCCCCGTGGATTAAATAAAAGGTTCAGTTCGAAATTCTGTATAGATTCCTAAGTTCGGCAAAAATTCTTAAGTTCGAAAAGATGCGAGGTTACATCAGCTGAAATGCCATGAAAATAACAACGAAGATGAGATCTGAATAATAAAATACGGTGCTTATTTATATATGAAATACGGCAGTTTAAAATAAAATAACAGGAAAGCTTATGGATATACTAATCAGTTGAAAATATTAGTGTACACCAAAAATTACGGAAAATTATCGAGTAGAATTTTAATAAAAATAAAATAAATTTATTCTGACTCCACGAACTTTGAATGACAAGCACGCATGTCGTATTTATATTACAAGGGAGATAATCTTCTACGACAAGCTAGCTTGACACGAATGTCATTGAGAGTTCATGTTGTCCGAATAGTAAATTAATTTTATTTACTCGATAATTTTCCGTAATTTTTGGTGTATATGACACAGCGATCGAGGCCGGCAGGGATCGGTTACTCTAGGGGCGCACTAGTATGCATCTTGGTAGAAACGAAGTGGAGATATAAGACTAGTACATATATTCAACACAAATCGACTATCTAAACAAGGCGAGAAAATGGCGTCGGGCTGTCTAGGAAAGTCATGTAAAATTGTCAATTGCATTTAAATCTTACACAGGCCGAGTTTAAACAGATGGACAAGGTTTGGGCAAAATCTTTTATCGCCAACGAAAAACATACGGTCAGACGTGTCAGTACGATACCAGCTGGGTGGGCAAAGTTGGTGGCCGGAAATAACCATCTAAGCTGTCATCATTAATTAGAGCAGAGGTCTACTTCACAGCAAGAGAGAGAAGAATGGTTTTCTTTAATGGCGATAAAATCTAAAAGAGGGATCCAAATTATCTGTATCAGTGAAAAGACACCCCCGCCCCCGAACCCCTGAGAGAGGAAGAAAGATAGAGAGAGATATGTTTGGAAAAGAAAGGGTGTGACAATACACCCTTTCAGTAAGAGAAAGGTCTTTTCGGTTAGAACAAGAAAACAGAACACTGGATAGATTTGGGCGACCACCGAACGAGAAAGGTCGTGCTTTCGGCCTCTCGTCGGTTGGCAGAGCGCGTGACTGAAGTATTCTCCCCATCGTTTTAATTAGACAAGTTAGTTCAACTTATGACTAGATACGATCATAAATGGATACGCACAGAGAGACGACGAGATAGATTAGCGGCAAGACATGTATCAACAGATAGACTTTAATTCAACGTTTAAAAACAATTCTTTTATCTTCGTTAATATAATTATTTCATACAAAAAGAATTCGCCAAGTTGTTCGCATATTATTGTTGATTTGTTCTGCTTGAATAACCTTGCCTTCACAGACTCACGAAGCTATCATCGTCATCATCTGACCGGAGGAAATTCGACCGAGATATTTTTTTTATTGGCACTACGACGACCAGCCAGAGATTGTTCACGGTCTGGCAAGATCTCTGTGTAGAGAACCAGAGGCGTGAACACAGAGACAGAGGCACGAGTGGAGTACCATGTTTATAACTGGCTCCGTGACGCGGAACAGAGTGGGGTACCTTTACAGTGTACACTAATATTTTTAACTGATAAGTAAGTATATCCATAAGTTTTACTGTAGAGCTAAGCCATCGCACTGAAAATGCAATTACTACAGACAACATCAGGGCCATGTATGAGGGCATAAAAGGTTGCTACGGGTCCTACTCAGAGCAAGTCTGCCCCCTTGAAATCCTCATCTGGAGAAGTTATTACTGACAAAGGGAAGCAGATGGATCGCTGAAAAGAAACACTACTCTGATCTTTACACGAGGACGAGTGAAGTTTCTGAGTCCGCACTTGCTGCGATGGAACAACTCTGTGTCTTACATGAGCTCGATGAAATGCCAACCATCTCTGAGCTAAACAAAGCTAGACCAGATTGCTCCTGGCAAAGCTCCAGGTAATGACGAGATTCCCCCTGATCTCATCAAACAGTGTAAGACAGTCCTCCTGAAACCCAGATATAAAATTGGCAATGGAGTGAAACAAGGCTGTGTTCTGGCCCCAACCCTCTTTGGGATCTTTTTCTCAATGTTTCTGAAGCATGCATTTGGTGATGCAAATAAAAGGCATCCTTCTTAGGACAAGATCTGATGGGCGCCTCTTTAATCTTTCCAGACTCAGAGCAAAAACTAAGGTAAACCAAGCGATGAAACTGGACATGCTTTATGCTGATGATGAGCTTCAATTTCTTATGAACCGCCTTTTTATTGCCGGTAAGGATTTCGGACTGATCATTAGCCTCACAAAGACGAAAATCCTGTCCCAGGACTCAACTGACAGCCCTATGAGCTAGATGCTGTTGAAGATTTGCCATATCTTAGCTCAAACATCTCAGAATCTCTCTTGTTGGATACAGAAATCAACAAAAGGATTGGTAAAGAAGCAGGCACCTTGTCTAAGCTAAATGGTCAAGTTAGAGAAAACTCCTTACTTAAAGTCAGCACAAAATTGTCAGTCTATAGTGCTTGCATTATAAGCATTCTGCTGTGTGGCACTGAGACATGCTAAACAAGAAGAAAAGTTGCGGATATTCCATCTGAGAAGCCTGCGTTTTATCCTTGGTATCAGATGAGAACACAAAAAGATAAATGTTGAAGTGCTTGAAATAGCTGGTCTGAAATCCATGTACACACTGCTGAGGCAACGCCGACTGAGATGGCTTGTTCACGTTCACAGGATGGCTGATGGCAGAATTCCCAAAGATATTCTTTATGGAGAGTTAAAAGAAGGGGAGAAAGACCATGGGCACCTCCTAAGACACAGGGATGTCTGAAAGAGAGACATGAAGGCCCTTGACATTGATCCGTCATCTTGCCTCTGACAGGAATGAATAGAAGAAAACCCTTAAAAAACAGCTTGCCATTGGGGAAGCAAAGTGGAAGATGCTGAAAAGCGTACAAGGAGAAAAGAAAGGGCAAAAGCAAGTGAGCTTCCTCATCCATTCTCCTCCTTCATATGTGGCAGAGACTGCAAGGTCTGCACCTAGGCATTTATTGCTGTGAAGGAGAGATCCTTCTAGACTGAGGCAATATTTTTGTCCAAATCCAGAGTGCCCCTTTTTATGTAGATTTTCTAACCTTTTTTTCTATAGGGAACACACACACATTGACATTTGTGCATAGATTTTCACATTGAAAATTACTTGGAAATTAAAATTGAACATAAAAAAAAATGTAACATTACATTTTTTAAAATTTTATGTTGGATCCAAAAATATTAAACTTGATTATTAATTAAATAGGGAAATAAAAGATAAAATGAAAAATGTGATTTGGATACGTTAAGAAATTTTTTTTATTGATTGACTGGAGGATTAGAAATATTATTTCAAAAGAGTTAAATTTTGTTTGAAATATAAATAAAGCTCTAATAAGACGTCCTATAGAGTATTGCACTCACACCTGGGCATTTTTTTTATTAAGGAAGATTTCATATGTTGGCATATCTATTATGCAATCTATAAGTTATTTAGAGTTACGTCCCTAAGACCATTTTGCAAGACAAAAGGTCGTTTTTTTAATGTAGGGAAAATCCAGCGATCTAAAAAGGGGCACTCTGGATTTGGACAAAAATATTGCCTCAGTCTAGAAGGATCTCCCCTTCACTGCCTGAGAACAGAACAGAACAGATGAAGTGTGGTAACAGATACTACACTTTGATCTTATCCAAAAGGATTGTCATCATTTTTGGAAAAGGAATTTTCTTTTTAAGTCTTTCAATTAAAATTTTTTTTGAAAATAAACGCAAAATAAAATTCATTAATAATGAATTTCTTTTTCAGTCTATTTTTTAAAAAAATTATTCAAATAAATGATCCATACTTTTATACGGTTTATTCCTGCAAAGAGCTTGCCTTTATTCCTCCATGTGTCTAACATGAAATGGAATTCCCATGAACAAAATTTCTGTTCAAAAATTTCCCATCTGTGGAACACGTTACCATGGGAATGTCTTTAAATACTTGCAATAAACCCATAAATAATCAAATTTTGTTCATTCCATTCATCATTTTCAATTATAACAATTTATCCATTTCATTAACCCTTATCCTTGAACAGCGTTTGACCCTGATAACTCCTAAGAAAAAAATCTAATGTGATGGTACTTACATCGATTCCAGAGTTTTTAGCAAACGCCCCAACTGGATGTACATGGTCGTAAAGAATTATCACTCCGACCATGACTCGTAAGCAGAACCACTTTGTTTCCTCATTCTTGAATCTTGAGCAGTAGTTTCTGTGGAAAGAGAGAGAAAACAGGGATAATAAATAAAAGTTTTAGAAAAAAACCCGGGATTCTTTAACAAATTTTAAATAAAAAGATGAAAAATTAAAACAAAAAGTATCAAATTATTGCAATGAAAACAAAGAAAAGAAACAATACGGAGAGATTTTATAGAACCTGCCCCCCCCCCCCTCCCCACCTACCATCATGAAAAACAATTTCTCATTCCGTGTAGAAATATTCAATTATCAGACAACCTTGACAGATTACTTTGACTAAAAGATCAGTCATCTTAGAGAACATAACCCACTCTCCCCATCAAGCAGGCAATGACGGCACAGGTATACAATGTGTCAAGGACCAACCTGAATACAAGTATTATTTTGGAGTCTACCTTCAACGAGACCCAGCAAAAGATGCACCATAAGCGCTTTCGTCTCATTAGAAGAAAAGCAGCATTCTCTGTCTGTCTTTCTGCTCCGCGGAATGACCTACCAAACGGGGTAGTGATGATGCCGGTCATATCCAGGGTTAACATTTTAGGCGGTTTTAACTGTCCTTTTACATGGCTCGTCACACTTTGCTATATTTTGCCAATAAATTTTATTTCATTACACAAGTCGCCTGAATTTGCCTGTTTTTAATAGTGCACATGAGAGCCCCCCCCCCCATAGAGCCCCCTCCTCCCCCTGTACACAAACGCTCATTATCATCATCATATCGGGTTTAAGGTTCGTTTTAAATGCTGCTATGTGTTGGACAACTTCTAAACTAAGCCAGATCTTTTTTTATTTATCCCTTTTTCTCTCAAGTCCGTTTTTATCACTTCCTACTATGTTTTCCTTGGCTTTCCCCTCTGAACTGAACCTGCTACCTTGACTGTTCTACATCTACTAACTCTAAAACTCTCATCCATTCTTTTAACATGGCCATACCATCGTTATTTTAATATGGATTGATCACCTGAACAGGTTTGGTTCTTTCTTTTGCACCATATGAAACCATTTCAGGTTACTTAATGTCAAAATGCAATACCTATTCATCATCATCATCATCTCAAATATATCCTTATCACTTCCTCCCCATGTTTTCCTTGGTCTTCCTCTGCCAACTGACCTTGCTACCTCAACTGTTCTACATCTACTAACCTATAAAAGTCTCCTGTTCTGGACACATCTCTCTATAATAGCCAGATTTAATCTTCCTAAGGGATGCAACATTGTGGCAATGCGACAGGGGCTGGAGCTTGGCAGACAATGTGGAACCTATCGGGTTAAATATTCTTTTTTGCACCCTGTCCAAGAGGGAAAGGCACACTAGCCTAGATATGGCAACAGTACTCTATGCACAGGGTTTTTTTTTCTAACTCCTTTTAGTTTTTAACTGAAGTGTACCTTTTCTCCATGTGTGTGTGTGTGTGCGCGTGCTCTCTCAGCTACAAAATGGTTGACCCTTATGACATTTCTGATTAACTTCTCAGTTTAACCTTTCCATCAAGGAAGTCTAATATTTTTGTAGGACGAACAATCTTTATTCTTTCCTCTTAATCAGACAAATTGAGACTTTGGCCTTTGACCTTCATCTTCTTATTTGCACAATTAAGGAAGAAGTGGTCGACAAAATCAACTTGAAGGCCAACAACAAAATTGTCGGAATCGACAAGACATTCACTCGTTATCTATAACAACACATAAAAAATTTTCTCAGAAAGAAATATAAATTCCACATGTAATGCTTGGTTGGAAAAAGAAAACTTTAAGAATGAAACACCTACAATCTGTTAATAATGGAGATTCGGTATCTGTCTGTCTGAAGCCGAACCTATACTATTACTTCTATTAATGTACAATCTTTTACTATCTTTTAATGCTCAATTCAGTTTACTATACTATTTCAGACTAATGTACTATCTTTTAATGCTCAATTCAGTTTACGATACTATTTCAGACTAATGTACTATCTTTTAATGCTCAATTCAGTTTACTATACTATTTCAGACTAATGTACTATCTTTTAATGCTCAATTCAGTTTACTATACTATTTCAGACTAATGTACTATCTTTTAATGCTCAATTCAGTTTACGATACTATTTCAGACTAATGTACTATCTTTTAATGCTCAATTCAGTTTACGATACTATTTCAGACTAATGTACTATCTTTTAATGCTCAATTCAGTTTACTATACTATTTCAGACTAATGTACTATCTTTTAATGCTCAATTCAGTTTACTATACTATTTCAGACTAATGTACTATCTTTTAATGCTCAATTCAGTTTACGATACTATTTCAGACTAATGTACTATCTTTTAATGCTCAATTCAGTTTACGATACTATTTCAGACTAATGTACTATCTTTTAATGCTCAATTCAGTTTACGATACTATTTCAGACTAATGTACTATCTTTTAATGCTCAATTCAGTTTACGATACTATTTCAGACTAATGTACTATCTTTTAATGCTCAATTCAGTTTACTATACTATTTCAGACTAATGTACTATCTTTTAATGCTCAATTCAGTTTACGATACTATTTCAGACTAATGTACTATCTTTTAATGCTCAATTCAGTTTACGATACTATTTCAGACTAATGTACTATCTTTTAATGCTCAATTCAGTTTACGATACTATTTCAGACTAATGTACTATCTTTTAATGCTCAATTCAGTTTACTATACTATTTCAGACTAATGTACTATCTTTTAATGCTCAATTCAGTTTACGATACTATTTCAGACTAATGTACTATCTTTTAATGCTCAATTCAGTTTACTATACTATTTCAGACTAATGTACTATCTTTTAATGCTCAATTCAGTTTACGATACTATTTCAGACTAATGTACTATCTTTTAATGCTCAATTCAGTTTACTATACTATTTCAGACTAATGTACTATCTTTTAATGCTCAATTCAGTTTACGATACTATTTCAGACTAATGTACTATCTTTTAATGCTCAATTCAGTTTACGATACTATTTCAGACTAATGTACTATCTTTTAATGCTCAATTCAGTTTACTATACTATTTCAGACTAATGTACTATCTTTTAATGCTCAATTCAGTTTACGATACTATTTCAGACTAATGTACTATCTTTTAATGCTCAATTCAGTTTACTATACTATTTCAGACTAATGTACTATCTTTTAATGCTCAATTCAGTTTACGATACTATTTCAGACTAATGTACTATCTTTTAATGCTCAATTCAGTTTACGATACTATTTCAGACTAATGTACTATCTTTTAATGCTCAATTCAGTTTACGATACTATTTCAGACTAATGTACTATCTTTTAATGCTCAATTCAGTTTACTATACTATTTCAGACTAATGTACTATCTTTTAATGCTCAATTCAGTTTACGATACTATTTCAGACTAATGTACTATCTTTTAATGCTCAATTCAGTTTACGATACTATTTCAGACTAATGTACTATCTTTTAATGCTCAATTCAGTTTACGATACTATTTCAGACTAATGTACTATCTTTTAATGCTCAATTCAGTTTACGATACTATTTCAGACTAATGTACTATCTTTTAATGCTCAATTCAGTTTACGATACTATTTCAGACTAATGTACTATCTTTTAATGCTCAATTCAGTTTACAATACTATTTCAGACTAATGTACGATCTTTTAATGCTCAATTCAGTTTACTATACTATTTCAGACTAATGTACTATCTTTTAATGCTCAATTCAGTTTACGATACTATTTCAGACTAATGTACTATCTTTTAATGCTCAATTCAGTTTACTATACTATTTCAGACTAATGTACTATCTTTTAATGCTCAATTCAGTTTACGATACTATTTCAGACTAATGTACTATCTTTTAATGCTCAATTCAGTTTACTATACTATTTCAGACTAATGTACTATCTTTTAATGCTCAATTCAGTTTACGATACTATTTCAGACTAATGTACTATCTTTTAATGCTCAATTCAGTTTACGATACTATTTCAGACTAATGTACTATCTTTTAATGCTCAATTCAGTTTACTATACTATTTCAGACTAATGTACTATCTTTTAATGCTCAATTCAGTTTACGATACTATTTCAGACTAATGTACTATCTTTTAATGCTCAATTCAGTTTACGATACTATTTCAGACTATTGTACCATCTTTTAATGCTCAATTCAGTTTACTATACTATTTCAGACTAATGTACTATCTTTTAATGCTCAATTCAGTTTACGATACTATTTCAGACTATTGTACCATCTTTTAATGCTCAATTCAGTTTACTATACTATTTCAGACTAATGTACTATCTTTTAATGCTCAATTCAGTTTACGATACTATTTCAGACTAATGTACTATCTTTTAATGCTCAATTCAGTTTACTATACTATTTCAGACTAATGTACTATCTTTTAATGCTCAATTCAGTTTACGATACTATTTCAGACTAATGTACTATCTTTTAATGCTCAATTCAGTTTACGATACTATTTCAGACTAATGTACTATCTTTTAATGCTCAATTCAGTTTACGATACTATTTCAGACTAATGTACTATCTTTTAATGCTCAATTCAGTTTACGATACTATTTCAGACTAATGTACTATCTTTTAATGCTCAATTCAGTTTACGATACTATTTCAGACTAATGTACTATCTTTTAATGCTCAATTCAGTTTACGATACTATTTCAGACTAATGTACTATCTTTAAATGCTCAATTCAGTTTACGATACTATTTCAGACTAATGTACTATCTTTTAATGCTCAATTCAGTTTACGATACTATTTCAGACTAATGTACTATCTTTTAATGCTCAATTCAGTTTACGATACTATTTCAGACTAATGTACTATCTTTTAATGCTCAATTCAGTTTACGATACTATTTCAGACTAATGTACTATCTTTTAATGCTCAATTCAGTTTACGATACTATTTCAGACTATTGTACCATCTTTTAATGCTCAATTCAGTTTACTATACTATTTCAGACTAATGTACTATCTTTTAATGCTCAATTCAGTTTACGATACTATTTCAGACTAATGTACTATCTTTTAATGCTTAATTCAGTTTACTATACTATTTCAGACTAATGTACTATCTTTTAATGCTCAATTCAGTTTACGATACTATTTCAGACTAATGTACTATCTTTTAATGCTCAATTCAGTTTACGATACTATTTCAGACTAATGTACTATCTTTTAATGCTCAATTCAGTTTACGATACTATTTCAGACTAATGTACTATCTTTTAATGCTCAATTCAGTTTACGATACTATTTCAGACTAATGTACTATCTTTTAATGCTCAATTCAGTTTACGATACTATTTCAGACTAATGTACTATCTTTTAATGCTCAATTCAGTTTACGATACTATTTCAGACTAATGTACTATCTTTTAATGCTCAATTCAGTTTACGATACTATTTCAGACTAATGTACTATCTTTTAATGCTCAATTCAGTTTACTATACTATTTCAGACTATTGTACCATCTTTTAATGCTCAATTCAGTTTACTATACTATTTCAGACTAATGTACTATCTTTTAATGCTCAATTCAGTTTATGATACTATTCCAGACTAATGTAATATCTTTCAATGATCAATTCAAGGGATGGGGTAGTTTTGTTGTCATGAAATAATCTTCCCAGGCATTACCTTCTCCTTTGAGAGGCAGAGTAATATCTGTTCTGCTGTTCTCCTTGGGGGGGGGGGGGTAGTGTAGTATATGTTCATTCATCATGATACCGTTCTTCCAGTCATTTCCTCTTCCTTTTTTTTGTAGTGTGTGTGTGTGGGATAGGTGTGTGTAGTATCTGTTCTCTGGTTATGATACCATCTTCTCTCAGGAATACTTTCTTTTTTTGGAGGGGGGGGGGGTAATATAGTATGTCCTGTTATCAAGAAACTATCCTCTTGGGCATTACCTCCTCCTTTGGAGTGTGGCGTATGTCAATAAGAAATTGTCACAATCGGCTGTTCATTATCAAACTCAACACTTGCATATATACAACAATAATATGCCTCTCCCATTGAATATTATTGTTAGTAAAAATACTTCACTTAAAGAACATTTTACACCGAAAGACTTGCAGCATGTTACATTTTTAGTTAGGGTTTTGAGATATAAGGAGGAAGGAAAAGTGGGGAGGAAGAAAAGGGAAAGAGGTCCTTTTTTTTCTAGCAAATACCCTCCATCATATACCTGCCATACTCTGAACACTTTGTTTCCCTGGGATTGAATTCATTGAAGATCTGACATCTATCAACTGACCCCAAAATTATTAACCCTCTTGCCAACAACAACCCGGAGCACCTTTTTAGATCTCTATCGAGATGTCTAATGCACATGGACATGACTAAAAAGTTAAAAAAACAGTACAGTTCCCATGACTTTCAGAAACATTTTTTCACATTCAGAATTGCTGAAGCATGGCACAAACTGGCTGCGTCAGTTGTTTGCTGCTGAGACACTGCATCCCTTAAATGCTCATGCTTCTCAAAATTCACCAAAACTACACTTGATGTCCCCCCTCCATACACATGCATATATAATAACTCATAACACACTGCTCATTTCTCTGACATTATTCTATGTACTACACATTTTGATGAGTTGCGGTACATGTACACAGACTTATTATTATCATTATTCTGTCCAGTAGTTCAAACTTTTGATTATACATATCGAAGACGTAGAGATGACAATTTAATATTAACCATAAATTTCATAATAGATCCATATTTTTATGAAAAGCCCCTTATTTAACCTAACTACATGATCTGTTCCCCATAATCTGCGACATAGTACATTTTTATATCTAATGACTATCTGTCTAATCACCTGACTAGATCAACCAATCAGTTTTGCACTTTTTGCACATGGAGTCACCCGGCCTTGGTGTCAAGCCTTACCTATCAAACTAAATAAGCTTGAAAGACATATTCTAAGTAGCTTAATATTTAACAATACCAGTCACCTCTTCGGTCGGTTCAACACTAGGAAAAGTTTTATACCAAACAAAAGATGAAACTTCAAATTCTATCAGAGTACTTAGAAAAATAATTTTTTATTTTATTTTATGGGTGTGAGATTCTAACTGTTTATGATTGGACAAGAAGATTTGGAAACAAATTGATTGGTAAAAATATGTGGGTTAGTGGTGCTCTTGAAGTGCCGTTTTAACATTTATCAATACAGAACTCAGATGTGGAGAAAGTATATTTGGATAGCAAAGCTATTGAGGTCGTCGAGAAGTTTCATTACCTCAGTTATACCATTGGAGCACAGAGAGGAGCAGGTGCTAGTATAAACTGCAAGAGTTAGGAATGGATAGAGTAAGTTAAGGGAGCTTCTGTCATTTAGTAATGGCAGAAGCTCCCTTAACTTACAGCAGAGAATTACCACTGTCAGAGAAGGGAAGAGTCTATCAGGCATGTGTACGCAGTGTGACGATGTATGAAAGTGAAACCTGGCCAGTGAGAGTTGAGGGCATGCGTTGCATGGAGAGAAATGATATGAGAATGATAAGATGGATGTGCAATGTGAGTCTTAAAAGCAGGTTTAGCTCTGATAACTTCAGAGGAAGATTAAATCTGGACAGATGTGTGCAGAACAGGATACTTCGATGGTATGACCATGTTGAAAGAATCAACGAGAGTTCTTAGGTTAGTAGATGTAGAACAGTTGAGGTAGCAGAGATTAGTTCAAGTGAAGTATATATACCAAAGAAAACATGGATAGAAGCGATAAGGATGGATTTGATAGAAAGTGGGATAAATAAAGACCTGGCCAGAGATAAGTTAGTTTGGAAGTCAATTTCTACATATCGTCCAACACATGCTAGCATGTAAAACAAAGATTAAACCGATGATGATGATGATGATATACTTGAAAACAAAAAAATATTTATTCAGACTCTTTCTCTGAAGAAGAATGTTTTATCATTCGAAATTAATAAGAAAAAAGTAAAAAAAAAAACATTTAAATGAATTTTAATAAAATATTGCACCTCAAAACGTGGTCTCCTTCAGATGCTTTCAAGAACTTTCATTTTATTACCACATAAGCGGCCACGCGCTATAAGTTCAAAATTTAAAAAAAAATACCCTGCCATTCTAACCACCCTGCATCGCTCCTGCAACACCGAGGAGATAAACTATCGTCACAGAAAAACTAAGTAGGAGTTGATTACAATTATCAGATGTAAAATGACAAGACAAAAGCGAAATAAGTTTTTCCGTTTTTTCCCTTTTATTATTATAATTTTTTTAATTACAAATCTTACTTGCCTACAGTGTCACTAGATGATGGGGTCCGTATAACATAATATTTCAAGAAAAATCCCTTCATATAACAGTGAATGCTCAACTCTATACTTAAAACGTACAAAAGAAAGAAAGTTTAAAGAATGTTTAATTTAAAACAACAAAGAGAGAGAAGAACCAGGGAAGATGTGGGGGTTACTTACGGATTTTCAGTCATCTCCCGACATATGTTAGCCATTGTACTAAGGCAGTCAGTTGTGATTTCCACGGGTAAATCTTTATGCTGAAACAAAAGATGAGGATTTAAGGAAAGATTGTAAAAGAAAAAGATTCAAACAAAAAAAAAAAAAATAGCTCGAAACATGAAATAAAGATAAAAGTGTATGTGAGAGAGAGAGAGAAAAACAGAGAGAGAGAGAGAGAGAGAAACAGAAAGAGAGAGAGAGAGAAACAGAAAGAGAGAGAGAGAGAGAAACAGAAAGAGAGAGAGAGAGACACACAGAAAGAGAGAGACACACAGAAAGAGAGAGAGAGAGAGACAGAAAGAGAGAGAGAGACAGAAAGAGAGAGAGAGAGAAACAGAAAGAGAGAGAGAGAGAAACAGAAAGAGAGAGAGAGAAACAGAAAGAGAGAGAGAGAAACAGAAAGAGAGAGAGAGAAACAGAAAGAGAGAGAGAGAAACAGAGAGAGAGAGAGAGAGAGAGAAACAGAGAGATAAACAGAGAGAGAGAAACAGAGAGATAAACAGAGAGAGAGAGAGAGATAAACAGAGAGAGAGAGAGAGAGAGAGAGAGAGGGGTATGGAAAGAAATAGGTTTAAAAAGTTTAAACAAGAAAAGGAGAAAAAACGAAATGAAAGGATCTACCATTAAAAAAAGAAAAAGGAGTGGAAATCAGGTGAAGAAGAAAACAAAAATGAAGTAGGAAGGTAGAGACAGGGGGGAGAAACAAATAAAACAGGGTTGTAAAATAGAAAAAGATGAAAAATAGAAAAAAGAAAATGGGAAAGATAAGAGACCAAAATACAATACAAAGAGAATGAAGGATTAAAAAAAAGTGGCAGATAAAGATAGAAGGTGAGAATATATATATAAATATATATATAAATAAGAGAGAAAGAGAGAGACACACACACACACGAAAGAAAAAGAGAAATAGAAAAATGGACCAGAAATCAGACTAGAGAAGAAATAAGACATTAAATACATTTTCTAAACCTAATCACACTTTGAATTTAATGCAGAAAAAAAATTATATATATATATATCTGTAGTCGATATACAAAAACATGAATGGCTGTGAATAATCTAAAAAGTATTTGATGTCTTTCATTGAATTAGAGTAGCCAGATTAAGTTTTGTATAATCTCTGAAAAGTTACAAAACTTTTGTATTATCTAAATTTTGTGCTGAAAATTAAAAACATTTAAAGGAAAAATGTTAATGCATTGCAAAAAGAAAAGTGCTGTACTCAGCAAACACAGCAGAGTTTTAATGGCACTGTCCATCCAACCACACACGTCCCAAATAAATAAACAGGAAAAACAAAATACATGCTGTCAATTTAGTAAGATTGGGTTAAGTATGTTAAAACAATATCAAATTAATTTGAAAGAAAAATAAAATAGAAAATAAACAAAAAGAGAAAAATATAAAAGAAATTATAAAGAAAAGAAAGAACAGAATAAAGAAAAGAGAAAAAAGGGAAAGAAAAGAGAAAAGGGGAAGAAAAAGAGAAAGGAAAAGGAGAAAAGAAAGGAAAAGAGTAAAGAAAAGAAAGGAAAAAAAAAGAAAAAATACGAGACAAGAAAAAAGACAAAACAAAAGAAAACAATAATTAAGTTAATTTGTTAAGTGTTAACAAAAACAAGCTGAGATTTAGTTAAAAAAAAAAAGTATTAAAAGAACAAGGCAATTTTGAAATATAATTTTTGTCCAATAACAAATTTGGAGGAAAAAAACAAAACAAACAAAAACATTACAGATAAAATAAAATATAAATTAAACAAATCAAAATTAAATTATTTTTGGTTTTTAAAAATATTAATGTTTGGGATTTTGCTGCAAATCTAAAGAGAAATAATTGTTAAAAATAAAATACATGCATTTATTATAAACAAGCAAATAAGTTATTTTACAGAGGGGGGGGGGGCTTGGATTCTTGTATCTTCACATCCTCATAGATCGGCCAAGATATTTCAATTGTGATGTTGCCTGAACTTATTTAGCTTAGAAAACAAAAAATATTAAAAAAAACAAAAAA
Organism: Sepiola atlantica; assembly: GCA_963556195.1. Taxonomy (NCBI): domain Eukaryota; kingdom Metazoa; phylum Mollusca; class Cephalopoda; order Sepiida; family Sepiolidae; genus Sepiola; species Sepiola atlantica. The sequence goes on along the minus strand of OY744522.1, from coordinate 154,572,248 downwards.
ACTATCCCCCTCTCCCCACGCAAAGACAAATATGAATGGAGAGAAGAAAAAAAAAACCCTATAATTTCTGACATGAAAATAACTAACGACATGAATCCATGTAAAAGTCTAGTGTGTTCTAATCTTTCAAATGTTTCCAGTAACAATGGTGATCCGGTAACATCCAAATTGAAATATAACAAAGCAAGTGATCATGAGAAAAGGATTTTACCGAACGAATCCACCTTGAAATTCGTTGATACTTATTTATAACACAATTTAAGAATTGGGTGATCAGTTTAATATACAAGTAACAGAAGTGTTCCTCCACTTCATGTAAAATGTATATTAGTTAGATGCCATCCTTTCCAAATATTTAAGCAAATTTCTCTTATTTAAAATATAAAACTTTTTAAAAATAGAAACGTATGCAATATGAAACACTGAATAAAGAAATTAAAAATATTCAAACCAGGCTAAAAAAAAGTTCCGGAATTTTTGAGACAAGGATTTATCATTTGTCTTATTCCCATCTTGGTTGTTATATTCACAACGTTTCGGCTGATGTAACGACCGACCTTCTACAGGTGCATTTTTTCGAACTTGGAAACCTTCTAGTCAAACTCTGGAAACCTATGCGAAATTTAAAACTGAATATTTTATTTAATCCACGGAGGTAGATTGTTATACTGTTAGCCATGAGTAGAAGTGTTAATTTATGTTCCTATTTATTTGTCTCCCCACAAGGCCAGAGTTAGATACAAGGTCGTTTTTTTTAATGTGAGGAAACTCCAGCTCCACAAAATTGGTTACTCTGAATTGGTACAAAAGTTTAAATAATTTCAGTCGAGAAAGATTTATCCTTCAGTGATCAAGGGCAGAAAAGGTAATATAAGAACAGATACTACACTTTGCTCCTAGCCAAAAGGCCAGTGGTGTTAATTTATGTTACTACAAGCGACAATAACAAAGAATAACAAATTAATACTTCGGGTCGTCAAGACTGCTGGAATTAGAACAATCTACCCAAAGGTTCAATTCAAAAGAAGATGAAACTGAAGTTGGAGGTTACATCAGTGGAAACGTTGTGAATATAACAACCAAGATGAGAATACTAGTCTATATTTTTGGGGAAATTATTCAGACACCAAGAAAATTAAATGAAAATAAAAAAGACAAAACTGACATGAACTTAGACTTCAAGATAAAAGAAAAAAAAAATTCACTATTTAAAAAAATGTTTTTATCAGAAATAGAAATTTAAAAAATACCCTGGATTCAAAAGATAGTGAAAGAGACTAAGCGGTAACCAAACGTAAAACAGAGGGGGGGGAAAAAAATGTCCAAGACAATCACGCAAGCCAACAATAAAATTGCCCCACAATATAAACGTTTTGAATTAATTTTGTGGCAGTGATTTCGAAAATGTAGTCCATTTTTATCCATCAGGTATCATTTTTGTACGAGTCAAATACTGTATAGAAATATTGTATAATCCGGCGATTAAATTATATTCTGGAGATGCTCATGTAGCAAAACAAAATGGAATTGCAATTTCAAAGTCGCCATCTTGAAATTGTTAGAAATTAAATTTTCTTATGGGGCAAGGCTTATATTTTTCTTTTATCAAGGATTTTAATGATGTAACGAAAAAAATAATACAATATGAAGAGCACAGACTTGAATGAAGTTTAAATCAATCAATTTCAGCTTACCTTAAATGAGAGCAAATTAGAATTTATTACCACTATAATTTAGACAGAAACTAACAAATGGAAGAAAAAAGGAAACCAATAAAAATACCTTTAATATAAAAGAGAAAGTTTTATTCAATGTGAATTAATCATAACATTTTAATAAAAATCAAGACATTAGTAAGCAAATTTACAATTCCTACAAAATAAAAGCAATTGGGCTGTATTTCAGCAAAGCAACATCCAGGAAATTTTGGCTAAGCGAAACTTTTTTTTTTTAGTGTTAATATCAAGCCGTAATTCACAATTAAAAAAAAATCAGCTAATAACAAGCATATATTTCTAAATATATGCTTTTTCATTAGGCGATTTTTTATCTTTTCAATCAATAAAAACAATTCTTAGTGATCAGCAAACATTTTTCAGCCAATCAGAATTGAGCGCTAACAATAAGGAATCAGCCAATCAGAATCCACACTAGCAACAAGCAGAACAATTTTCATCCAATCTGCAAAAAGAGATGAGTGGTAAGCAAATCAAGATGCAATGATAGAAATGTGAAAAATAGTTTAAACAAATTCACATGACAGACATTTTAAATGGAAAAAAATCAGATTTAATCTTTGCCCATTCAGAATCATTGAATAGCAACATATGAGAATCAGTTGTATATGAAGATGACAAATGCATCCCATAATAATAGTAACTAGTGGTACCCCGTGGAAATTCCATGGTGCTTTCTACAATCTGTATAATGTACTACTACTAATAATATTCCTTTTGAAATGATGTCTATCAGGTTCAATACTATTCAGAAAAAAAAACAAAAAACTAATTGTCATTGTTAGCTAAATATTTCTTAAATAAAACGAATATGTCTACTTATTTATTTAAAATTGTAGCAATTTAACTCATTTTAAAAACAAATATTCTCTGTCTAGATTCACAAGTTAGAAAACCCGTAATAATAATTGTCAGCTAAATATTCTTCAAATCAATGAGCGAATGTCACTTTTCTGAAATGTATTTATTTAAAATTGTACCATTTTAGTCAACAGGATGACAATTTGATTTGGGAACAAATAATTTTGAAATGTAAAAGTTGGAATTTAAAAAAAAAGAAGTCTATTTCAGTTTGAGTTTTACGTTCAACACAACAGCGCCATCCGATTAAATTTCTAAAATTACTTTTCGTCTTCGATGATTGAGCGATCTCATCTTTGTAAAAAGATATATATGTACATCTTAGTGTATTATATAAATCAAACAATTACGTCAGTAATTTTTTATTTTTTAATACATAAAGTATCATTTCTGATGACCTAAAGAAAAAAAACCTACCATTGACTTTTTATTCAGAGTGAAGGATTTCTTTTTGAATTCATTTCTGAGATCAGAGGTTGCCTGATTTGTTATTTGCTTTCCTCCCCTCATCACTTAATCTTTTTACCAATGCTTTTGGTCAACCTCACTACTAACCTCATTATAAAACTAACCTATTTCAGAGAAACAGATACATATATATCGAATATGTACAGTTATCTTATTGGATTTTCCACATTAGACTTCAATTGTCAATAGATATGACTCATAAATATTTGATTCTGACGAGCAACTTCTTCCTTTTTATTCTTGCACAGCATGTTCTTTACACTTAAAAAAAGCGCAATTCACTTCAGTTTCTTTTCAAAAATAATTATTCCAGTAAAGAAGATTATTACAATGGAGACAATTTTAAATAATGACCATAAAAGCTCAAAATGTAACGGAGATAATTCCTATTTTAATTTAAAAGTAAAAATATCAGTTATCTTCCTTACATTTTGAGTTTTCTTTTTTCCATCTCTTCGTAACTTACACATTATTTTCTTAAAATTTAAACTAAAATGAGATTAAAGAATCCCTGGCTATGTATATATATATATATTGCAAAATATATATTTCACATTTCTTAAAAATCAAGATATATATTTGATTCAATAGTGATCAATACATTTGAAAAGCTTTATAATAAAAATGATATCATAATATCTTATGATAAACATAGGAAAAAAAAAAGGAAAGACAATCACAAAAAATAAAGATGGAATCCTGATATAAAACAAAACCCCCTGAAAAAACCCATTTTATTGAAAAGTTGAAGAGTATCCATATTTCCAAAGGTCAAGGTTAGTGAATATACAAGGACATGAAGCACTTCGTAAGAGCTGAACAATGTCTTAATGGAGCCTGAGGAGGGGGGGGGGGTGCAGATTAGAAAATGTACCATGCAAGAAGGGAAATGATGATGATGATGATAGAAACAGAGTTTTGATTTCTACATAGACATAACAATGCAACAAGCGTGTTAAAAATGCATTTGATGCAGAGACAGAGAGTTAACATCAAACAAGCAAGTGTTTTTTTTTTAATTTATTTCTTTTTCTCTCAAAAGAGCATAAAATGTGCAAGAGATATAGGCAAGCATGCATAAGTCATTAGGAGGGAAGGGGGAGAAGGGCTGCTGGGCAGATTGGTGTATGCATATACACATGTAAATGCATGTGTTTTGTAAGTGTGCATGGGGGGGGGGGAGGGGTTAGAGCATATACCTTTAAAAGTTCATGTTACAAAAAAAAAAAATGTTTTGTTTCATCATTTTTGTTCAACCGGAAACGATACTTTGGAACAAAAGAATATGGATCGGATGGGGATAAGTTATAGATGTTCAAAGGTGAGACAGGATTGGAGAAGACAGTCTTTTACGGGTTTAGAACTTTTGTTATCATCTTGGTTTCTTGTTGTTCACAATATTCCGGCCGTTGTGCTCTTCGGTCTTTTTCAGGTTGCCCTTTTTTGTAGTCGGTAAATTCCTGGGAATTTCAAACCGAATGAATTGGAGTAAGCCTCTCCTCATTCTGCTTTCTATGCCTTTTAGTTATCTCGTATCATTTTTCTTTTAGTTCCTTCATCAGGGATTGAAATCTAAACCTCTAAGTAGAACCAACTGTAGAATATATTTTAATCAACTCCTTTATCCACTCTAGTAGAACAGGGGAAAGGACTTAAGAGAAGAAAAAAATGAACTGATTTTCGATATAGAGAAGGCATAGAATACAGAATATAGGCAGTCTACTCAATTGGATTAAATAAAGATTTCAGTTTGAAATTCCTAGAAAAGTTCCTGATTACGACAAAAGGTACCTGAAGACCAAGAGTACAACAGCTGAAACATAATGGAAAATAACGAAGATGTAGACAACAGTTTGAAACCTGTAAATAACAATACTTCATCTTGGAGAAATTTCTCAAAATACGAGTGTATAGTTTTTGTTTTTGAAAGGTAGAAAAAAAATGACTTCCTAAAAATTGAGAGACGAGAGAGCATAGGTAACGAGCAGAAATATTCAAGAAATAGCAATGTCCAGAAAAAAAATTATTACAAAGACGATTGTCATGCTCATTAACTTACTCCCTATAAAACCCCAGCTTAGATATTATAATAAATAGCATAGCTAAGTAAGTGGAGTAGGTATTAATTCTTCTACATACATTTTTTTGATAATTAATCAAATTCAAGGGAGATAATAAAGTTCGACTTAATATCTCTTGAATTTTATAATCTGCTCAGCAGATTTTGCATGCTCTTATTAACAAAGATAAACAAGTAAAAATTTTTATTATTTGGATTATTTAGACTACTATTCTGATCTTGGATGTTATTGTTACTACATTTCGGCCGATGTAACCTCCGACCTTATTCAGGTGCATCTTGTCGAACTTTGGAATCTGTACAGAATTTTGAATGGAACTCATTATTTAATCCATAGTGGAGGTAGCTTGTTCTCATTCCGTCATCCATGACCAGGTAGAAGTCTTAAGTAATTCTTAATTGTATTCTTAGTGTCGCCCGCACTAAGGATGAACCTTCAACCTCCAAAAGACTGCCCACAAGGACTTGTGGCATAACGGATATAAGTGCTAAATAATAACCAGCTCTAAGTGACAGTCTTCTGGACGTTGACGGTTCAATCCTCATTACCGGCGATACTAAGAATACAATTACGAATTACTTAAAACTTCTACCTGTTCATGGCTGAAGGAACGAAAGCAAGCTACTCCTGTGGATTAAATAAAGGGTTTCGCTCGCAATTTCGTACAGATTCCTGAATTCGACAAAGATGCTCCTGAAGAAGGTCGGAGGTTACATCGGCCAAAACGTTGTGAGAATAACATTCAAGATGTGAACCGTAATCCAAATAATACAAATTATCAATCTTTATCTACAAAATTCCGAAACAGTAAAAACTTATTGGGTGTAAGAAAATTAACATTTTTTTTTAAGCACAATGTACAAAAAAAAACAAATGTTTAGTTTTTTTTTTATTTCATCAAAACTTAGATGTTGAAGGACAACGTCTTAATGGGCATAACGTTGCCTAGAGAGATGCGTTGAAACATCCAAGCGATCTCTTGGGGCTCGTTGAATTTGATTAATTCTATATCCCTTATATTTTTGCTATTATTCAAAAAAGTTAATTTCATTTGTTATTTTTTCGGTTGGTCATTTTGTTTTACAGCATATCAACCCTTTTGCATGATTTAATGCTGATTCCAGTTATCTTGATTAGAGATTTTATGCTTCAAATTCTTAATATCTTAACATTTATTTATTCATACTTTAAATGTATATTCTGTATACAATTCGTTTGTGGATTATAATCTATTTTGTAAACAAATAGTCTGTAAACGATAGATTCTTTTTAATCCTATCCTTGAAACCCTGCTAGCTACTACCACTCCTTCGGGTCGGGGTTGACCTGGGAGTAATCGTAAACTAAAGTGTACCCCCAAATTAGGGCTCAACACCAGATATTATTTTGTGCCACAATGAGGCTCATTGTTATTTTTTTAAAAATGCGATTTCTTTACTAAATTTTTAATTGTACTATTAACCCATGATCCTAGATACCAAGAGCCATTCCTGTTATTTTACTAAATTTAGCAGGAATTATTTTTCTTTTGAATATTTATAAATTTCTATACACATGAAAAATAATTCCAATGTGTTCAAATTTATATTTATTTTTTGAAGATGAATGGAAAAAAAACATAAGCGACATTGTCAGTCATTTTTAATTTAATTATGCCAATTTTTAATATTTTATTTAAGTTTATTTTAAACTAGCAAAACCTACCCGCCCCCCGGGCAGCAATTAATTGGGGGGGGGGGGTGGAAGGGGGTATAGTTAACTAATATATTTGTAACACTAACCCTAACTCAGACTGGCATGTAATCGCCTAAAAAAGTGGACTCCTGCCCCACGAAAAAAAATAATAATTCACAGAATAACGCACAATTTAGGTTAAATATATATGAAACTGATCCATCACTATAAATTCTTAAATATGTTTTCCTTCTTTCCATTTTCCACAGTGTTCACATGTAATCGCCTAAAAAGCAGAATATATTTAGGGGGGGGGGAGGGGTAACGGAGTGTGTTAATCTGCAAATTTATCCATATTTTATTTTTTAAATCTTATTTTTTTTTAACTGTACGTCCCTTTTTTATTTTAATTTTAAGCAATTGAGTTTAGTGGTGTTATTTTTTCGCGTGAAAATTAAACAAATAGCTTATTTAAAATTATCTAAATGATTAAATCTCTTATTTTTCATGTATAAATAAAAAAAATATTAAAAGTTTTGGTATTATTATAGATTAACACCCTCAGTTACCCCCCCCCCCCCCCCCCAAAAAATATGATTCTACTTTTTAGGCGATTACGTGTGGATACCCAGAAAATCCTGCCGGCAGTAGAAAACAACAAAAAAATATTTTAGAATTTAGTGTCGCATATTAATTTAACTTAAAATGATCCTCTCTATCTGGGCCATTCTAGGGTTTTATGCTATTTAACCATTTTTTTTTTTGCTATTAGAGATGAATTCTGTGTTATTTTTTTGGGGGGAGGGGCAGGGGTCAACTATTTTCGGCGATTACGTGTGGTTTTACGACCTTGCCAGTCGGACTTAGGGTTAGTGTTAAAAATATATTAGTTAACTGTCCTAATAAGTTAGAATGACTCTAAAAAGTAGAATCACATTGTTTAAACTTAGTTGAGGGTGTTAATCTACAAATTTATCATAGTTTCTTGTTAAAATTATGGAAGTCTCTGAGTAAAAACATTGTTTTAACTATACCCATCCCAATTAATTGGTGTTTCGATGTAAATATAGTTTGGATAAATGGAAAAAAACAAAAAACTTTTGCATTTATTCATTTAGAAGACAGAAAAAAATATGCATCGATTTTTTAAATTATTTAAAAAGCTGAGAGGGGTGAGGAAGCTTTCTTTTTTCTTTATTATAGCAAATATAATCATGTTGTTTTCGACGACGACGACTATTGAATCGTCACCGTCGTTGTCGAAAACAACAAATTTAGTTTTAAAGATAAAGTATATATCTAAAGAAAAACTTTGTAAGTTATTGTGTTCAATGCAGCGTGTAATTTAAAAAAATAAATTATTCCAGGTAATCTAAGTTGTCGATGCGTGTAAACACACGCATAATTAAAATGTGACTGGAAGTTATTCAAATTTTAAAATAATCATTTCGAACGTTAAATGTTTTTCATAAAATCGTTGAAATTAATATTACTACAACTACTAATAATAACAATATTACAAAACTTTTGAATGTAAAAAGAAAACAGTTATGAATTGTTCAGAATATTAATTTATTAGGTGTTTATAAAATTATTATGCTAATGAAGCATCGGAATGAATGTGTTTACGCAGTGTTCTGTTGGCTATATATAATGTGTTCGAAAGTACTAAAATGTATCATTGAATTAAATAAACGTAACGTGTTTTGATATAAACAGTTAGGATAAATAGAAAAATATTTCGCATTTATTCATTTAGATTTGAATTTTGAAAATCTTTCAATATCTAATTTTTTATTCAAATTTATTCAAATTAAAAAATGAAATCAATACAGTCAAATAATTCTCGATTCTTAAAGGGGAATTATTCACCTGGAAAATGAACCAGTCCGAAATAACGAGTAAAACATTTTATGGATTGTTGTTGACTAGGCGTACAACACTAATATTTTGGCTAGGTGCAGATTTAACATATTTGGTTGCTATGTGCCAAATTGCTTTGAGACAAGCGGTGTGCATAACATGGTTACAACAGATATGACTGAACACAAATTTTTTGTTCAGTGAAACTTCGGTAAAAGTGCAGAATAGTTAACAGTCCAGAAATTGTAAACAAAAAGAACAAAGAAAAACAACAAATAATTTACACCACCCACAGTAGAATTTGATTATCTACTGATTGATTATCTACTTTTAACATGCTGAAACGGTTTGTAGATTTTTATTTTAAAATTTTATTTCTATCAACACGTAAAAATTAAAATGTCTGTTGAGATGTTGCTTAACCTTTGGGAAGGGTTGGGGCAGTCATGCCTGAAAAGTTAGTAAAAAAAATAATGACTTGCCCCACCACTAACCCAAAGACAGATAACCCCTCCTGGACTTAGGGTGAGTGGTAAGTAATTTTGTTTTTTTACTATCATTTTAGCATGACGTTAACTGAAGTTAAGCGACCATCTTTATTTTTTTGTCTGTCGCAAAGATAACTTTCAACAAAATAAAATTTTGAAATAAAAAAACTTAATAGTTTCAGCTTATTAAAAGTATAAGTCGTTAGATAATTAAATTCTACAGCATTTAGTATAAGTTGTTAGTCGTTTTTTTTTGTTTACAATTTTTCAACTTAAATATTCTACACTAAAAGTGAAAGAAAACCCATGGTACTTGAATATTTTTCAGTGAAACTTCTACACAGAACCACGGTACTTTAATATTTTCGTCTCCATTTTTAGATACATTAATTACATATGACATGACAGGAACAAAAATTAATGATAGCTAAGTAGAGAGTTTGAAGCATTTGTTTTAAGACAGGATAGTTTCATATTACTGGAACTGTAATTATCATCCAGGAGTAAATTGTCTCCTAAGCTGCAATGACACTCAGTAAAATCCCAGGAGGCTCCAGTGTGTGATGCCTTGTCAGTAATCTGATTGGCCTAATTTCGATATATACTCTCTTGGCTTGTTGATATCTTAACCCAAGATGTTTAGGGAGCTTCCAATCTGCCCCTGGTACCATTAATCTCTATCTGCTTAAAGGTTTGTCAAAAGACACTTTCATGGTTGGTACGATAAGGTTAAATAATAAAAAGAAGATAAGTGCCAGCAGTAACAGTAAGGATGCAATCACATATGGTTTTAAGATTAAAACCCCTCTCAGAGAGTCAAGGAAATTGCTAGATTGTGTAAGAGACAGACAGACAGACAGACAGACAGAGAGAGAGAGAGAGAGAGAGAGAGGAATATTTCAGATAGAAAGATATTTTTTTTTTTATGAAGAGTTATTTATATTGCTTTTTTCTCCTTCAAATTACTGTTCTTATCAACATTCGGCCGATGTTCCCTCTTTAGGTGTGTACGTATGGTAATGGTTTTCCTATATTTAAATTAAAATGAGAGTTGAGGATATGCGTTGCATTGAAAGGAATATGAAAATGATACAATGGATGTGTAATATGAGTCTTAAAGACAGGCTTAGATCTGATGACCTCGAGGAAGATCAAATCTGGACAGTATACTGTCCAGATCTGCGCAGAAAAGGAGACTTCATGGGTTTGGTCATATTGAAAGAATGAATGAGAGTTCTTGGGTTAGTAGATGTAGAATAGTTGAGGTAGCAGGGTCAGTTGGCAGGGGAAGGCGAAAGAAAACATGGGAAGAAGTGATAAGGATGGATTTGAGAGAAAGAGAAATAAATAAAGACCTTGCCAGAGATAGGTTCGTTTGGAAGTCAATTTCTAAAGGCTGTCCAACACATGCCAGCATGTAAAACAGATATTAAACCAAATATGATTATTTTGACTATATCTACGTTTTCGGGTTTCTTAAGTACTAAAATATGGTGAACTGCTGTATCGAACATTTATTTTTAAGTTGAAGAATCAACATACATCATATTTAAATATGGGGAAAACATCACTATAAATTAATAATACACCAAAAGAAGGACAAAATGTCATACCAAGATTGATGAAGACAATAGTCCATTAAAAAAACAAGAAACTAATGTTAAAATGATTGAAAATTAGAAGCCTTTACAATGCAACATTTTTTTTTTTTTTTAACTTTAATAAAATTCCTTTAGAGATGACCAGAATTGTGTTGTTTTTCTTTTCAGATTTGTTGATGTTATCTGTGTGATGGTCTCAGCGGTCAGTAATTCAAATCCTGTGTTTGTGAAAGTGAAGCATGTGGCATGCTGGGATATGAAGAGAAATGTTGTTCATTTAGAAGCATCTATAAGTTTGAAATAGTAAAAAATTTGAAAATTAGAAGCCTTTTCAATGCAAGATAAAAAAAAATTGTTTGAGTTGAAAAGGTTTCTAACTTTCAATTCTTTTAATATTTAAAAACTTATAAATGCTTCTAAATGAACGAAATTTCTCTTCAATCTAAAATGTTTTTCGACAGAAATCATACATTTACACACATATGAATGATGATAGAAAAATAGTTTCGAAAACAAGTGAAAATTTTAAAAATATTTAAAAATACAAAGATTTTGTTATGACAAACTGTATCCTATTAATAGAATGGAGATGAAATAAAGAGAGAAAGAGTGGGAAGACAGCAGTTACAAAAGGAGAGAGAAAGGCATTGACAGACATAGAGAAAGACAGATAGGGACGATCAGAGAGAGCGAGAGGCAAAGACTAGCAGAGAGAGAGAGAGAGAGAAAGGCAGGAAAAGACGAGTAGAAAGAAAGAGAAAGAGAAAGAGAAGGGTTAGGGACGAGCAGAGAGAGAGGGTGGGAAGAGCAGAGAGAGAGAGAGGGAGGTACGAGCAGAGAGAGAGAGAGAGGGAGGTACGAGCAGAGAGAGAGAGAGAGGGAGGTACGAGCAGAGAGAGAGAGAGAGAGGGAGGTACGAGCAGAGAGAGAGAGAGAGAGGGAGGTACGAGCAGAGAGAGAGAGAGAGAGGGAGGTACGAGCAGAGAGAGAGAGAGAGAGGGAGGTACGAGCAGAGAGAGAGAGAGAGGGAGGTACGAGCAGAGAGAGAGAGAGAGGGAGGTACGAGCAGAGAGAGAGAGAGAGGGAGGTACGAGCAGAGAGAGAGAGAGAGGGAGGTACGAGCAGAGAGAGAGAGAGAGGGAGGTACGAGCAGAGAGAGAGAGAGAGGGAGGTACGAGCAGAGAGAGAGAGAGGGAGGTACGAGCAGAGAGAGAGAGAGAGGGAGGTACGAGCAGAGAGAGAGAGAGAGGGAGGTACGAGCAGAGAGAGAGAGAGAGAGAGAGGTACGAGCAGAGAGAGAGAGAGAGAGAGAGAGAGAGGTACGAGCAGAGAGAGAGAGAGAGGTACGAGCAGAGAGAGAGAGAGAGGTACGAGCAGAGAGAGAGAGAGAGGTACGAGCAGAGAGAGAGAGAGAGGTACGAGCAGAGAGAGAGAGAGAGGTACGAGCAGAGAGAGAGAGAGAGGTACGAGCAGAGAGAGAGAGAGAGGTACGAGCAGAGAGAGAGAGAGAGGTACGAGCAGAGAGAGAGAGAGGGAGAGATGATAGCGAACAGAGAGGTTGTTACTGGCAGAGAGAGGTTGTTACTGGCAGAGAGAGGTTGTTACTGGCAGAGAGAGGTTGTTACTGGCAGAGAGAGGTTGTTACTGGCAGAGAGAGGTTGTTACTGGCAGAGAGAGGTTGTTACTGGCAGAGAGAGGTTGTTACTGGCAGAGAGAGGTTGTTACTGGCAGAGAGAGGTTGTTACTGGCAGAGAGAGGTTGTTACTGGCAGAGAGAGGTTGTTACTGGCAGAGAGAGGTTGTTACTGGCAGAGAGAGGTTGTTACTGGCAGAGAGAGGTTGTTACTGGCAGAGAGAGGTTGTTACTGGCAGAGAGAGGTTGGATTGTGGCAGAGAGAGGTTGGATTGTGGCAGAGAGAGGTTGGATTGTGGCAGAGAGAGGTTGGATTGTGGCAGAGAGAGGTTGGATTGTGGCAGAGAGAGGTTGGATTGTGGCAGAGAGAGGTTGGATTGTGGCAGAGAGAGGTTGGATTGTGGCAGAGAGAGGTTGGATTGTGGCAGAGAGAGGTTGTTACTGGCAGAGAGAGCGAGAGGTTGTTACTGGCAGAGAGAGCGAGAGGTTGTTACTGGCAGAGAGAGCGAGAGGTTGTTACTGGCAGAGAGAGCGAGAGGTTGTTACTGGCAGAGAGAGCGAGAGGTTGTTACTGGCAGAGAGAGCGAGAGGTTGTTACTGGCAGAGAGAGAAAGAGAGAAGTGATCACTGGCGGATTGTGGGAGAGACAGAGGCTGTTACTGGAGAAAAAAGCAAAGCCAAGCAGAGAGAAAGAGAGAGAAGCAGGACCGAGCAGAGAGAGAGTATTGGAATTTATTAACGTCCCCCTCACTGACTGGCTGCAGGGTCTCACGGATTGGCTGTCAGGCATCTCAACCCTACTTCCTTAGGGGTCACGTGAGTCAGCCCATAAAAACACTTGTACGCTGTGTTTTGGCCTCTTTTCGACCCACCTTTTGAACCTGGTAGGACAGCGGCTGGATGCTTCTGGGACAAAACTCTGGACGACAGTCGCAGAGAGCCCCCACTCCTTCCTGTTACCAACCATCTTGGACTGAAGTGACTACATCTCGACAAGAGCCAGAATTGGAGGCGCACGTGCAACCTGATACCAGAACCTGCACAAGATAAGTTCGCGAAGCACGTTTTCGCAAACCTAAATTAACTTTCTCCTTTCTGAACTTTGAACTCACTATTTGTTACCCTCATGTTTTCTCACAAGTAAACTGGTTTTAAACTCATATAAAATTGTTGTTGTGTTCCTTCCCGCAAAAGCTGTTGCCCTGTTTCTATTTTGCAAGAGAGGCAGGGCCGAGCAGAAAGAGAGAGAGAGAGAAAGGGCTGAGCAGAGAGAGAAAGAGGCAGTGTTGAGCAGAGAGAGAGAGAGAGAGAAAGAGGCAGTGTTGAGCAGAGAGAGAGAGAGAGAGAGAGAGGGGCAGTGTTGAGCAGAGAGAGAGAGAGAGAGGGGCAGTGTTGAGCAGAGAGAGAGAGAGAGAGAGAGGCAGTGTTGAGCAGAGAGAGAGAGAGAGAGAGGCAGGGTTGAGCAGAGAGAGAGAGAGAGGCAGGGTTGAGCAGAGAGAGAGAAAGAGGCAGGGTTGAGCAGAGAGAGAGAGAGAGGCAGGGTTGAGCAGAGAGAGAGAGAGAGGCAGGGTTGAGCAGAGAGAGAGAGAGAGGCAGGGTTGAGCAGAGAGAGAGAGAGAGGCAGGGTTGAGCAGAGAGAGAGAGAGAGGCAGGGTTGAGCAGAGAGAGAGAGAGAGGAAGGGTTGAGCAGAGAGAGAGAGAGAGGAAGGGTTGAGCAGAGAGAGAGAGAGAGGAAGGGTTGAGCAGAGAGAGAGAGAGGAAGGGTTGAGCAGAGAGAGAGAGAGAGGAAGGGTTGAGCAGAGAGAGAGAGAGAGGAAGGGTTGAGCAGAGAGAGAGAGAGAGGAAGGGTTGAGCAGAGAGAGAGAGAGAGGAAGGGTTGAGCAGAGAGAGAGAGAGAGGAAGGGTTGAGCAGAGAGAGAGAGGAAGGGTTGAGCAGAGAGAGAGAGGAAGGGTTGAGCAGAGAGAGAGAGAGAGAGAGGTAGGGTTGAGCAGAGAGAGAGAGAGAGGAAGGGTTGAGCAGAAAGAGAGAGGAAGGGTTGAGCAGAGAGATAGAGAGGAAGGGTTGAGCAGAGAGAGAGAGAGGAATGGTTGAGCAGAGAGAGAGAGGAAGGGTTGAGCAGAGAGAGAGAGAGAGAGATAGAGAGAGGTAGGGTTGAGCAGAGAGAGAGAGAGAGAGGAAGGGTTGAGCAGAGAGAGAGAGAGAGAGAGGAAGGGTTGAGCAGAGAGAGAGAGAGAGAGGAAGGGTTGAGCAGAGAGAGAGAGAGAGAGGAAGGGTTAAGCAGAGAGAGAGAGAGAGAGAGAGGAAGGGTTGAGCAGAGAGAGAGAGAGAGAGAGAGGGGAAGGGTTGAGCAGAGAGAGAGAGAGAGGGGAAGGGTTGAGCAGAGAGAGAGAGAGAGGGGAAGGGTTGAGCAGAGAGAGAGAGAGAGAGGGGAAGGGTTGAGCAGAGAGAGAGAGAGGAAGGGTTGAGCAGAGAGAGAGAGAGGAAGGGTTGAGCAGAGAGAGAGAGAGAGGAAGGGTTGAGCAGAGAGAGAGAGAGAGGAAGGGTTGAGCAGAGAGAGAGAGAGAGGAAGGGTTGAGCAGAGAGAGAGAGAGAGGAAGGGTTGAGCAGAGCAGAGAGAGAGAGGAAGGGTTGAGCAGAGCAGAGAGAGAGAGGAAGGGTTCAGCAGAGCAGAGAGAGAGAGGAAGGGTTCAGCAGAGCAGAGAGAGAGAGGAAGGGTTGAGCAGAGCAGAGAGAGAGAGGAAGGGTTGAGCACAGCAGAGAGATAGAAACAGGGTTGAGCACAGCAGAGAGAGAGAAACAGGGTTGAGCAGAGAAGAGAGAGAGAAACAGGGTTGAGCAGAGAAGAGAGAGAGAAACAGGGTTGAGCAGAGAAGAGAGAGAGAGGCAGGGTTGAGCATAGAGAGAGAGAGAGAGAGAGAGAGAGAGAGAGAGAGAGAGGCAGGGTTGAGCATAGAGAGAGGCAGGGTTGAGCATAGAGAGAGAGGCAGGGTTGAGCAGAGAGAGAGAGAGAGAGAGGCAGGGTTGAGCAGAGAGAGAGAGAGGCAGGGTTGAGCAGAGAGAGAGAGAGAGAGAGGCAGGGTTGAGCAGAGAGAGAGAGAGAGAGAGGCAGGGTTGAGCAGAGAGAGAGAGAGAGAGAGGCAGGGTTGAGCAGAGAGAGAGAGAGAGAGGCAGGGTTGAGCAGAGAGAGAGAGAGAGGCAGGGTTGAGCAGAGAGAGAGAGAGAGGCAGGGTTGAGCAGAGAGAGAGAGGCAGGGTTGAGCAGAGAGAGAGAGAGAGGCAGGGTTGAGCAGAGAGAGAGAGAGAGGCAGGGTTGAGCAGAGAGAGAGAGAGAGGCAGGGTTGAGCAGAGAGAGAGAGAGAGGCAGGGTTGAGCAGAGAGAGAGAGAGAGGCAGGGTTGAGCAGAGAGAGAGAGAGAGGCAGGGTTGAGCAGAGAGAGAGAGAGAGGCAGGGTTGAGCAGAGAGAGAGAGAGAGGCAGGGTTGAGCAGAGAGAGAGAGAGAGGCAGGGTTGAGCAGAGAGAGAGAGAGAGAGGGGCAGGGTTGAGCAGAGAGAGAGAGAGAGAGGGGCAGGGTTGAGCAGAGAGAGAGAGAGAGAGAGGCAGGGTTGAGCAGAGAGAGAGAGAGAGAGAGGCAGGGTTGAGCAGAGAGAGAGAGAAAGGCAGGGTTGAGCAGAGAGAGAGAGAAAGGCAGGGTTGAGCAGAGAGAGAGAGAAAGGCAGGGTTGAGCAGAGAGAGAGAGAAAGGCAGGGTTGAGCAGAGAGAGAGAGAAAGGCAGGGTTGAGCAGAGAGAGAGAGAAAGGCAGGGTTGAGCAGAGAGAGAGAGAAAGGCAGAGTTGAGCAGAGAGAGTGAGAAAGGCAGAGTTGAGCAGAGAGAGAGAGAAAGGCAGAGTTGAGCAGAGAGAGAGAGAAAGGCAGGGTTGAGCAGAGAGAGAGAGAAAGGCAGGGTTTAGCAGAGAGAGAGAGAAAGGCAGGGTTTAGCAGAGAGAGAGAGAAAGCAGGGTTGAGCAGAGAGAGAGAGAAAGCAGGGTTGAGCAGAGAGAGAGAGAAAGGCAGGGTTGAGCAGAGAGAGAGAGAAAGGCAGGGTTGAGCAGAGAGAGAGAGAAAGGCAGGGTTGAGCAGAGAGAGAGAGAAAGACAGGGTTGAGCAGAGAGAGAGAGAAAGGCAGGGTTGAGCAGAGAGAGAGGGAGAGGCAGGGTTGAGCAGAGAGAGAGAGAGAGAGGGAGAGGCAGGGTTGAGCAGAGAGAGAGAGAGAGAGAGGCAGGGTTGAGCAGAGAGAGAGAGAGAGAGAGAGAGAGGCAGGGTTGAGCAGAGAGAGAGAGAGAGGGAGAGAGGCAGGGTTGAGCAGAGAGAGAGAGAGAGGCAGGGTTGAGCAGAGAGAGAGAGAGAGAGAGGCAGGGTTGAGCAGAGAGAGAGAGAGAGAGAGGCAGGGGCGAGCAAAGAGAGAGAGAGAGAGGCAGGGGCGAGCAAAGAGAGAGAGAGAGAGAGAGGCAGGGTTGAGCAGAGAGAGAGAGAGAGAGAGGCAGGGTTGAGCAGAGAGAGAGAGAGAGAGAGGCAGGGTCGAGCAGAGAGAGAGAGAGAGAGAGGCAGGGGCGAGCAAAGAGAGAGAGAGAGAGAGGCAGGGGCGAGCAAAGAGAGAGAGAGAGAGAGAGAGAGAGGCAGGGTTGAGCAGAGAGAGAGAGAGAGGCAGGGGCTAGCAAAGAGAGAGAGAGAGAGGCAGAGGCGAGCAAAGAGAGAGAGAGAGAGAGAGAGAGAGAGAGAGAGAGAGAGAGAGAGAGGCAGGTCCGAGCAGAGAGAGACAGAGAGAGGAAGGTCCGAGCAGAGAGAGAGAGAGAGAGAGAAGGGTCCAAGCAGAGAGAGAGGTGAGAGAGAGGGTGGGAGAGAGAGAGAGAGAGAGTTGAGAGAGAGAGAGAGAGAGAGTTGAGAGAGAGAGAGAGAGAGAGTTGGGAGAGAGAGAGAGAGAGAGTTGGGAGAGAGAGAGAGAGAGAGAGAGAGAGAGTTGGGAGAGAGAGAGAGAGAGAGTTGGGAGTGGAGAGAGAGAGAGAGAGGTGGGAGTGGAGAGAGAGAGAGAGAGGTGGGAGTGGAGAGAGGTGGGAGTGGAGAGAGGTGGGAGTGGAGAGAGGTGGGAGTGGAGAGAGGTGGGAGTGGAGAGAGAGAGAGAGGTGGGAGTGGAGAGAGGTGGGAGTGGAGAGAGAGAGAGAGGTGGGAGTGGAGAGAGGTGGGAGTGGAGAGAGAGAGAGAGAGGTGGGAGTGGAGAGAGAGAGAGAGAGGTGGGAGTGGAGAGAGAGAGAGAGGTGGGAGTGGAGAGAGAGAGAGAGAGGTGGGAGTGGAGAGAGAGAGAGAGAGGTGGGAGTGGAGAGAGAGAGAGAGAGGTGGGAGTGGAGAGAGAGAGAGAGAGGTGGGAGTGGAGAGAGAGAGAGAGAGGTGGGAGTGGAGAGAGAGAGAGAGAGGTGGGAGTGGAGAGAGAGAGAGAGAGGTGGGAGTGGAGAGAGAGAGAGAGAGGTGGGAGTGGAGAGAGAGAGAGAGAGGTGGGAGTGGAGAGAGAGAGAGAGAGGTGGGAGTGGAGAGAGAGAGAGAGAGGTGGGAGTGGAGAGAGAGAGAGAGGTGGGAGTGGAGAGAGAGAGAGAGGTGGGAGTGGAGAGAGAGAGGTGGGGGTGGAGAGAGAGAGAGAGAGGTGGGAGTGGAGAGAGAGAGAGAGAGGTGGGAGTGGAGAGAGAGAGAGAGAGGTGGGAGTAGAGAGAGAGAGAGGTGGGAGTGGAGAGAGAGCGAGAGAGGTGGGAGTGGAGAGAGAGAGAGAGGTGGGAGTGGAGAGAGAGAGAGAGGTGGGAGTGGAGAGTGAGAGAGAGGTGGGAGTGGAGAGAGAGAGAGAGAGGTGGGAGTGGAGAGAGAGAGAGAGGTGGGAGTGGAGAGAGAGAGAGAGGTGGGAGTGGAGAGAGAGAGAGGTGGGAGTGGAGAGAGAGAGAGAGGTGGGAGTGGAGAGAGAGAGAGAGAGGTGGGAGTGGGGAGAGAGAGAGAGAGGTGGGAGTGGAGGAGAGAGAGGTGGGAGTGGAGAGAGAGAGAGAGGTGGGAGTGGAGAGAGAGAGGTGGGAGTGGAGAGAGAGAGAGGAGAGAGGTGGGAGTGGAGAGAGAGAGAGGTGGGAGTGGAGAGAGAGAGAGAGAGAGGTGGGAGTGGAGAGAGAGAGAGAGAGGTGGGAGTGGAGAGAGAGAGAGAGAGAGGTGGGAGTGGAGAGAGAGAGAGAGAGAGGTGGGAGTGGAGAGAGAGAGAGAGAGGAGGGGAGAGAGAGGTGGGAGTAGAGAGAGAGGTGGGAGTGGAGAGAGAGGTGGAGTGGAGAGAGAGGTGGGAGTGGAGAGAGAGGTGGGAGTGGAGAGAGAGAGGTGGGAGTGGAGAGAGAGAGGTGGGAGTGGAGAGAGAGAGAGGTGGGAGTGGAGAGAGAGAGGTGGGAGTGGAGAGAGAGAGGTGGGAGTGGAGAGAGAGAGGTGGGAGTGGAGAGAGAGAGGTGGGAGTGGAGAGAGAGAGGTGGGAGTGGAGAGAGAGAGGTGGGAGTGGAGAGAGAGAGGTGGGAGTGGAGAGCGAGAGACTTTTGATGAGATTGGGGCTTGAAAGGTAGAGGGAGGTGGTGGTCAAAAATGATTTGCCTTTTATCTTTATATTTAAAGATTTCATTAAAAAAATATATATATGCTTATTTAATTTTTATTAATTTTTATGTTATTTTTATGTTATTTTATTATTTTCTTTAACATCTTGAACTCTTCATTCTGTTTTTATTTTATGAAGACAGATTGGTTTGTCCATTTTCAGTCATATCGAATAAAAATCTATGAAACGATTCATTGCATACGATTTTTTGAACACAAGTCAAATCCTATATGAGTTAACCAAGTGCAAGAGATTCAAACAATTGCGCTTAGAGGGATAGTTAGAATTCTAAAAAGATCTCTTGGTTGGAGTTTCTTAAATAGTGGGTGAATGTCTGCCATCTAGTAGGATGCCCCATACCCAGCAAAGACAAAAAGATAAGAAAATGGAAAAAAAAAAAAAAGGGGATGACATTTTCTTAATAGTTTTAGTGCAACTGAACAGAATAGATTGGATAGGATTTAATTTGGCGATGGGAATTCCATAGTCTAAAACGGTATACATTAGATCAATCACGCAGACTAAGAAAAGACAATATGGATCCCAACTTTACCATAAAAAATCCATTTTCTAGCAAATCATTCTGGCTGGTTATGATATAATTTCCAGTCAAATGGAAATCTAAACTGGAAACTGACATAGCAAAATGTTTTCGAGATTTAGCAAGAGTTAAAAATGCGAAAAAAATGGTTTCGCTTCGAGAATGTTTATTGATTTGTTGAGTAAAACTTGACCAGTTTGGGATTCGAGAGAGTCGAGATAAAACCAAGATCGATTGAATAAAAAAAAGAGTCCGTTTTTCATAAAAGAATTAGTCACTCGTGACTAATATTGGCTTTCGCAGAAACGGAACCGACAATATTGTGAATCTGGTAGGGATATCTCGTATGGAATATTATTGATCTATAAGCTATCATGACGCAATTCCCCCCTTTTCGTATGTGTGTCGGCACATATACATTTTATTCCTACTCGTGGATTTGAATCTTTGTATGGAAACTAACAGCATCAACTTAGTATAAAGCATTACACTTTATATTTAAGAAGGGGGGGGGATTAGAAAATGTTTATTTAGCTTAAAGTCTGCCAAAAGAATGATCAACCAATCTTATTCAATGAGATATGCTTTTTAATCAACAAATGTTGTCTCACTACGTAAATAACAATAACGACAGTTTTGTGTCACAATTTCAAAAAACGTCTTCATCACAAAATTTCCAGGCTATATTTGCAAATGCTGACAGCATTATCTTCCGTTCCTTCCCTACAGTGTGTGTGTGCATGATAAGGTACAAGAAAGTAATAGATGGAGGCGGGGGGGGGGGGGGCAGAAAGAGATATAAAAAGAAAGAGAGGGAGTGTATGTGCGTACCAGAGAGAGGAAGACAGAGTGTGTATATGTATGTGTATGGAAGGGATAGTGTGTATATATGTGTGACAGGAAGAGAGAGGGACAGTGTAAGAAAAAGGAATGCGTGTGCGCGCTCACAAGATAGAGTTATATGCACAAGAGATACTGAAATAAAGACAGTGTGCAAGGCAGAAATAGTGATTGTACAGATAATAGAGAAACTGGGTGAGTAGAGAGAGGGAAGGTCAAAGTTTGTGAGACTTAAAGGTAGTGTGACTGAGTGAGATTATATATACTGTGTAAAGTGGCTTTCATCGGGCAATACTGGATGATGATGATGATGATTAAACTAAATAAATTGATTAGACAAACAGTAAACATTGCACAAGTCAAACAGAATTTTTTGGTTTGTCTTGAAATATAATTGAGGAGCAGAGGATAGAGATGGAAAAAAGATGAGCTCAATTTTTTTTTTTTTTTTTTTTTGCAATTTCTTATTTTATAGCCTTCATGCTTGATGAAAGAGAAAAACGCAAAGTCATTTTCAGTAAAAATTTAAAATTAATTTTTTTCATGTATGGAAAGAAAACAGTCCACTAACTGGTAAATGCAGAGGTTCTCAACCTTTGAGTTTAGAAGCGATTTTCTTGGGGTTATAAAGCAATAAAAATAATCGTCTAATTAAGGTAAGAATCATCGATTCTTATGAGAGGATGTATAAATCAAAACCAGAAATGGGTCAAGAGATCGCTTAAAATGAAAGTACACAACTCTGTTATTTCCCCTTTCTCATTACTTATTTCATTAAACTAAAAACAGAATGCTCCCAGTGTGTCCAGCTTGTACTTACTCATTAAGATACACCCATCTTTGACTATTCAAGGTTAAAAGTTTTGTTCATTTTTCTCTTATATCTGTTTAACGTTCTTTCTTTTAAGTTTTGTTTCAGATTAAAAATATGGACTCGGTTTAGTGTAGGGGGTTACAAAAAGTATGGTGAAATTGAAATCGTTATAGAAAAAAGGCTAGGAACAACTGTTTTAGAGATAGGATTCCTGTGATGTTGAAAAGATTTTGATTATATGTAAAGACATTGAATGCATAGACACCATCCTCGAGTGTCTTTGGTCTCTCTGTACAGGGGATACTTCACCCTACAAGTAAACCCTAACCAAATATTCAAAATAACAGTATTTGAAACCGAAATAAGATCCCCTTAGCATAGCTACGCACTGGCCCATATGAGGAATGGTGCATCTTCTAGTGATGTTACCTCAAGTAACAGCTCTAAGCTTGGGTACCCCACGAGACCAGATGAATTCTTGTCCTGGAATTCGGCTAAACCAAGAAAAAAACAACACAAAAGATAAACTATAACATAGCTAAGTGGTCAATTGGGGAGAGGAAAATTAGTGTTCTACACTGCTTTATTAACTCCACATTTGAGAGAATCTTGATTGAACACTCGGATATCTATGTGTCTCATATAGAATTAAAGTGTTAGTCGCAGGAAAGAGGATCCTTAATTTTTGAGAACTTACGCTGAAGTAAAAAAAAAAAATAAATAAAAAATACCTGACAAATATACCCAGTGAACCAAGTGCAAGAGATCGAAACAATTGCATCTAAAGGGACGGTTGGAATCCTAAAAAGATCTCTCAGTTGGATTCTCCGAAATCGTGGGTGAATGTCTGGCAAATAAGAAAAGGCTACTTTTATATAAATTAATTTCCTCAAATGCCAATAGATGTTAGGAATAAGTTATTCTGTCAATCCATTTTTGCTTGCTTCCCCATGAGGGCAGAGTTAGACACAAGGTCAGGTTTTAATGTGGGATGAAAATCCAGCTCCAAACAAGGGCACTGTGGATTGGGATGAAAATAAAAATTGCCTCAATCTAGAAGGATTTCTCCTTCACTGACCGAGGACAGTAAAGATAAAGTGTAGTATCAGAACAGATACTACACTTTGCTCCTGGCCAAAAGGCCAAGTTATTTACCTCAGGAGGTTAGACAACAAGACAAAGTATTTTTATTTACCTTCTCTCCAGGATGCTAGACACAAGATCAGGTGTGGTTAGAAGGTAAAGCTTAGGAAGGTGGACCCCCTAGAACTGTACAGGACAATACCTCAGACCGGCAGAATCAAGTCCCGAAGGCTAAGACGGTACCAGTCTACATACAAAGTGTAGCATCCATCGGAACAGATACTACACTCTGATCTTAGCCAAAAGGCCAAGGATTCTGCGAGTCATTGCTATATCAAGTGCTAACTATCAATACCTGTACAAGCAGGTATTTAATTGCTTCTCACAGCAGCAATATGTGACACAAGGTCAGAAAGTGGGGGAAGAGTCAAGCCAGCGCCCCTAAAGGAGAACTCTGGCCTATTAAAAATAGCCTGGGCAGCCCCGTTGGCATTCCCCGGTCAAGGCGCCTCAGGCAGTAAGCAATGAACTTACTCCACCCCAAAGAGGGGAGGCAATGCCTAGGAGGGTGCACCTCCTCGGACAACCCAGGACAGTATACCTCAGGCCGGCAGATAAAAGACCACAGACATGGCCCAGTTCCTGCCGGACTGATTGTCAAGAACGAATCCTCGACTGGTATTACCCCATCCCGAAGATGACAAAATAATAAGTCACTTCTATATAATAGTAATAATAATAATTTAAATGAATGAATGTGAAAGTTGGGCCCATTTCTTGCACTAACGATAAAGTCAAAATGCCCTATTTAAAGTAAATTCAACTTTACACAATAGACACACCATCTTTCTATATGCTCCTTATATACTGTCAACAATTGACTCAATTTATATATAAGAGAAATTTAGATTCCAGTATAATGTCTTTATTCATTTTTATAAATCCAGTTCTTGACGGACTGTTTCGTTGTCTAAGTGACAACCAAAATATAGAGTTATATATCTTGGATTTTTTATAAGTTTGACTCGTCAAGAACTGGATTTTAAAAAATGAATAAAAACATGGTTACTGGAATCTAACTTTCTATTATTTATTTATTTGCTCTGGAGTTAAAAACTTAACATCTATTGAGATTAAATCTTGACAGCCTGACTTAATAGATATATGCATATATCGAAATGAATAAATGCGCAAGTTGAGCCCATTTCGTGCACTAACGGTAAAGTCAAAACGCCCTATTTCAAGATGATTCAATTTTACACAATAGACGTGTCATCTTTTTATATACTGCTTATGTATATGCTATTTCAGTCGGAAGGTTAACTAATTTGCATATTGGTTTTGAAAAAGGACATATTGTTGTTTTCTTAATTCAATAAATGTTTTGACTTTAATATAATTTTGTTCCGCAATATTGTTTTATTTCCAAGAGAAATATTTAGCATTTGTGTTCAAATGTTTCTTTTCTTTAGAAGGATCGACTTTATTTTCAACAGGATCTATTTCTAAATTGCAAGTGAAAAGACAAATTGAGTTCTTTTTTCGGTCACATAAATAAATTTGCATGGAAATTACCAAAATGCTAATGTTTATTTATCTATATGAATAAATGAGAAAAATTTTGTTTCGTGTTTACAACAAAGTTATGAATGAAATGTTTATTATTTTAAATAAATGTTTCAAGTATTTCAAGTAGAAAACTTTGCAAAGCAATAGTGAGCCGGCGAAACCAGCTAGTAGTTCTATATTATATTATAATAATAATAATAATAATAATAATAATAATAATAATAATAATAATAATATAGCATGTGATAAACAAATGGGATGTCAAAAGTTTTTAGGTCATAATTTAGAGAAAAAATTAATAGGAATTTGAAAGTTATTAAATTTAAGAGAAAAAGGGGAACATGAGGTTTGGTGTTGAAAAAGAAAGATAAAATAAAATTTGACTTATTTAAAAAAACAAAAAATATATCTTTCAGTAAGTATCTCAGTAAAACATTATGCAAAAGGAAAAGAAAATAGACAACCCCATTTTGACATCAGCAAAAGCCTCGGTAATTTCAGGTGATTTAGAAATCTCATTTGAGAGCTCCCAATATTGTATATGCAGTGCATTCTTTACGCCATAAACATGAGATTGGTTATTTTTTTAAAACTATTGTTACAACTTATTTTGGGAAGTTCGAAAACGTACGGTTTATTAAAAAAAAAAAGATTTATTTAAAGTCTTCAAAAGCTTGTTTGCTTGTCAATTAAATGTAGAGACACAAATAAATGAAAGACTTATTCTGTGAGTCCATATTTATTTGCCTTCCCACGAGGGCATAGTTAGACACAAGATCAGTTTTTAATGTGTGAGAAATCCAGCATCCCAAAAATTGTAAAATTCAGGGGCAGAAAAAAATGAATAGTATAAATGAAAAGAGAATTTAAAAAAAAAAGAAGAAAAAAAGTGAAAAAAAAAAAGCAAAAAAAAGTGAAATTAAAATGGATAAAAAAAAAAGTAGGTGCTTATGCAGTTTACGAACCGGGCTATTTTTTAGATAGGATTTTCAAGTTAAATTTAATTTTTATGGTTATTAAATTGTTAGGTGAAAGTAGAGAATAGTTAATAAAGCTCCCTCCTACCCATATTAAGAATGGCTTTCTAAATAACCTTATTATTTTAGCCCGGTCTGTAAACTGCATAAGTACAAAAAAATGAAGAAAAAAAAAAAATGAAAAAAAAATATATGAAAAAAAATAATGAATAAATGAGAAAAAAAAACGAAAAATGAAAAAAAGATGTAAAAATTGCATTGAAAATTACTACTTTTTGAATTTCTGCTCAGAGTCGATTTTGTTAGTTGAAGAACGGGGAACATATTAAGCAGAGACGGGTCACAACCACGAAAGAATTACCTCTCCCTCATTGATGCAACCGCTAGCGCCGGGTGGAAAGAAACACAGACCCACAGAGCTGGGGTCTTCCTGATCTCGGCTGGAGCCAATCGAATTTTTGGACAGCTAAGTGACGGACAGGATAAAAAATGAAAAAAGGGTTTTAACAAATGTAAAAAAATTTTTTTGAAATAGGACAAGCTGGAGAAGATACAATCGGAAAGATAAAGAGTCGGGGGATTCTCATTTTGTTTCTTCTTTTCGTTTTGAATCCTCCAAGGTCAGTGTAGGAGAGGCCTCCACTTGGAAATCTGCAATTTAGGTCAAGGTCATTTTCTCTCTCAAATGTAAATTACAGATGGCAGCCATTTTTGCTATCAGCAACAAATTTCAATATTAGTAGTACTAATAGATTTTTTCGTTTATTACAAGATAACTTTTAAAAATATCTTTATTTCGATAGAATCTGAAGTGGAAAAAATTAATTGAATTAAGTCATGTGACAGGTCCTTATATAGTGTCTACAAAAAATAATACCTTATAGTAGTTTACTATCTTTGATTACAGAAACAAATCCGGTTAACACTGGGTAAATACAAACAGATTTTCTTTTTAAAATCACAAAAAAAAAGGTACTTCAGCTTATTCTTATAAAGTAATGCCTGCATTAGGTGTATTAACCCTGCATATTGATCATAACAAATATTAGAAAAAAACATGGACACTTGATCAACAGTGAATAATGTTAGGCAATGAGTTAATTTTATACTTTTCAATTTTATTAATTATTTCTTTTTTTTTAAATTTATTTATTATTCTTATATGGAGACACACTTAAAGAACAAATTAGTGCTGAACACATTTACATCAACGCTGGCTGCCATTGCTAAAATTATTTGCTTCTGATCAGGCGTCCATTCCTGTAATTAATTGATTTTTGTTCACTTTACTCTTCCATTCATTTATTTCATTAAACACAGGTTTGCTTAATGTTTTTTCAGATTTAATTACCTCCGAAAGATTTTAATTTTCCATTATGAACGTTAGGCAATTTGATGTGTTTCTTTCTAATATTTGTATAGATTTTCAATTTAAACATAAAAAACGTAGGCGTCTTTTTAGGGTTTACTTTTATTTTCAGACAATTAAAATAAACACACATTACATGCGTATTTAAAAAAATATCAAATGGTATAGTTTTTTTTTCTTCCTGGTGTTTCTTCTCGTTCATCTTGCCGAGATCAGTTGAAATATACAGCTGATCTGGAAGGTGACTTTATTTCGGTTGTGGATTGGGGTAAGAAATGGCTTATTTCGTTTAATCGTAGTAAGACTCAGCTTGTGTCTTTCAATTTTGGCATGGCCATTTTCTTCAAGAGATTCTCATGAATGGCTCTGTTCTTGAGAAATAAACTCTAAAACTTCTTGGTCTTTCTTTCTTTCTCATCAAATCTTTCTTGGTGTTCATACATTAGATCCATTGCACTTTCTGCTTCTTGTAAAGTCGGTTCTTTCTATTGCTCCAAACACTTTCTCACACCTGAGGTTATTCTCTATTTGAGGGTTCTTGATAAGGTTTAAAAGCATATCTGTAATTTGGTTGTCTGCATCCTCTCTCTCACAGACGTGATGGGTTAGGGTTGCCAGTCTCAATCTCTTCTATAAGTACTATTATGGCATGTGATCATTAGAATTGTCTGATTTATTCCCTGCTTCCTTTGTTCTAGCTCATTTGACTAATTGGTCAAGTGGTCTTCATCAATTCGCTGTTCAGGTATTTCGTTATAATACATCTTCCTATACCAGTAGCTTTTTTCCAAGAACTGCAGGCTTGTTGAACTCTTCTCCTGCTAACTGTTTTTCCTGACGAAATTCAGTGCATTTTTTCTGTCATCGTTCTCATTAGATTTAAGCAATAAAAAATGGGATTTTTTTACTATCATTTTTTAAAAAGAAAAATAAACACTTGCTACATGAAAATAAATATTTTTCTAATTCCTATTTCAGTCACGTAAATTATTTTGAGTTCAAGGGTTATTTGCATCTCTTGTGTAGCCCCTCTTTTTTTTTTTTTTTAATGTTAAACGTAACATAACTCCCTAAATTTTTTTTAACAATACCAAGCAATACCAGATATAGTCATATATGTGTGTGTGTGTGTGTGTGTGTGTGTGTGTGTGTGTGTGTGAAAATGTTTAAGGAAAAGTGGACAAAGTAACATTCAGTGAAAATAAGGACACTAACGCATCATTAAAGATATTTTGGTCAAAGGATTCTGACCATATTCATTTGGTGATCAAATGGATAGTCGGAATCCTTCAACCGAAATATCTTGGTCCAACTTTAATGATGCATTTGTGTTTTTATTTTCACTGAATGTTACTCTGTTTGTCCACTTTTCCTTAACCATTTTCACATTTTATTTAAAATTTTGATTTCATATTTACTTCCTCATATATTGTTATAGTGCCGTACCTATGACAAACATTTGGACTCGTCCATGCTCAATAAATACTGGAAGCTTTACGCTTTTCATTTGTAATCCAACCGACGTCTACACTGGCAGTCAGGACTAACGGTCAACTTCTCTTATTTCTCTGTTGTATGTATTTTTCTCCAATATACTTGTTATACCTAAACCCGTGTCTATGTTTTCATTCAGGGCCCTAAACAGGTCTACAACAATTGGCGACGATGTATTCAAACTTACACGGGACTCCACCACAACAATTAATAAAGTATTCGAACTTACGCGGAGCCCAAGAACAACTGTTGACAGATATTCGACTCTACACGGGACCCTACAACAATTTGCGAAAACCCTTAGAAAGGACCCCACAAAAACAGACTATGAGGTATTCGAATTAACATGGGAACCCACAACAACTGTAAACCTTAAAAAGGACATCACAAAAACTGGCTCCGAAGTATTCGAATTTATATGGGAAACAAAAACATTAAGGTTTTTACTTGAGAACATTCAAAAAAGGACCCCATAACAACCGGAAACATGGGATTTCAAATTTCAAACTTACACCACTACAAAGACTGACAGCGTGATTACACTAAAAGATTCGGGAGAACTTTTTAAAATGGACACCACAACGGGCAACAAAATTGATTAAGGAAAACCTTAAAGAAAAAAAAACTTGGAGAAATCAACTAGAAATTCACCAGACAAAGTCCTAGTTCTAAAAACTGGCTTACCAGTGTAAAAAAAGAAGAAAAACATCTAAGACAAAAATATTATTCTTTGAATTGAAGAAAGGTCAGTAATTTTTTTTTTTAATTGCTATTCCAACACTGTTGTAATATTCAACAATAAGGGAATACATATTTTTTTCTCTCTCCAAAAGAGAAAGTTACTTCTGCCAAAAGAAAAAAAAAATTGAAACCGTATTTTTATTTTTTCTCTGACTAAAATGCCAATCGCAAATTCTACTGCTACGCACTACGTGTAAAAGAAAAATAAAAAGCGATTTTTTTTATCAAGAAAAAAAAAGGGAACAACTAAGATAACGTCGAGCAAGAATAATCTAAAAAAAATAATTTCTTTTAACAAGCCGTACCCGAAAGGAGACATTTACTTTCTAACAAAAAAAGAACACTTTAAAATACGGAAGAATTTAAAGCGACGATTGCAGAATTAATAAAATTTCAAATGCAACAACAACGTGAAATTGAAGAAAGAAGCCGACGACAGACTACAAAAGACAGAAGATAGACTTCTCGAACAAAATGAAAAGCTTATCGAGCAAAAGAAACTGACAAAATTCTTTTTGGACACAGGAAAGAAGCTGATGAAAAGATTGAGATATTAATGCAAACAATATCGCGTAGAGGCCAAAGTAACAAAAACAATGATTTTTGCAGAATGCTGTGCGGAGTGCGATCGACACCGTCACGTATTACCATGATGAAAAGAATTTTGCTTCGTATTTTAGAAGATATGAAGACTTATATAAAATTGATTGCAAAAACTGGGAAGACTCTAAAAATGTTCGAAAAAATTAGAAAATTAGGCACCACCAAACATACTAAGTTCGTGGATTTCATTTTGCCTCAAAAGACTAGCGATTTGACTTTTGCGGAAGCCGTCAAACTTTTACTGGAGCTTTTCACAAATGCTAGAAGTGTTTAAACCTGGTAAATAAAGACGACAAAGATTATTCAATGTTCACATCAGTAGTAAATAAGCACTGCGACGACTTTAAATTATCTGAACTTAGTGCTGATAATTTTAAATGCTTAATCTTTGTTCAAGGATTGGTATCAGGAAAGGACACTGAAATAAGGCGTAGAGTTCTAAATAAATTAGAAAATGAACCAAACTTAACACTGCAAAAATTTTATTAGTGTTAAGCAGGATTCGAAAGACATCAAACAGTCGGGCATTGCACACATACGAAAAGTATATCAAAAATCAAAATTCAACTCATCTAAAATCCATTCGAAGCCAAAAACGGGATTTTCATGCCTCAAAAACAAGCCAGCCTTATAAAAATAAATTACCGCCGAGCCCTTGTTATGGGTGCGTAAGCCTGCATTGGTTAACAGAATGCCCATTTCATTTTAAAACCTACCTGATTTGTAAAAAAATCGGACACAAAAGTTTGCATTGTAGAACGATAAAAGGAAATAAAACGCAGGTAAAGACTATCAAAGATGGCGACAATATCATAAGGAGATATGTTCAGGTTAAAATCTTAAATAAAAAAGTAAAGCTACAATTGGATTCAGGTTCAGACATGGAGACAGTTGGGAAAACCGACCATATTAAAAACCAATCAAATTGCCAGAACAGTGACTGGTGAAAAAATAAATTTCAACGGTGAAATAATTACCGACATTACTTTTAACAGAATGACGAAGAAAGTAAAAATTCACATATTAAAAGACACAGGAAATTTATTCAACTATTCAGACTATGCGGATTATCAACCAAGAATTCTTGCCAGAAGAAAATAAATCTGACGACCGGTTAAAAAAAACGAAAAAAGGATTTTGTTTAATATGATTAAACATGAAATGGACTCAAAATAAATTGCCAGCAGAAATGACAGAAATTAAATCGCATAAGGAAGCAAAATGCACGTTAAAAAAGCGAACACCAAAGCCAAATCTTTTGAATAATTAGTGGAAGGTTAAAGAGAGTGAACTCAGAGTTGAAGAACTACAATTACTAAAGTTACAAATTACAAAGTGTTTTCTGAAGAACTAATAACTATAAAAGATAAGATGACTTGTCTTGAAGTTGAATGTCGAAGAAAAGGCAACATTTTTTTCTTGAGGCATCACATAGTTCCTTGCGCCATTTTAATTTTTTTAAATTCTAATGTGAACTCTTCGAACCTCCTATTTTTTTGGAAGTAAAAAATGCGTTAAACCACAAAAAAAACTTATCCAGGTAGGTAGAAGAGTAACTTATATTGCTTTTGGTAACGTTTATTTGTTGCATAGTTGTTTTTTTACCCATTTTTTGTTCTGTTGTAAATAATTCCCGCAGCTTTTTAAGGTCACCCATTCTTCGAAATGTACATTCTCAAGAGTGAACTCGGAGTTGAAGAACTATAATTACTAAATCTCTTCTGAGGAGAGGAGATAATTCACATTTATATTTATATCCTTATTTGATTTATGTAGGAGAAAACAAATAATTATTTTCTTATTTAAAAAGAAAATTTTTCTAATTTTATTCTTGGAATTCAAAGATAAATTTCTCGGGGACCCATTAAAATCAAATTCACTGATTTTAGAACTCATTAAATTAAAAAGCTATCAGAATCACTGAGTATAGTTTGTGACTTTGATGGTTTAGCATAAGTTAGGTAGGATCTAAAATATAAATGCTATGTCCTACATACATTAAATAAATTGTGAAAAAAACATTTTTTTTTAATAAAATAAAAAGCACAAAATAATTTCACTTACATGAAAGATATTATGGAATCATGCTTTTAGGTTAAGTTGTATACAAAATTGACTAAGACATGAGTGTATATGGTGTCTGTATATAATAAAGTTTGGAGAATTAGTGAACTTTGTTAATTCTGATTCTGACATCGAATTTGAAGAGTTTAAGTTTGAAAACATCATGTTTAGAAATCAGACATGGCGCCAGATAACATCATCAACTAAAACATCAGAAAATATAGTATTCAAGTATCATTAATTGCTCCTAAATAAATAGAGAAAAAAATTCCTTGACCAACAAGGCAGACCAGGTGAGAGGCTTCTCTTCCGATTAGGCAAATGCATTCAGGTAAAATAAAAATAAAAATTTCAAAGAAAAGACATTTCAAAAGTGGCACGATATTTCTAATGGGTTTGTGTGTAGGAAAAACAAGTGAATACAGTTGCTACAACATCGGGATGCAAGGAAAAATGAGTTGTAAATTGAAGAGTGCAGACAAAGTTCAGTGATGCTCACTTGAGGTCTTTAAACAACTAAAGTGAGAAAATTAAAAGGTGTATCGTTGTGCTGGTTTACAAGCATCATCATATTTGTTAACACATTATTTCTAACAATTTTAAATAAGCAAAGATATGAATGAAATATTTATTTTAAATTAATGTCTCAAGTGTTTTAAGTAGCCAACTTTGTGAAGCGATAGCAAAACCAGGTAGTAATATATATGCGTGTGTGTGTGTGTGTAGCAATTTCATGATTAATACCTACTTAAAAAAATATTGAAAAGTTACCTCCCTTGAAACGTTCAAAATTATGTACAAATATACGATAGCCATATTTACAATAAAGAATTTATGAAAAGCTAACTTTGCATAAACGCACTTGATCTAATTAACTTTATGTATTCATGTGAATGACGTCTAACTAATTAAGACGTATCTAAATCTTTTTTTTTTTTTTAATTTATCGAAAAGTTTAAACACTTCAAAATTATGGTAAATTGCATGTGATTTCAAGTAAAATAAAAAAAAAGACATTTATATAAAAATATATATCAGGGTGTAAAATCTAGTATCATCGTTTCCAACTTGTGTTTTAAACACAGGCAAGCGAGTAGGCAGCAATATGAAATTTCATCTCTAGTCAGTTTCTTCGCCTGCTCTATATGTCAATAATGTAGTAGCTGTTGTCGCTTTCCGATGATAATTTCTCGTAACTATCGGTGAAATAGTAAGGTGGGAAGTTCTGGACTGTAACCAAAACTATGTCACATTCTTTCAAAGGTATTACGTCATAACTGCAAAGAACTAAAAGAAAAATATAAAACATTGAGAATGATCATTTAAAATAATTTCCAATGCTATTGATAATGTTTACCTATTAATTAATTTTTTTTATTATCATGTTTGAATTCATGTTTTGAAACATGACATCAATCATAAATCTATGATGTCATGCCAAAGCTATAATTATTTTGTTAAAGTAATGTTTTAAGCTCCATTTATATAAAAAAGTTAAAATAGGTCAATTGGTAGACTGAAGATCTCAAGGTTTTGATTTCGATTTCATGGCATCCGCTTCATTTGTTGGGAATTTATTATTTACTATTAATGCAATATTCTCCATTTCTAAAAGTAGTTAAGATCTGATATTTCGAAAGACACATTCCGAATGTGTTTATTACGTTTAAAAAATTGTGAGTGACGGATGGACAGACGGACAAAATCTCTATTTACATAAAATTGTTAAAAATAGTGATTTCACTACAAAAACAAATATGAGAATGCTTGCTCGTGGAAAGCAGTGAATACTAACATATAGCTAGATATTGACCAATAATATAAAGTGAGTTCATGTGAACATTGATAATATAATGGGTCAATGACTGGAAAAAAGAAAAAAGAAAAAGTTCAATAAAATTGATAAGTACAATGGAAACATTTCAGTCCACTCAATTTCCCTTTAAAAAAATCATTGAAAAACAGAATATAGGAAACACTTTGTAATAATGTCGAGGTATTGGTTATTTTGAGCTTGTGAATTCTTACATTTTCATTTGATCAATTAACAGGCAAGCTAATAAAAATAATATATTGTTAGACGTGAATTATGAAAAAGACACCTATCACACTTTTTAAGTTGTAAGTTATAAAATCACAGTAAAAATTTTTAAAAAATTTATTGTTCAAATTTGACCTGCTTATAAACGGATCAGATGGAAATTCTAGAAGAAAAAAAAGAGGCTTCATGAAAACTTTCACTTATCTCTTTTTCTACCTATCTATAAAGACAAAATTTGACAAGATCAATTTAATGTGAGAAACATGTCTAGAATAGTTGCAAGAACTCTTGTAGCACTTTTCAACTCTTGGAGTAAGCATTCAGGAACTGACCATGACCTCCTCTCTTGTTTTAAGTACAATGGGGAAGTTCTGTGACCTGAGAAGAGCTGACTTCTTGAGTCAGGCCAATAAAAAAAAGGATTCATTATTAAAAGATATCTCTGAAAAATAAAAATTCAATGTTGAGCAAAGGGTTTCCGAGTTTAAAACAATCTTGCATTTTTATCTTTATGCAGGGATTCAAATTTATGTTTTCAAGAAAATATTGGTTAAAATCGAATTAAGGGGAAAAAGGCTTAAAAAAGTCTATTTTCTACAATTATCCACAGTATTTAATAAAGAAAAAAGTAAAAACTTTATAGTTTTTACTTTTTTCTAGTCTGTGCTTGACTAATTTTTAAAATTGTTTTTTTTCTATTTTTTAATAATTTACTTAATAAAAGGAATAAAATTAAATTTACTTGAACATCCTATACAACAAGGTGAATTTGATTTTATTACATTTGATGGATGGAGTACTGTTGCCACATCTGGAGAGGTGTAGCTTAAAGCACTTTTCCCTTGCCGTGACTTTGAAATCTAGCTTCTTTTTTTGTTGATGCACATAATATTACTAAACAAGTGATTATTTTGTTTGTGGGGCTGGAAATAAGCAAAAAATACATTTTTCACTTTATGGTATCCTTTGCTTCTTTCCAATAATATTGTCTACACAAACACAACAAAAAAATAATAATAACATACATGTACCATATTTAAACCATATTAACTTATGAATCTAATAACCCCCAAGTTTACAAAAGTCTTACAAAACCTCAAAAAGAATACGATTTAGATTAAGAATCAAACTCAAAGTTGGATGAAAAACGTTACATAAGCGAGTAAACAATTTTTACAATTAATGATAAGGTTAGAAATTAAAAAAAAAATTTAAGCAGCATTTAGGATTTTTAGTATGCAGCAAATCTTTTGTTAGAAGCGGCTTCAAACATTAATCTCGTATGGAAGAGCACGTAAACCATGATAACCCAATCGACATTGAAAATACACATTTTGAAAACATTAGAGCAGCAGATATATATGAAAGAAACATCTTAAACTTCCATTTTGAATTATTTATACAGCTACTTTTTTTTTTGTTTGTTAAATTTATTTCTGGGGACATAAGGAAAAGATTTGGGTCATGGAGGAAGTGTGGCTATAACATTTAAAAACATTTCTTTTCCTCCACATATTTTAATGATTTGGAAAATTTTTTTTTTTTTTCCTGAAATAAAGAACGTGATCATGGTAAAAAAATGGTAAACTTGTCTCATCTTTATTATATATAACAAGAAAACCAACCGCTCAAAATTGGAATAGAACTGTATTAAGACAACAGATCTTGGACAAATAAAGAGCTCAGTATCCTATTAGATAAAGCTATATCAATTATAAATGTTAATAAAATGTACTTAGCTGAACACTCAATTGCAGATTCATTGAATCATCCATTATCAAAAGTGTCTTTGACTGACATCAAGTGATTAATGCCAGTTGAGGACACGTCTGATGATTGGTGATGCCATGAAACTACAGTGATGTGTTAAACGAAGTAGACTTTATTAACATTTATCATGGATATATAACTTGGCCGGCAAACACAATATACAATATGGCGTCGATATATCGACGATCCTCGTTTACCCATAAAATTTGATTTTCTTTTGTAAAAAAAAAACAAAAAACAAAACAACTTGATCAATTTACGTGATTTTTTTGTACGATATATGCTTTCTGTACATCATAAACATATTTTTTAATTTTATTTTTTCATGTCGTTCGAATTCTAAATTTGCACCCATATATATATATATATATATATATATATCATGAAATACTATGATATTTGGGTACTTTTTAAGAATAGATATCCAAGAAAATTTTAGTACTTACGTCATCAATTCTGAGCTTCACCAGAGACTCCCGAGACTGGTGAATATTAACAAACTTAACTGAACAAATTGAATGTATTATTAGGCTTTTTTTTGCAAAAGAAATTGTTGATTTTATCTTGTATTTAAGTGTATTCTGTAATGTTGTTTTGGTACTTTTACACAATATGAACCAAACTGTTTCCTTTAAGCCTAACCTAACCCTACCCTAACCCTTTTAGTAAAAGTAAATGAAAAGGTATCCAAAAAATTACGTAAAAGCTGAAACTTGATCTTTCTAATTGATTGAAAAATAGTCGTCTGCCAAGTAACAGTGCCTTTTTTATTTGTATATTTCGGTATAAGTCAGAACATCATTTGACTTTCTTGATTCGTAGTCAAAACTACTTACGTTGCGATCACAAATCTCTGGATACCTATTTCTAAAAAGCACCATATATTTGATTGATTTTGGTAAAAAATAGTATATAAAAATGTGTAACTAAACAGAACTTGTATTAATTATCAATTAAAAACAATGGACAGGCTTAAATAAAACATTTTTTCAATAAACTTTCCATGTAGATGAATTATCTTCCTTGATACTCAACTGAAGATTTGTAAAAAGTGAATTTGTGACAATTTAAAAACATTAGAAATAAGGAAGACGATCCTTCTACATGAAAAATGAAACAAACAAAGCCTGTCAGGGGTTTATGTTATTGAGAACAAAATGGCACACCAAGTTTCGAACGAGTTAATAAAGATTAAAATAGCACTTGATCTGAATTATGACCAAAGACACTTCCTACCTAACCGTTTTTTTTAGTGCTAAGTCATAAAATTAAACTGCTATTTTTAATTAGTGTACACAATTTGAGTCGGTTTTAGCTACACTAGTTAAATTTTGTCAAGAAATATTACACAAAAATTGTGCAAATTTATTCTCGGCAAAATCGTTGTTTTGTTTTACGTCATATCAACCCTTATCAAGTTATTTAATGCCGAATCTGGTTATTTTGGTAAAAGTTTTTATGCTTCAAGTTCTTTATATCTTCAAATATTTGTTCATGGTGTTTCGTTTGGTTGTTTTGTAGAACAAAATTGTTGTTTTTGTTTTTAGCTTTGCAGAACATGATTGAGTTTTGCAAAGGTAAGAGAAAAAAACAATAACATCAATGTTTGGTGCATTTTAAGTCTGGAAATCGGTATCTTCAGACAGCCTGACCGGGTAGCACCAGAATATTATTAGCAAAAAAGAAAAAGCAGGTATAATCTGATTGTCATTTGATCTGGATTTTTCTCTTATTTGGGATAATGGTTAGAGGTTTTGCTAATGGACTGGGAGACCGACGTTCAATCCTCAGTAGAGTCATACCAAAGACTCAAAAATGGTACTTGATGTCTCCTTGCTAAAACACTCAAGATTACAAGGGTAAGTGAAGCAATCCAGAAAAGGAGTGCCCCCCCCCCTACAACTTGTAGTAACCAACGAAAAGGGAGCCTTGATTATGGCTGATCCATTTATTTTGTTTATATTTATATGGCATATCAACTCCTTTCGAGTTATTTAATGCTGATACAATTCCTGGTGGCAATGATTCATTAAACAAGCTGCAATTTCCCAATTGGATGAGCGAAGTTCAAACCCAGTCTGATCTATTGCATTCACTGACAATATAAGTTAATGTGATAGCTCAGACCGAGTTTGAACTCGGTTTATCCAATTTCATAGTTTATGCTTGTATCCATTACACCATTCATTCCTTGCACACATACTTAGTCATAGAAAATAAAATTATTATATACCAGAAAAAAATGGAAAGTGTTCATTTTTTTTTTTTTTTTTTTTGCATTAAAAATACAGATAAAAAGTTCAAAAAAATAAAAAATAACTTAATTTCCAAAGTCTGAAAATAAGATAATTACAAGTTTACAGAAGAAATTAAAATATCTGAATATAAAAAGCCCATCATGCCATGATGTACAAGCCATATTAATATATTCCTAATTATTCTTGTGTAGTAAGATTTTATTGCCCTCTAACAAAATTGAGTTGAAGTTATACATTCATGTTCAGAGTTAAAAAAGGATACATAAAGCTGCCTCTTTATGTACTCAATAACCTTACAGGACATGCTAAAAAGATTAAAAATAAGTTTATGTCCGGAAACAAGATTAAAACAGAATGAAATTAAAACTGTACAGTATATTTGATATCCTCATTTAGAGTTTGCACTCTTTTTCACTCTCTTTCTCATATATATATATATATATATATATACATATATATATATATACATACACACACTACCACTACTCTTTCCTGTAGGCTCACAATGCACCTGGTAAATTCTAGTTTAATTTAACAGCATTTAAAAAGATAACTGCCTTCCCCCCATCCCAATTTAAGACAAATTTTAGTTAACTCGAAAATATTACATTCTGAAACTAATTTTTAAAAAATTAAAAATACTTGAAGCTATCTTTATTAAAACTCAGAAACTTACTTCAAACACTACATACAAAACTAGCAACATTATTTTAAAATGTTTAACAAATACAATTTATCCTGTCATGCTAATTTTGGCATACTAGAATTTAAATTTTAAAATGCTTTTCTGGAACTACCCCGGTTTGATGTTTTGACGTTTAACCACCTCACATACAGCGTTCTCGGACATTGTTTGAAATTCTCTTTTCTCCAGCTTTTTGTTCATTGTTTTTTTTTTGTCACCTGAAGTTGATTTTACGAAGAACCGAAAGTGTTTGTGATACTTATGGAACCCTCATTAATCTTTTTGATTTTGACACAAAAAAAGATTAGGAAAATTGAAAGAAAGTTTTTTATTTTTATTTATTTTTTTATGAACCGATCATTATGAATTTTGGAATATGTATTCTCAGCAATCCCATGAGTAACATGTGCTCATTATTTTTTTTTATAAACTTTATCAACTCGCACCAGCCCTCAAAAAAGAAACTTTTAAAATAAGTTAGATACCAAAAAAATAATAGAGAAAAGAATTGCTCTACATCAAATTTTTAGTTATATTAAGTAATACGTTTTTAAAAGGATCAGTGCACACGGTGTGCATACATATATTAATTTGCATCTGCATATAAAGGTTTTCTACCACTAAAGAATTTTGCAACAGGTAATTTACAGAGATACTTTTTGTAAATGCTCTAAATTTGTTGTGGGTTATTAATTTTATCTAATATGTAAAGTTATCTTGTCGGATTTTCGAAGTCAGCTCTAAATATCATTTGAGCTGACAAATACACCTTTGCTTTTGACTAGCCAATTTTAATTTGTTTTTATTGTGCCAATTGACAATTGATTTTATTGTGCCAATTGACAATTGATTTTATTTTTAGGTAATAATTAAAAAGACTTTTCATAATAGCAGTCATCTAGGCTAGACTAAGTCATTTTTTAAAAGAAATTGCCAATAACATGGTACAACAATAACAAATGAAAATCAGTTAGAAACAAAGTTTGATTTGTCAGCTTAATTTAACATGTACGTTAGATTAGTTAATTCACTGTTAAAGGAGGCGAAAATCCAAACATCATGTTAGAATGGAAAAAAAAAAATCGTTTCAGGTGACATCTGAACACTACTTTTAAATCTAACTAAAAAACGCTTTAAAATAAGTTAAAACACAAATAAACTTATCCAGGTTAGTAGAAGAGTAACTTATTTTGCCTTTCGTGACATTTATTTGTTGCCTATTTGTTTTTTTCACCCCTTTTTCCTTCTGTTAGCTGTCATTATAAATGCCCGAATATTTTAATGAGTCTTTGGGGATGAAAAGATATGACAGGAGAAAAGGGGGTGAAAATTAAGATGTTAAGCGGACGCAAAGTCGATTGGGTTCATTATATAGAGATCTGGCAATTCAATATGAACAAAGAAGATTTTCTTATATGCAGATTTTCATCGCAGAATCTTTAAAAACAAATACATAGCAGGTCATATTCTATCTCTCTCTATTCATTTAACATCACTTATCCCTTGTTCGGGGATCAGACTTTTTTTGATATTTTACAAGTTCACTGACCAGTCCTCATGGTTCTGTGGATCAACTGCCTTGTTGAATCACTTGCTTCCAAGTTTTCCTTGCCGGCAAACCTTCTTGCAATTCAAGACATCCATGCTTCTGCATAGGTTTATTCAAGAAGATGAATACTCCACATGACTATAACAGTGTAAACGATTAATCCTTAAGATAACCTCCATGCTGGGCAAATGTAGTGCTTTCAGCAAAACTTCTGACCTGATGTATTGGGTTTGATCAGATTTCACATTGCAGATCCATCTAATCATGGATCTGTCATTGCGCTGTAGTTTGGCGAAAGAGGACTAGGTGGAGGCTAAGAATTCGCTGTCATAACATGATGCTTCTGATGCAGCTGTTATTCAACTTATCTCCAATGTAAAGGGGGACAGTTTGCGATGTTATCAGAGGCAACAGCTCATGAAAGTCCGCCTATGCTGCCTTCACATCTACTACCAGTGCTCAGCATATCTCCTAGCTAGCAGAGAGAATCTACTACCTCGAAAGTGCTGTCATGTCGTACCATCTCTTTGTGGGGATGACCGTCAATAGGGCGTGCCTGTTCCAAGTATCTCTTGCACTTGAAGTTGGGGTTAGGTTGTTTGTTTTCTTTTATAGCATATCAACCCTATTTAATGCCGAATACAGTCATTTTGGAAAATGTTTTTATGCTTCAAGTTCTATATATCTTCAAATATTTATTCATGGTGTTTCGTTTGGTTGTTTTGTAGAACAAAATTGTTGTTTTTGTTTTGGGCTTTGCAGAACATGATTGAGTTTTGCAAAGGGAAAGGAAAATCAAACAACATCAATGTTTGGTGCATTTTTGGTTAGAAAGCTAGTATCATCAGACAGCCTGATCTGGTAGCACCATGAAAGTTGGGTTTAACTTATTCTTCAGGTCATTACACTGTTTGTGGACCCATGATAGGCGGAAGTTACATTGTATCTCATTCTAACTGCATGCTTCGTATTTATTTCATCACTGTAGGATACACAGCAAAATCAAACCGCAGTTCCTAGGTGCACTCACACGAATCACACAAACACAAAAAAAATAAAACATTACAAATTAAAAGATAGCAACCCACAGTAGAGACACCACAAAATTATTTAAAATAAACAAACATATCAATGTTTGACAATGTTCAGCTAATGCGCAGCTCTAGGATAAAAAACTGTCTTTAAGTCGGTCGGTTTGTTGTAGATCTGATGAAACTTGAGTGCCCAACGAGAGGACAGTGGAATAAAACAAATGTTGTTCACGATTGAAAGTGTTCCCGGAATATTTTTTTCTTTCCTGAAGAAATGACAACTGGAGATATCCACCAAAGACAGCAGAAAACAGACAGTTATTTTTATTTTATTAATCACTTGCTTAATATGTTATTCACTGTGCTAAAAAATGATCATATACATTTGTGATGTGGTAAGAATGCATTTTAATTCATCTGATATGTCATTTTAGAATTTAGCGGAAATGTAAAGATAGTTTTAGTTGTGTGTTTTTGTTATCTTATGCTATTAAATTTCCTTCGTCTTTATGAAAAACTCTCTTCCAAAACAGAGCAGATCTTTTAAATAGTTGATATGAGAGGACTATTAACATACATCTAATTATTCACATAAATCATAAAAGATGGTATTAAAAGATGATAAACTGAATGGATAGATTCGATAGTACTGGACCATACAGCCCTCTACACTTAATCAAATATCATGGAATGCCAACACTATGAATTAAAATAGAATATACTTTCAATCAATCAACCAATACATGAAAGTATTTAAAATACATTTACTTTAAAAGATAAATGTCAATTAAAATTTACAATAAAAAAAAAACATTTATTCAATAATTATCTTCTCACTGTACAATTTCAATAAAGAAATTCAATTCTGAAAATAAAACATCTTTGTATGTAAGGGTTGTATATATTTAGTATAAATTTTTTATTCATGCAAACATTTCTGCCTACATATGAGCATATGTCTCAGCTAAAGCCGTAAACAGGCTGAATAGGTAGTCAGAAATGTTTGATTAAAAATTTAGACTAAATAAATATATCGCTCTAATTGAGCACTATTATACAAACACAGTAAGATACATAGGATTGTTAATTCAATCTCTATGAACAAAACTACACCTGGAATATATATATATATATATATATATATATATATATATATATATAGAGAGAGAGAGAGAGAGAGAGAGAGAGAGAGAGAGACAGACTCTGAAATCAGAAAAGATATAGAATAAAATATATTTAAGAAATCTATTCATAATAACGAAAAACCTTTTCCATAAAAAAGAAACAAACGCACGCGCACTAGAAAGAAAACCACAGGAAAGCCCCATTTGGACAACTGACCTGTGTAACGAATTTTGTAGTTGTGTCACTTAACGTCTTCAGCATGGGTGTGGCATGTGCATAAAATAAAGACATCCGATTCGCCATTTCATTCGACACTTCTGTTTCTCCTTCCTTGCTGTCCTGAAAAAAGAAACAAGATCGAAAGTCTTGAAATTAAAATTGTGATCTTATACGAATAAACGGAATGATTAAAAAAAAAAAAAAATTATGTTAATAAAAAGCGAAACTTCAAAACTCATTCCATTGTTATGTCT
Organism: Sepiola atlantica; assembly: GCA_963556195.1. Classification (NCBI taxonomy): domain Eukaryota; kingdom Metazoa; phylum Mollusca; class Cephalopoda; order Sepiida; family Sepiolidae; genus Sepiola; species Sepiola atlantica. The sequence goes on along the minus strand of OY744522.1, from coordinate 154,530,183 downwards.
TAATTTGTTACTATTCATGTTTACCTGTTACAAATCTGCATTGTATTGCCTTTAATAAATTACCGTTATATATAAACTACCCGGCGTTGCCTGGAGCAAAAGTGTAACATATTTCTATTAAAACTACTATCTCTCTCTTTCCCCAACCCTCTCTTTCGTCTCCGACCATCCCATTCTTCTCTCTGGGCATACACACACACACACAGAAATGAGTCAGCATAAGGGGATTAACTGTGAAAAAAATAATAAGAGTTACTTCCCTTTAGTTAAAGGCGGGGGGGGGGGGAGAAACAGACCCCCACTCCGACCAAATCTGTACCAGTTTAGTGTCAAAGAATGATTTAATTTTTTCTACATTTTAGATATTATTCAACCAGGGCAACGCCGATCAAGAAAGTACCAACTTTTGTAGTTTTCAAGTTTTAGCTGAACATACAAATACACACAGACAACTGCCCTAAATAATATATAGACATTTTTGTTTTACTGAGTCACCAAGGCCAAAAACCACCTGAGGATAAGATTAATAAGATGGATGAATATTAAATTTACTGTTAATTGAATACATATTGATATCCAAAATGAAAAAGTGTAAAAATCCTATTTAAAAAAAATAATTTACAAGTCAGCATCCTTTATCTTTCATTAATAGTTGAAAAAAAAAAAATCAATTACTTTGTGAAATTTTAAAGCTATTTTGAAGCATTTAAACTGTTGAATAGAAAATCATTTCTTGCTTTAAAATTCAATTTTAATGCATTTTGGTAAAAGTTATTTGTTGTATATTTGGTAATCATGCAGTAGAGTTAACAGCAGAGAAATTGAATAAATATATATATATATATATATATATACATTCAATTTCTCAGCTGTTAACTCATAACTGCATAATTAGCAAATACTCAAATAAATATAGGGATCTAAGAGTAAAAAGAAGTTTGAGAAACTGTAATGGTTATAAAAATAATGTTGGTGTCAAATCTATTCAAAAAAATAAACAAACTCCTATTATTTCTTTGTAAAATAACAATGATTAATGTTTCGGAAGTTTTTAGATAACGATTGATGATTTGTATTATTCGGACTACTATTCTCATTTTGGATGTTATTCTCATAATGTTTCGACCAATGTAACCTTCAACAGATGCATCTTGTCAAACTCGAGAATCTATATTGACATGTGGCGCAACAGATAAAGGTCTTAAGTAATAATAAGTAACACTTTTCTGGAGGTTGAAGGTGCAATCCTCACTCCAGGCGATACTAACTAAGAATAAAATAAAAAAATTATAAGACTTCTACCAGTTAATGGCTTACAGAATGAGACCAATCTACCCCTATGGGTTCAGTCTGACATTCCGTATAGATGCCTGAGTTTGACAAAGATTCCAGAGTTTGACAAAGATTCCAGAGTTTGACAAAGATTCCAGAGTTTGACAAAGATTCCAGAGTTTGACAAAGATTCCAGAGTTTGACAAAGATTCCAGAGTTTGACAAAGATTCCAGAGTTTGACAAAGATTCCAGAGTTTGACAAAGATTCCAGAGTTTGACAAAGATTCCAGAGTTTGACAAAGATTCCAGAGTTTGACAAAGATTCCAGAGTTTGACAAAGATTCCAGAGTTTGACAAAGATTCCAGAGTTTGACAAAGATTCCAGAGTTTGACAAAGATTCCAGAGTTTGACAAAGATTCCAGAGTTTGACAAAGATTCCAGAGTTTGACAAAGATTCCAGAGTTTGACCAAGATTCCAGAGTTTGACCAAGATTCCAGAGTTTGACCAAGATTCTGGAGTTTGACCAAGATTCTGGAGTTTGACCCGATGCATCTAAAAAAGGTTGGAGATTATATCGGTCGAAACATCCAAGATAAGAATAGTAGCTCAAATGATACAACAATGATTGATATCTGAAATATCAAATATGCACATAAAATATTTAATGAACGAAAAGAAGCAAATCAAAGAAATATCTTAATCTTTCTTACATCATTAGCCATTCTTTTTCGACTAACAGTTCGTCGGTAATAACTAAAGTCATTTTGGATTGCTGGGGTAGTCATCTGAAAAAGAGAAAGAATAATTGTATTTTAGAATCAAAGCAAGAATAGAAGCTGTCTCATTCAAACATAGATTTTAGTTACTCCGAAAGCATTAAACATCATAAAAGATGTCAATTACAAAAAATTGGTTAGAATCCTCAGGTTTAACTACTTTACTACACTGAAGAATTGTAACGAGATTACCGCTGGGGAGAGCTTGGGTTATGAGAAGTGTGTCGACAGAATTAAGGTACATTTTAGAATTTAGTTAGTAATGTGCTGATAGAATTCAAATACATTTTCACAATATTGTGATTTGAAAAGTAAACAACATTTGGGTTTTGTTAAAGAATGCTCGAAAACAAACAATTTGGATAGATACTATCACTGCAAAAAGAAAAGTTAGAACAGACATTGTCATTGGGTTACGAGGATATCCTGAGTGCTCTCTACCCTGGTGGGGTCCAGTTAGGGCGCCCACAGTACATAAAGAGATGAGTGCGAGAAAAAGATAATGTCGACATTATACCGTCAAATAAAGTAAGTGATGACATTTTTTTTCTGTGTTTAGAGTCTTGATTTGTGAAGCCTGCGAGGAAAAAGTTGCTTCCGGAAATGCTAGGAAGATGGAAAAATCTTTAAATCTTTTATATAACCTGGCATCCTCAACGAAGATCTGTGACGCATAATTATAGGAAGCAATGCCATACTTAACCAGCTGAGGAAGCTTACTCTTTCACATGTAGCAAATCCTCACGTATTAAAAAGATTGAAAGTTTTGGAAGCCATTTACATTCAATAATTTTATGAATAGAGATTAAAACATTACCTTAACAAGATTAGATATAATTTTATGACAATTTGGCTCAATTAATAATTGAATGACCAAACTATACCACCATCATCATATTCAATTTAATCTCCATTTTACATGCTGGCATGTGTTGGACGGCTTTAAGAAATTAACTTCCAAACTAATCATCTTTATTTATCCCTTTTTCTCTAAGGTCCATTCTTATAACTTCCTCCCATGTTTTCCTTGGCAACTGGACCAGCTACCTTAACTTTTCTACATCTACTAACCCAAGCACTCATCCATTTTTTCACCGTGGTCACACAATTGAAGTCTCCTGTTCTGCACACATCTTCCTATACTGTCCAGATTTAATATTCTTCTGAGGTAATCAGAATTAAACCTGTCTTTAAGACTCACATTACATATCCATCATATGATTCTAATATCATTTGACTCCATGCAACACATGTCCTCAACCCTTGCTGGCCGGGTTTCACTTCCTTACATCATCACACTGCATACACATACCTGATAGACTTTTACCTTGGTATACAGTGGTAATGCCTTGCTGGTTAGTAGTGGCATAATTTATCTGAACTTACTCCATCTACCCCTAACTCTTGCAATCACACTGACACCTGCTCCACTCTGTGCTTCATTGGTATCACCAAGGTAACAAAACTGTAATAATTAAATTTAACTTCCAAAATTCTATTTAGAAAATTTTGGTAAAAAAAAAACATGCAAAACAAAAATGAAAGTAAAACTATTCCCGGGTAATGCCGGGTAGGTACAGTTTTAAATAAAAGCTTGAGAATTATAGAATTGAATTGTTAAAATGGTATTAGAAGATTCTGAAAACTCACCTTGAGATCATCAAATTTCAATACAAAATCCAAAATTTCCGCAAACTGTTTGAAGAGTGCCTGCTGCGTCTCAAGATGTTGTCGTGATGTTAGGTTGGAAGAACATAACTCCCGCAGCAACACCGGAATCACATTTTCTGAAAGAAAAACAGAACATGAAACACCAATTCAGGAAAAAAACGTTTTTTGAATTTTTGGTTTTTGGTTTATCTTTCGTTATTCTTAATGCAACAGGGAAATTGCCCTGAATCAACGTTTTATAGCATACATAGATCAAAAGCTGAGGCAAGATAATTGAAAATAGAGTTAAGAAATAGGATAGAAAATCATAAAAGGATTAATAGAAAAAAAATTTAACTGAAAAAGGAGTTCCCGAAATTTAGGTTGATTTTTTTGCTCCTCATCCACTACCTAAGGCGTTGACACTGGTTGAAGATCTACCATAAGAAAGATACACAAGGTTGATATTTTAAAGTAAGCAATTTGGCTAAACATTTCCCATTGCAGGCCTGCCGTCTGCAACATGTATCTTTACATCCCACCAAACATTATGCATGTTTGCATGAAATGTTAGATTCATTGTAAATTATTCAATGATGAGGAACTGCTATTTCATACATGAAAGGGTTCATACGAGTGTTGGGACGATGAATCGGAAAAATCAGAACTTTTTGGGGTATTGGAATCAGTACCAGAATTGGAAAAATTTGAGCCTAATTTCAGATTCCCAAAACAATTCTTTTACTTATTTATTTATTTTTGTTTAAAACTTAGTTTTCTATTGCTGGCACAAGTGAAAAATATAGATGAAAATCTCATGAATTTATCAAAATCTTGGATACGATGTTCAAAGGGAAAACATCAAGTTTGTCTAATTAAAAAGAAAATTATATATAGATTTAAAAGTAGATGAGGACTCTCCACTAAATCCCCCCTCCCTAAAATGAATTTCTACTTTCTTTTTTAGTTGATTTTAGAATTGGAATCGAGAATATAGAAGAGAATTGGTAATTGTATCGAAATCAGGAAAACTTTTGGAATCGTCCCATCACTAGTTTGTACCTTTCCTAATGGGAAAGGCATGTAATAGAGTCAACTTTTAATCAAACTTCCTAGTTTGCAACCAAGTTTGGTCATTGAAACCTTCTCTTTGTATTTTCAAAATTACTTAATACTAACGAGATTCTTCGCACCAAGAGAATATTCCACTGGTTTTAAGGTTCAATTTCTGTTGATCCAAAACTTGAGACGGACAAGAAAAATAAAATTGGAAATAAAATAGAAAGATTGCAATTATTAAAACCAAAGTTTTTTTGAATATTAAGACAAAGAAAGGTTTCTACCTTGGATACACAAATGTAGAGAATAAGGTCAATACAAAAAGTGGAGAGAGGAATAGAGAGCCAGAAATAGAGAGGAGGAAAAGGAGAGGAGGAAAAGGAGGAAATAAACAAGAATTTAGGGTAAAAAACAAGAGGGGGAGAAGTAAAAAAGAGGGAGAAGGGTAAAAAAAAAAGAAGAGGGAAATAAGTAAAAACACAGAGGGGGGAAATAAGTAAAAAAAAAGAGGATGGGGGAATGAGTAAAAAAACAGGTGGGGGGGGGGGGGGGATGAGTAAAAAAAAGAGGGGGGGGGAGAGTAAAAAAAAACAGAAGAGGGAGGGGGAATGAGTAAAAAAAAAGGGGGGGGGGTGAAAAAAAAGAGATGGGGGAATGAGTAAAAAGCAAGAGGAGGGGGGAATGAGTAAAAAAACAAGAGGAGGAGGGAATGAGTAAAAAAACAAGGGGGGGGGGGGGTGAAAAAAAAAGAGATGGGGGGAATGAGTAAAAAACAAGAGGAGGGGGGAATGAGTAAAAAACAAGAGGAGGGGGAATGAGTAAAAAACAAGAGGAGGGGGAAATGAGTAAAAAACAAGAGGAGGGGGAAATGAGTAAAAAACAAGAGGAGGGGGGAATAAGTAAAAAACAAGAGGAGGGGGGAATGAGTAAAAAACAAGAGGAGGGAGGAATGAGTAAAAAACAAGAGGAGGGGGGAATGAGTAAAAAACAAGAGGGGGAATGAGTAAAAAAACAAGATGAGGGGGGAAATGAGTAAAGAAACAAGAGGAGGGGGGAAATGAGTAAAGAAACAAGAGGAGGGGGGAAATGAGTAAAGAAACAAGAGGAGGGGGGAAATGAGTAAAGAAACAAGAGGAGGGGGGAAACGAGTGAAAAAACAAGATGGGGGGGATGAGTAAAAAAAACAAGATGGGGGGGATGAGTAAAAAAAACAAGATGGGGGGGATGAGTAAAAAAAACAAGAGGAGGGGGGAAAGGATTAAAAAGAGAGGGGGAAAGGATTAAAAAGAGAGGGGGAAAGGATTAAAAAGAGAGGGGGAAAGGATTAAAAAGAGAGGGGGAAAGGATTAAAAAGAGAGGGGGAAAGGATTAAAAAGAGAGGGGGAAAGGATTAAAAAGAGAGGGGGAAAGGATTAAAAAGAGAGGGGGAAAGGATTAAAAAGAGAGGGGGAAAGGATTAAAAAGAGAGGGGGAAAGGATTAAAAAGAGAGGGGGAAAGGATTAAAAAGAGAGGGGGAAAGGATTAAAAAGAGAGGGGGGAAAGGATTAAAAAGAGAGGGGGGAAAGGATTAAAAAGAGAGGGGGAAAGGATTAAAAAGAGAGGGGGAAAGGATTAAAAAGAGAGGGGGAAAGGATTAAAAAGAGAGGGGGGAAAGGATTAAAAAGAGAGGGGGGAAAGGATTAAAAAGAGAGGGGGGAAAGGATTAAAAAGAGAGGGGGGAAAGGATTAAAAAGAGAGGGGGGAAAGGATTAAAAAGAGAGGGGGGAAAGGATTAAAAAGAGAGGGTGAAAAAGAGAGGAGAGACGGGACTGAAAAAGAGAGGAGAGACGGGACTGAAAAAGAGAGGAGAGACGGGACTGAAAAAGAGAGGAGAGACGGGACTGAAAAAGAGAGGAGAGACGGGACTGAAAAAGAGAGGAGAGACGGGACTGAAAAAGAGAGGAGAGACGGGACTGAAAAAGAGAGGAGAGACGGGACTGAAAAAGAGAGGAGAGACGGGACTGAAAAAGAGAGGAGAGACGGGACTGAAAAAGAGAGGAGAGACGGGACTGAAAAAGAGAGGAGAGACGGGACTGAAAAAGAGAGGAGAGACGGGACTGAAAAAGAGAGGAGAGACGGGACTGAAAAAGAGAGGAGAGACGGGACTGAAAAAGAGAGGAGAGACGGGACTGAAAAAGAGAGGAGAGACGGGACTGAAAAAGAGAGGAGAGACGGGACTGAAAAAGAGAGGAGAGACGGGACTGAAAAAGAGAGGAGAGACGGGACTGAAAAAGAGAGGAGAGACGGGACTGAAAAAGAGAGGAGAGACGGGACTGAAAAAGAGAGGAGAGACGGGACTGAAAAAGAGAGACAGGACTGAAAAAGAGAAGAATTGAAAAAGAGAAGAATTGAAAAAGAGCCAAATTTGATGAAAGACGGAGATTAAGTGAGAGAGAGAGTACATTTATCAGGCAGCTCAACTGGAAATGTGAAGTCATACTCTTTGTAGACACACACACTGGCAACATATCAACACACATCTAGACGGTGAAAAACATAATAAATGGCTGTGTGTTCTGACAATAAATTTTATGTAGATGTGGTCGGTTCATATTCTGGCAATAAATGCGATGAAAATGGTAAACACTTAAAGGGCAACAATTGGAACCATCCGCCCACTTCTCATGGTTGGTAGCATTTTCTGAATTGGGACCAAACATTGGGGGATGAGAGATACAGGTTAGATGGAATTATTAGCTTTTGCAATTATTTTGGAACCTTTATTATTTTTGTCTCCTCGCATTGTGTTTCTGCTTATTTCTATGAGGTGAAGAAAAAATAAATAAAAAAGAAGAGGAAACGTTAGAGATTCTTCGTTCTTTTTTTTTTGTGGCAATCGTGCATGCAATCACTAAACGTGTTAATTAGAAATGTGGATTGCAGGGTGGCACATCATAATGGTGGGTATCAAAGTAAACAGGTGGAGTAGAAGAGAGAAACTTGATTGAAATAGATGGTTCTCCGTTGTTTTACTTTAAGCGAAGAAGGACTTTTAATCAGTGTAATGAGGTTGCTGGCACAGACTGTTGGGTTGGCATGCTTTATTCAAGTTTCATCAGGGCTTAAGGTATGAATCTCTCCCTCCTCCAGTGATAGGTTTGGGTGAATTGGTAGAGTAGAGTTGACTCTCAAACCTTATTGGACAACTAACCTAAGAAAAGAAAAATATCTATAAAAGGCCTGGAAGGGGGTGGACTGTCAGATTATATCTCTCCTAATGTGAATGCTAATGAAGATCCAGTGGCCAGAACGTGTAATTCCTTAATGGTCAAGACACACACACTAATATATATATATATATATATATATATATATATATATATATATTAGATTCTCAAATTTTGTTCCAGAAATAAATGTTCAACAATGTCCGTTTTATGTAATTTTGCTAATAAAGATGATTTTCTAAAATGCGTGTACATAAAATGGAGGTTGTTGAATTTCCGGAACTAGATTTTAAAAATTATAATTAATGTTTTAAATTTTTAGAATCTACCCTGTTAATATATCCCATTAATTATTGAGTTTATATTTTACTGCAGTATTGAAACATATTTTAGGTATTTTTTTACTAAATGTATATATGGATTAATCTCACTCAGGGTAACTCAAGAATTGTTTTAGTTCAAAATAGTCCTTATATATATATATATATATATATAAGAAAAGTTTTTAAAAATAGATGAAATCGTGATGAATTTCCCAATCCTTGTGTTTGTGTGTGGAGAGAGGGCAACAACAAAAACAAAAAACAAATTAAGAGAAAGAGTGTGCATTCTTTATGAAACAAAAGTCATCGAAGTCACCCCCATCCACCTCATCATGATTCGTCTGAAGTCTTAGCCTTCATGGCAAAATTAACATTTTCAGAGTGAACTGTTATAAAAGAGAAACGAAAGGTAACACAACACGGAGAGAGGAAGAGCGAAAAAAACAGGAAGCAAGAAAGATAAAGCAAGAAAGATAAAGCAAGAAAGATAAAGCAAGAAAGATAAAGCAAGAAAGATAAAATCCAGCGAAATAGCAATGGAAAAATAAGGAAGTAAGGCTCTAGCGGTTTGGCAGAAATTAGCTTTTTATTAAAAAAAACAAATAAAATAAAACTGATTACAATTTTGACCAAAAAGCAGAGAGCCATAGAAGGCTCTAGCAATTTGAGCGTAAATCCGCTTTTTCTGGATTAAAATAAAAGTAGAATTCTGATGTATATAGTTTGCAGCTATTTCGCTTCTACAGTTTAAGAATTTTTTTTACATCTTTAAACTTTAAAATTTCTAGTTTCTCGCTCAGACATAATCTATATGATCGTCTAAAAATCTACATACCTTAGTACACCTTAAGATCTTACACTCAACTACCATAGAACATTGACTATATTTAAGTTCCCAAAAATGGTCAGATAGTGATGTACTATGTTTTTAGTTAAACGTACTCTTGTGATTATAAAATCTTTAAAAATAAAATCTAATGGGGTTTAACCTATGTAGTATTTTTTGTTATTCGGGTTTTCAATAATGCATATTGAAGCTTGCTTTCAAGCCTCTCCTCTGACACGCCAGTCCCTTTCAAGCCTCTCCTCCAACAAGCAAGTCACTTTCAAGCCTTCCTTCGACATGTCGGTCGCTTTCAAGACCTTGTTCGAAATGAGCTGATACATGGCCATCCCTACTACAGGCCAGGCAATCGTGCAACTGGGGTCTTTTACTGGGGGCCATGTGAAGTTGCAAACTATATCAACTGGTGCGGATCCTTTTTTTCTTTTTAACCACAATATACAAGTAATGATCTTTTGATATAAGTACAAAATCTCTAAAAAAAAAAAATCCAACATTGAAATAAAAATTCTTCATTGAAATATGCATTTGCCTTTGTTTATTCAAAATTACCTGTCTCTTAATTTATAGGAATTTGTCAATTGTCAAATTTATCAATTAGCTCATTGTGGTTCTTATTATTTGGTATGTAAAACACATAAAAACATCAAACTAATCTCACAGAGGAATTTTACCTTTGTTTGCAACTTCTATATCGAATATTTAAGAAAATTCACATGGCCCCCAGTAAAAGACCCCAGTTGCACGATTGCCTGGCCTGTAGTAGGGATGGCCATGAGCTGATACGAATAACTGCTTGCCTTTATCATAATTAGCGTAGTCATTATGCACGACACAGGCGATCCTATGTCTCTTATAGGCTCTGTTTATTACATAAGAGAAAGCGGATCTGGTTATGGTAAGGAAATAAAATTAATTTAATTCTTTGTCTTCCTTTCATGAGTTAATTTAAAAAAAAAATTTATCGCTACCAACGTGATGTTGTCAACCACAAGGACAAGAAAGAATGGCCAACACCTATGGCTTCACTGTGGGGATATGTAATATGTATATTATAATAACTTAAGACTAATAATAATAATGACGGTTCATAATACCTACTACAATGATAAAAGCTGAGCTTACAAAAGTGGGCTGCTAAAATCTAGGTTAAGATTGGAATGTAATTCTAAATGTGCTTTTGGAATTCAGGTGTTATATTAACAGATCGTGAGTTAAGAGTTTAATTGAAAAATAAACATTTGTCATGTGTTGTTTAAAAAAGGAATGCGTGAAAACAAAGACCATTTTAATACTAATAAACAATAAAGCAAAGATTGTCGAGTTGCTAGGACGTCCTCTGTTTACAAATAGGTGAGGTTCGGCCAGATGTCCACAGTACATAAAGAAATTATTGTGGGAGTAAGATGTTGATACACACCAGCAATAAATGTAAGCAATGGAAAATCCTTTGTGTTTCGAGTCTTCGTTTGCGATGAAACCTGTGAGAGCAAGTATTTCTCAAAATGTTAGACAAATTCACCGGCCAAAGGAAACAAGTGATGCTTTTCAGTTTTGTGTAACGTGGCATCCTCAACGAAGATATTGGCTCTGTGACACATAACCATACGAAGCAATGTCACACATAACGATTTTGGCAATTTTACAGACCTTCATGTGTGGTCCCCTGTAATGATAGGGGCCAATATGTTACAATGGAACCAAAGTAGAAAACACAAAAGACCGACTTACCTAAACTGATAGAGAATTCATAGAATTCTTTAAGTTTCAAAACCATTGGGTAGACAGCTAACCAAGCATTTTCCTGGTGTTCTTCATTCTGAGGGAAAGAAATTGCCTGCAACAAATGGATGAAAAATTCAAGTTAGTCAGTGAAAAGCAATAAAAATATACATGTCGAAAAATGTGAAAAAATATCTGACTAAATAATGATCGTCATGACAACACTAAAATAAATAAAAGAACAAGTTGCAATCATTTGTTGGTGTTGATGACGATATGATGATGATGCTGCTAGCGATATGATGGTGAAAATGGGGCAGGGAGTTTATCAGGGAAGCGTATTCACTCTGCCTTAGTTAAAGAGCGTAGTTAAAGAACCACGAGAAGACATATTTATATCTGCCACCGACAGCGAATGGAGACCAAAATTTCAACTGAAGCTTATGGGTGTAATTTAAAAAAAAAGTTAAGTTCTTAATTTTTTATTTTTTTATTCCTGAACTGTGTCTTAAATTTTAGTAATTCTAATCATGTTACCAAATTTACTTGTATCTACCTTGTGTTTTTTAATTTAATTTTGAGTTGCAATTTACCCATTTTTCTCCGTAGTATTCATTGTATAAAGAGTTAACAAGTTTTTCTCAGCTGTTACCCTGCTGGTTGTCTATTTCTTATCTGTGCTAACTTGTGAGAGGGAAACATACCATCAATTTCTGTTCCCTCTGATAAGTGTACAGTGAACTTAATATATACATATATATGTATATATATATTTCATCCTGCGGGGGCTCGGAAATACCCGACTAGTACACGGGTGCAGGCTATCCTCTCTCGGAGTGTTGGACCCGTAGACCTTGTCAGGTCATCCATCTAAGAGAAGGAAAACTATGACAATAAAACCTTGCTACTAACCACTTACGTCTTGGCAGCAAACCGTTGGGGAGGGAGGCCTCCTTAGTCTTGATCGACAACCTTCCTAGAGCTGGAATCTTGAACAAAGTTTCCGGTTTGCAAACCTATAATTGCTTAAGGAGTAGATGGGCTACTCCTTCTTTGTCTATTAGCCAGGCGTAGAGATACAAGCACTGGGACGTCTCTAAAGACGCCTAGTGCTTGGCGAATTGTTTCTTGACTAGGGCAATGAACGCTGTCTCTCCTTCTCTCAATATTTATAGTTTTAAAAAGAATTAAATTACTACAATTATAAATAAATAAACAAATACATAAAAAAAGAGACATATTCATTTTATTTATTTAAAGAATATTTAGTTGATAATGACAATTATTTTTGGGGAAGAAAAGTCATTTTTTTCTTAATAGTATTGACCCTGACAGACATTTATGTTTTCAAACGGAATGTTATTATAACAGTAAATTATACAAGTTGATGTAGAAAGCCCCATGGAAATACCACGGGGTCCCACTAGTTACTATTAATAGCGATTTTTCTAAACATTAATTGGGAGGTTTGCATCAACTGCAATCAAATGTTCCCGGGCAACGCCGGGTCGGGTTTCAGCTAATTAAAAATAAATCTGTTGTAACGATCGTTGATAAGTAATACAAAATAGATATAATAAAAACCCTAACTAACTATTCGAATAATAACTAATACTACACACCCCTATTCTAGTATCAGACAAAAAATAGACTAGCGCTAACTTGCAGCATTCATAGATTTATTTTGTAATGCGTATCAGTGTCTCTGTGAGCTGGTTTGTCCAATCAGCTCGCAGGGCGCATTGGTATCATTAGTTCCCTAAGAGACTAGTTGAGCTTCCTTAGGATATTCCAGATGAAGAGCAGACGGTACCCTGGCACGAGCCAGTAAGGATCGCCTCAGCCTCTCTTCTGCCTCCTTGCCCACTGGACACTCATGGCGCCTGTTATCTTCGCCTGAAGATATTTGAACTTCTTCTTTCGGACACTGTCCTAAGTTTATTTCACCTATACCCAAAAAGTATAGGTAACCTTAAATATACAAATAAACCCATTTCGTTTGTTGTTGTAAAAAAGGTTTCGTTTGTTTTGTTAATTCATTTTGTGTGTTAAAATAAGATAGAGGATTTGTTATCCCCTATTCTTACAAACTATTCGAATAAATAATACTACACAATTTATTTAATTCTAATATAAAAAAAATAAAAAAAACAACTTATAAACTGCTCAAATAATTATTAATATGCAACTTCTTAATTCTAAATATGTACATCAGAAAAAAAAAAGGCTCTTAAGAACGTGGTTTACCGGCACACCTAAAGTGCAATTAAAAGTGAAACTGCATATTTATAATATCAAGCTTGGCCTTGTTTTCCATACAGCCAAGAATTTGGTGCATGCCGTGCGAAATAAACTAATAAGTTAACAGGTGGAATGATAGTTATGCAATCACATAAAACACTTTCCGGTTGGATTACAATTCTAGTGGCAGTGTTAGAGGAAAGCTGCCAAAATTAACCAAAGAATGCAATGAGTGGCTTGTGCTGAGAGTCAATATTTTGAGAAAGATGGTGTTATCAAAATGGCGAACAGGATGTCACAGGCAGGGCAGCACACGTGTTAGAAATTGACACAATTATTTGGTCAGAAAACAGATTAAGTGTAAAGAGAGCATTAAAAATAAAAGAGACATGATGAAGCAATCACAAAAAGGGATGCACATATATCCAGCTGGAACGAAGAGCTAACAGGTGAAAGAAGTTTCTGACAGATATCAAAGACAATGTACAAATATCATACACTATGATTAATGACAAAAGAGAAAAATAATTTTAAACATCTCTTCCAAGTAACCTTTCGTTTCTCTCTAAAATTACCTCCCCTTTCTTTCAAGTTTCGGTCTACCTCTCAAGTGCACCCCCTCTCTTAAGTTATCCCTCTCTCCCTCTCCACCTATCTCCTTTTCTCTCGCTCTCAAGCTATCTCCTTTTCTCTCGTTATTCTTCTCAAACTATCTCCTTTTCTCTCAAGCTATCCCTCTTTCCCTCTCCAGCTATCTTTTTCTCTCCAGCTATCCCTCTCTTCCTCTCCAGCTATCTCTTTTTCTCTCAAGCTATCCCTCTCTCCCTCTCAAGCTATCCCTCTTTCCCTCTCCAGCTATCCCCTTTTCTCTCAAGCTATCCCTCTTTCCCTCTCCAGCTATCTCCTTTTCTCTCAAGCTATCCCTCTTTCCCTCTCCAGCTATCTCCTTTTCTCTCAAGCTATCTCCTTTTCTCTCGCTCTCAAGCTATCTCCTTTTCTCTCAAGTTTACACTCTGCCCCTTTCAAGCTATCTCTTTTGCTCTCAAGTTTACACTCTCTTCATCTCAAGCTATCCGTCTCTCTCAAGCTTTCCATCTCTTCCCTTCAAGCTATCTCCTTTTTTTCTCTACAGTTATTACACTTTTCCTCTCAAGCTATCACTCTCTCGCTCTTAAGCTATTCTCCTCTCTTTTAAGTCCCCTCTCCCTAAAAATAAAAAAATGAATCTAATTATTTTTTGTTCAGTTTCGTTTTTTGAGAAAAGTCATTATCATTAAAAGAGTTTTATGTACAATTGGAGATATTTTTTAATTTACTATTTGTTCTCAAAAACTCAACTTTAGAAAATCTTTTCAGAGTTAACATAATTAGAGCTAATTAATTACTTTCCATGACAAAAAATGTCTGTCCACTGTTCATGCTTTCCACATTCAGTGCAAACCTCATCATAGCCACCCTAATTCTAAATTACTTTGATGATTGTTTATAGCAACCAAAAAAAATTGGACTAACACATTCTCCATCATGGCATTGATCAATTTCAATCTAAATACTAAAACCTTAATTTAGAACCAATCAATAGTAAGGATTTTTACCAAACTATTGGAGAAGAAAATTGATAGTGTGTACACCAGAATGCCAAAAGCTGCTCTTAACATCTTCTGGGGAGAGCACCCCCACAAGAGAGCAACTCTACAGTCACTTTCCTCAGATCTCAGCCCTAACTAGAGAAAGAAAGAACCAGATTTGTTAGTCATCAATGTTCTTTCGTGGATGCCAAAACAGGGATGTGGTTCAGTGGGGAGACCACACAGAACCTACTAATAGAGACTCACACTGCACTTATGAAGATCTCCCTGGTTGAATTACCTCCTAGACACTATCCTCGAATGTCTTCGGTCTCTCTGTACAAGGGTTTATTTTATAACTTGCCATGAGGATACTTCACCCTACAAGTAATACATTGGCTATACACTGGCTCATATGAGGAATAGTGCACCTTCTCTTAGTGGTGTTACCTCAAGTAACAGCACTTTACTGGATACTCCACCAGACCAGATGAATAATTGTCCTGGAATCCAGAAAAGACCACAATAAAGATAAACCATAACATAGTTAAGGGGTCAATTGGGGAGAGTAAAATTAATGTTTTTACTGCTTTACTAAGTCAACATTTGAGAGATAGAGGAGAATCTTGATTGAACAATCGGATATCTATGTATCTCATATAGAAATCAAGTGTTAGCCCCAGAAAGGGGCCCCTTGATTTCTAAGAACTTACTGAAGTAAAACTTAATGAAGAATAGATTGAGATTGTAGTCAGGAGGATCTGTGACGCTCCAACGACTAGATGAATAGCAAGGAAGCTAATTCTGTATTTTACACTTTTTTTTTTTACTAACTCATTTTGCTTCATTTATTCATTTTTTTAAAAATTTTTATGCGAGCTGTACCTACTCGGCGTAGCCCAGGAATCATTAATGCCATTTTAGTTTAAATTCTTAAATAAAAAATAACAATGTGTAAGTCATGAAGAGACAGAAAAAAATGTAAGGGAGATAACTGATATTTTTAACTTCAAGTTAAAATAAGAATTATCTCCCTTAAATTTTTCAGCTTTTTAGGTCATTAATCTTTGCCGGAATAATTATTTTCAGAAAGAAAGTAAAGCGAATTAATTTTTTTAGTGTAAATAACATGCCACAAGGATGAAAAGAAATCGCTAAGCAGAATCAAATAGCGATTTGTCATACATTTCTATTTCGGTCTAACATGGAAAATCCAACAAGATAACTTTATATATTAAACAACCATTTTTTATTATGTTATGTCACACTTACCATACCTATTGTAAAGGATTCATTGAACACAAGCTGCAATTTTAGTCATAACTGGGGGAGAGGTGTTTGAAGTATACCTTTCCCATTGGTATTACAATAATTTAATGCGGTAGATCGGAGTGGATTTGAACTCAGCTTAGCTGATTCAATAGTGTAAGCCAGTTTATGCATGTATGGTTCAACTATACATAACACAAAAGCTGTTAAACAAGTTAAATAATCACTCCATGAACCGAGTAAGTAACTATTTAGTAGAAAAAAAAAATGATGCCTACTTTTCTGAGTGTTGTCTGAACGTGTGTTTTTTTAATTTTTTAATTTTTTTTTTATTTTTTATTTCTTCCATTTTCTGTTGAATACTAAATTAAAATAAATTTCGCTAGAATTCTTTTGAAACTCGTTGACAATACAAAATAAAAATAGTAACCAAAAATTAAATCTTGTGTTTAAAATCTGCGCCCAGTTTCATTTTTGACTTTTTCAATTTAACAACAACAACTGTTTGCATTTATTCTCTTTCTATACTACTCAGCTTCGCCCAGGGTTCTAAGGTCCTTAAACTACGTAGAATACAGGAAATTTGTTGAAATAAAACATTTTTTTTGCAGCCTTTTGAAGGTTTAATAGTTATATTGATGAAACCCTAAAAAGGCTGACTCGACAACGAAAGATGTAATTATTGAAGACGAAACGTGACGTAATGCAATATACATGGCAGTGAAATATCAAAGAATCCAGAGATTTCCTAATTATTTCGCCTCTTTTTCCAACCTATGACAGCACTCCAATAAATGATTTGATGATAGGATTTGAAACTAAAATGTTTAAGCACCATTAAGGAATTAGAATTCATTAAACAATCTTTTTTTAAAAAAGTTAAAAAAAATTTTTTTTTAAATTAAATCGTTAAAAACATTAACAATTCTAAACAAATTTTTTTTAAAGCAGATAAAACAATGTTTTTATAAAATTTTAAAAAAAAGTACAAAAAATTAGACATCAATAAAAATGACTATATAGAAACAATAGATAATAAAGTAAAATAATAACAGATAAACTAAACATTAGTTATGGGGTAAGTAAATTAAAGTTGAAAGAACCTTATAGCATCCTAAAAAAACATAACGAAGACAAACAACTGATTAACCCAATTAGACAAGAAATAGGGAAAAAACTTTTCCCCCCAAACTAATAAAATGATTAAAGAGAAGTTGGGCTTTAATCAATGGATCAAATCATGGATCAAATCATGGATCAGTAAAATTGAAAATAAAGACAAATGCATATTTATACTACTACTATTTAGATTATTCGGACTACTAGTTTCATCTCGGATGTTATTCTCACAACGTTTCAGCTCATGTAACCTCTGACCTACTTAAGGTGTGTCTTGTCGAACTCTGGAATCTATACGGAATTTCGAACTGAACCCTATATTTAATTGACGGGGGTAGATTGTTCTTGTTCCATCAGTCATGACTGGATAGAATTTTAAAGTAATTGTTTTATTTTATTGTTAGTTAGTATCGCCTGTAGTGAGAATTGAACCTTCAACCTCCAGAAGACTGTCACTTAAAACTGTTTATTACTTAACAACCTTGTGGACATGTGGCGCAATGGACAAAATTGTTAAATAATAATCAGTTTATGGTCGGAGAGATAGAGAGAGAGAGAGATAGAGAGGGGGAGATAGAGAGGGGAAGAGAGAGATAGAGAGGGGGAGAGAGAGATAGAGAGGGGGAGAGAGAGATAGAGAGGGGGAGAGAGAGATAGAGAGGGGGAGAGAGAGATGGAGAGAGAGGGGGGAGAGAGAGGGGGAGAGAGAGGGGGAGAGGAGGAGAGAGAGGGAGAGAGAGGGAGAGAGAGAGGGAGAGGGGGAGAGAGAGGGAGAGGGGGAGAGAGAGGGAGAGGGAGAGGGGGAGAGAGAGGGAGAGGGGGAGAGAGAGGGAGAGGGGGAGAGAGAGAGAGAGAGAGAGAGAGAGGGGGAGAGAGAGAGAGGGAGAGAGAGAGGGAGAGAGGGTGAGAGGGAGAGAGGGAAATTTTAAAAACGTTACACTTTTTCTTTTCTTTTTTAACTCTTCTATTATGTTATCCATTCCTCCCGGGCAATGCCAAGTAACCCTGATAGTTAGATTTATTTTTACTTTGTTAAACATTTCAGTTTGAAACGTTTTCTTTCTTATTTCTCTTTTAATTTCACTAAGACGTTATTTCATATATGAATATTAGTGCGAACACAGGCAAAGCATAATTTCCTTGTCATTTTGAACGGAGTGTGTACATTTGTATATAGATAAAGGGATTTAAAATGCACATCGATGAGTTCATATGACTAAATTGTCACAATTGAGTCATAAGTGAAACATACACCTTCATAAGCCGTAGAGCAAGTTTAGAAACCAACACAATTGAAAAGAATTTGAAAAATAAAATACAAAGGAATATATAGGAATGGTGGCCATCTCTACAAACAGCTATTTATGAAAAACGATTTTTCTAGTTATTTATGATCTAAATAACCTGTACATTTACTCCATATCTCTTGAACACCTAACAAGCAGTGACAATGGAGGTACAGGCATGAAATATAAAGCCTATTTAAGTAAGCGACAAGTTTTTGCATTAAGAAGCCAGCAGAAGAATGAATGAAGAAAAAAACTGAATAGGATAAGGTATTGAGTATATATATATATATATATATATATATATATATATATAAAATAGATCTTAGGTAAACTTTATTACATGATCATTTACGCTCCAAGAATTCAAGATAACAGTTTGTGTACGATTGCTTCTGAGATGATGTTTTTATTAATATCGTTTCACTTCATCAGCAGAGTATAGACACCAACTTAGAAGCCAACAGTCAGCATCAAGGCCATAGAGTTGAGCACTCCCAATTATACAGCAAATTAGATAGGATGACGACAGTATGGATAAACAGTACAGACAGAGTACAAGATAATTTATACAGATATACAATGGAACTCAAAGGGGAAAAAACGGATGTTAGATTAAGTGGAAAGAAAAAAAACTCTTCAAGGAAAAAGAAAAACATTTATCTTTTTTATATAAAAACAACAATTAGAAGAAAGATTCACTCCCCATGGAGAATTATGAACATACATAATCATATACTGTGAAAAAAGTAGTTTATTTATCAATGGTGGAAAGATTCAGTTAATATAGGGCTTGCAAGTGTGCGTGTGTATATATATATATACATGCATTTTTCATGTTAGCAATGCATTTGACACAATGATATTTGCTTCTGCCTAGCCAGTCAATTACGTCATTTATCAGTCTCTGTTCTTTACGTTTACGAATGGCTGATACCCCCCCTCCTCTTAAATAGAACTCTTTATCAAATCTCCAGTGGAAAAACCTGGGTAACTAAAATGTATGCTTAAGTGTATAGTATGGAAATAATAAATGATATTCTGCTCTTGTATTTCACAATCGAACACGAAATTATATATATATATATATATATATATTATAATATAAAATGAAGTAATAAAATAAGGTGTCAATCAAATTTTATTAGAATTCAAAGTTCATGCAAAGCATCCTTAAGTCCTTAGCTCATGAGTTTTCAAAGATAATTCTTCTCTTCAGAGGACCATTACCGCAGTTATACTACTACAGGCAATAAAATTACGCTTTGAAAATATATAAAATTATATACACAAATATATAAAAATACATAACATCAAACATATCAATCCAAAAACATACTTTTGTTGAATCCATACATTTTATATTATAATATTAATGCTCTATCCAGTATATTGAGCTTCAGTTTTTTTATCCGGATGTTTCACTAATTATAAGATATTAGTTGACGCTTATATCTTTTGTTGGATTGCTTCATATATATATATATATATATATATATATATATATATATAAATATATTGTAAATACCCGCCGACTTGGCATTTACAAAGTTAAATTCCTCCTAACTTCCAAGCTAATTTGTAGTGGCCAACGTGTAACGCTCTTGACTGCGAATCAGTGGCGATTTGTGATCGGAGTTCGCGCCCTCCGACATAAAGAAAGAGGCAAAATGCCTTCAAAAACCATATGTTAGATGCAGATATTTTTTATTAAAATCAAAACATTTTTTTTTTAAATCTTGACTTTTTATATATACTATATACTATATATATACATATATATACCATATATATACCGTATATATATACTATACACCGTATATACACATATATATACTATATATACACATATATACTATATATACACATATATACTATATATACACATATATACTATATATACACATATATACTATATATACACATATATACTATATATATACATATATACTATATATATACATATATACTATATATATACATATATACTATATATATACATATATACTATATATATACATATACTATATATATACATATATACTATATATATACATATATACTATATATATACATATATACTATATATATACATATATACTATATATATACATATACCATATATATACATATACACTATATATATACATATATACTATATATATACATATATACTATATATATACATATACCATATATATACATATACTATATATATACATATACCATATATATACATATACCATATATATACATATACCATATATATACATATACTATATATATACATATACTATATATATACTATATATATACATATATACTATATATATACATATACTATATATATACATATATACTATATATATACATATATACTATATATATACATATACTATATATATACATATACTATATATATACATATACTATATATATACATATACTATATATATACATATACTATATATATACATATATACTATATATATATATATATACTATATATATACTATATATATATATATATATATATATACTATATATATACTATATATATATATATATATATATACTATATATATACTATATATATATATATACATATATATATATATACATATATATATATACACATATATATATATATACATATATACTATATATACATATATACATATATATATACATATATATATACATATATACATATATATATACATATATACATATATATATACATATATACTATATATATACATATATACTATATATATACATATATACTATATATATACATATATACTATATATATACATATAGACTATATATATACATATAGACTATATATATACATATAGACTATATATATACATATAGACTATATATATACATATAGACTATATATATACATATAGACTATATATATACATATAGACTATATATATACATATAGACTATATATATACATATAGACTATATATATACATATAGACTATATATATACATATAGACTATATATATACATATAGACTATATATATACATATAGACTATATATATACATATAGACTATATATATACATATAGACTATATATATACATATAGACTATATATATACATATAGACTATATATATACATATAGACTATATATATACATATAGACTATATATATACATATAGACTATATATATACATATAGACTATATATATACATATAGACTATATATATACATATAGACTATATATATACATATAGACTATATATATACATATAGACTATATATATACATATAGACTATATATATACATATAGACTATATATATACATATATACTATATATATACATATATACTATATATATACATATATACTATATATATACATATATACTATATATATACATATATACTATATATATACATATATACTATATATATACATATATACTATATATATACATATATACTATATATATACATATATACTATATATATACATATATACTATATATATACAGGGTGGGCCAAAATAAGGGTCCTATCTTTAAATTTGAATAACTTGAATGTGAATAACTTCCACAAAATAAAAGTTAAACTCACCAAACTTTATGTGTGTGTAGACTGACCCTTCCGAGATTTTTTGAAATAAACAAAACAAATTTTAGCCGAAAAACACTTCTTAAAACTTACAAAAACTAAAGTATTGTTTTTTACACTGTTTTGAGTTTTTTAAGCAAAAATAATGTTTTCTAAATGAGGGTACGTTCCTTAGGGCTAATACGGCTCATGCTTGCTTCGGAAGGGGTCCTTTATTTATTCTAAAAAAAAAAAAAATTTAAAAAGTCAATAAATAAAAAAGTTATGAATTTTTTAAAATAGGACCCTTATTTTTGCCCACCCTATACATATATACTATATATATACATATATACTGTATATATACATATATACTGTATATATACTGTATATATACATATATACTGTATATATACATATATACTGTATATATACATATATACTATATATATACATATATACTATATATATACATATATACTATATACTATATATATACATATATACTATATACTATATATATACATATATACTATATACTATATATATACATATATACTATATATATACATATATACTATATACTATATATATACATATATACTGTATATATACATATATACTGTATATATACATATATACTATATATATATATGAAGAAGCCTCAAAACAATAACCTCCCATTTTTTAGTAGGACAAAGGTAGCCCTCACCACACACACCCACTGATAAATGTACCCATTGATTCAAAAATAGTGGACAGATTTTAATGAAATCTTGAATATAGACATTAAGGAGCAGAATGGACTACATTTGATTTATTATTTATGGGAGCAGAGAGAACACCCCCATTTCTCTTTAGAAAATAAATGTACCCATAAAAGTTACTTCTTCGTTCTTACTATACTGTTGCATGTGGTGTTATTCCTCCCACGCTAACCTGGAAAATGCCAGGTAACCCTGCTGATTGTTTATATGTTAACTGCTACCCTTTATTATTGAAAGCTATACTAGAGATTTTTTTTTTTGGCACTTGTACATGTTCCGCACTAAAATAATCAAACAAGAAAAAAATAACCTGCCACATTATTAGGATTCATACGCAGAAGAGATCACGAAACGCAAAACCTCAAAGTCAGCATTCGTACAAGCGAGATGACAGCAGATGTCAAAAACATTCGACAGAATCGTAGAAAATGGCATCTGTGAATAATAAGAAAACGGTAATTACTGGTAGAGCCGTTTTACTCACTTTAGAGGAATAACAAGAATGAAATTAGAAGCATAAGGAGTTTCGAGATCATACACGGGGGGGGGGGGGCGTGAATTTGCAAGATATACATACAATTCAGTTCATGAACTCTACAATAAAGCTTGTAATTAGCAACGTTTTTCTCATGAGACAGGAGTATATTAAGGAGCATATCAAGGCGAAAATGATCACGGTTTATGTGAAGCAGGTTATATAAATAATAAAATAATTGACAATAGCGATATCATCAAATGTTCAGAAGACAATATTACAAGGGAAGACCAAGACAATAGAAGTAAAAATATACTGGGTACTTATTGTATGTATAAAAAGTGACATAATGGAAGTCTCTTCTGAAGATGGAATCATTATATTAAGTGTGAGCTGATCATCGTTTGTCTCCCTAAGGCTTTTTTCCCCTATATACTTTAATAACACAAAATACATGCTCCAATATACCTTAGTTCTGGGATTGAGTTATGTTTGAAAGAAATTCTGTTTTAATTGTTCTAATTAGCTGTAATTTATAATCACCTATCTCTCTCTGATATCTTTGTATTTCTCTCACCCCCTCTCGCTATGTTCATTCAACCACTCTTTAATATTTCTTGACGTCTCTGAGCATCTAGTTTACATACATGTGTCTGAACACATCACAAACACATATGTAAATTAGATGGGAAAATAACAAGTCTCTTTACTTCTATATAATAATAATAATATAGAAGTAAAGAGACTTATTTTTGTTAAGCAAGAAGAATGTCTTAACAGATTAATGAATTTTTGAATGAAATCAAAGTAGAATAAATGGTGGTAGTGAGCCAACGTGTTTATAGAAAAATTCAATAAGTTAAAGTGACAATATTATCAAATGTACAGAATATAATTTTGCCGTAGACATGCTGATACAAAAAATAATTTAATCGGACTATATGCATGTTTTACTGTCACTATCTCTGTACTACTGTAACACTTAGAATCTTACAAGCTATTTCTTCATCAGTTACTTGCTTAAAAATCAGGTCCGAGATATTCAGGATATGCCCACACCTCAGAAAATACTTATAACTTGGACCTGAGAAGCCAGCAACCAGCTGCTCTAGATCAAAGTATGCCACAGGATTTCCGGAACAGAGCAGTAATATCTGTGAAACTTGATAAGACTATGTGAGTATATACGTGCTTGTATACACGTGTGTAACTTTATACACGCACATATACACTAATACAATACCCGTCTTGGGACTAGTATAAGCAATAAATATGGCATTAGTTTTAAATTTTAATGTTTTTCCTTCTTTCTTGGGGGGGGGGGAGAGTATGGTACAGTTTTGATGGCATCCCCTAAATGGCAAGGTTTAAAAAAATAAGTAAATAATGCGCCCACATTACTAACACTGTGGCCTAGAATACATATTCCATAATGATAAGTTTTATAGTTTAGGATCTTACCAAGCACATACATATTATTGACATTCACACGCGTGCACCAATCCTTTTAAAAATCTAATTCTTAATATAACTCAATATTTTATGTGGAGCAATTCTTTTCTCTATTAATTTTTTTGCATCTAACTTAAAAAAAAATTTTTGGAGGGAGGGTGCTAGTTTGAGTGTGCCCCCCCACCCCCCTATATGGTAAAGTTTACATGTTATTTACCGTGTTGCTGAGAATATTTATTCTAAAATTCATAATGATTGGTTCATTAGTTTAGAAGTTTTTCCTGTACAACTAAATATATATATATATATATATATATATATATATATATATGTATGTATGTATGTAAGCAAGGTTCATTTACATTCCAAAAGTCAAGATTTTATCTTACGAAAACATTTTCAAAACAGATACACTTTAGTGCAATTATTTTACAAATTCGTTTTGCTAAAAGTAGACCAACCAACATTAGTATGTCAATATTGGATCTGTCCTCCTTGAGCTCTTCAAAAAGTACAAAAAGTTAACAGTTTGAAAAATTATACACTGTAGCGTGACATGAAAGATAAACGTTTAAAAAACCAACGGTGAACTCACATTTGCTCTTCGGCAGTAGACATACCTAACTTATGCCCTCCCCCTCAATGTTAAAATTAAAAAAAATAAAATAATGTACCGATGTTACTCACCGTGGTGTTGCCTTGAATATATATTCCAAAATCCATAATAATAGATTCATTAGTTTAGGAGATATCCTATACATAGAAATATATACACATACCTTACTTTATGTAGAGATATGCCCCCAAACAGAACAAAATGTAACTGACCTGTCTTTCCTCCCGTCCATATCAGTACAATTTAAAGCACACAAACACTTTGAACTCCTGATCACTACCTTCTTATCCACTCTTGTGGCCCAGAATCAGCCATCCTATCCACTACTCTAATCATTCTTCTGAGCTTCTTACCCTACTTCCTTATCTTATTCCTTGACCTATAGATGGGACCTTGACAGGTACTACCACTACTCCAGGTCAGAGTGGACCTGGGAGTAATGGAAACTAAGGGATTACTCCACACAAAGCTGTTAAATTAGGGTCTCACCATTGGATGCAGCTTTTTGTCATACCCAGCAGAGTTGGGGGTAGAAGGAGAGCTTGAGTAGTTTACAGGGTTGGGAAATAGGGTAGGCAAATATAAAAGGTAGAAAAGTTTGGGCAAAATGAATTTCGAAGTGATAGAATGGTGTAAGTGCAAACACCTTACCCAAGGGTGTCCGCGAGAGTTTTATCTTTCCCAGTGGAGATTATATTCAACCCATAGATTGGATCTCAACAGGTACTACCGCTTTGGGTCAAGAGTCAACTTGGGAGTAATGGCAACTATCGACCAACTCCACACTCTTCAAAGCTCTTAAATTGGCGCCTCACTACCGGATGCACTTCGAGATCCAAGTTTTTAGGAGTTAGAATCGAGTGTTTGGGTTTCCAAACCGCAGCCCTGTTATTTATGACCACGAAATCTCTCAATATTTTTGATATTATGATTTGGAAGCTAAGTTGTCAGGATGACGCCCACCAATAAACTTCCCTATCTATTTATATAAAGTTAAGTAAGTGTATTTGTTTATATATTTCTATGTACAGGATTCACTCTTAAACTAATTAACCGATCATTATGGATTTTGGAACAGCTGCTAGGCATAAGGGTGGGTAATGTGGGCTATATTTGATTTAGTTTTATGCAAAGAGAGGTAAAAAGGAGGTGAAATTTTAACAATAGGTATTAGACATCAATTAATATTCTCCAAATTTCAGTTTATTTGAAGTTTTTAAAGAGCATAATGAGCTCGTCCCATTTAAAAATTAAAATATTTCAGATTTGCATTGACTTTGATCCATAGTCATTAGACACCAATTAAACAAGATTTCCTGAATTCCAATTTCTTCTTAAGACTCACTTAAGCTTAAGCCTAAAATTTTATACATTTTCTAGAATCAAAATCATGTAATAGATTTTGATCAAAATTAGCAAAAAGGATTCTAAACATAAGATTTAGTAGTATCATATATTGATTTTAATCTTTGTAAAGGAACATAAAAGTGGTGAAAAACTGTTCTGTTCAGGGAATTCATTTTACCCATCCTGGGACGGGTATTTTTCTAGTTGGTTCAAGTTCGTTTTTCTAAAATTTTGTTACTTTTTAGATGGAACGAAACTTGTCTATCTTTAACCTTTTGTCATTTTAGAAGGAAAAAAAATCAGTTCCTAAAATGAACACACGTGGTTGGCAACGAGCCAGTAGTGGTGCCCTAGCAACATTCTGCGGATCGGTAAGGATGCGGTACCAAATTTGATATTTGTACGTTAGAAAAGAATTGATGAAAAAACGGGCAGGTAAATTAGTTACTTTGCTTCACCTCATCAACTGTTAACAGGCCATCACGTCCATCAGCAGTTACAGGTAAATAGCACACTACACACCCGAGAAGATTACTTACGATTGCAAGCTTTGCTCAAGTAGTTCTCTTACGGGGGAGTGGGTAGAAAGGGCGACAAGGAAAAGTGGTGGATAGTTAAGCAATCTGGGACTGCAACTTGCTGAAACCTGCAACCTTGCTCTGTAAAAATGAAGTTCTCGGGTGCCGAGCAATCAACCTTTAAAAAGTACTGCACTTATCTCGATAGGACATATAAAAGGGAACACCTCTCATCTGTTTGAAGAAAACAGAGACCCAAGAGCTAAGATGGCTCCAGCGAATGAAACTTATGTACACTAGCTGATTAACATGCCCGCACTTCTCAAAGTTTCCACTTCCGCACATCAACATAACAGTAAAAGATGTTTTTACTTTAAAGTATAATAATTAAAAATTACTACTTTTAATCAGTAAACTTTTTATTACGATAAAAGCAATTATAAATTGCTTATGAGGACAAATTACTAAAAACCTTTCTTAAATTCAACGAACATCCCTCGCTTGAAAGAAAGATACTCAGGTAGAGGGTGACTTACTGACTCACACTCTCTCTCTCTCTCTCTCTACCTCCTGTTAGTGATGACACATTTTCTATTTTATAGTTTTTTAAATTCAATGAAAAAATGTTCCGCATTTGTGTTTACATATTCCATTCAGGCTTTAGGGGGACTGACTTCATTTTAAACAAGTTGCCATCTGTTTTTAAATTGTAAGTTGAAAAAAAAAAAGGGACCCCTCTCCCACACACACATCAGGCAAATTGATTTCTTCTTTTCATTTCATTATGGTCTTATTTAAAAGATAACTAAATTTGTATGAAAATTACCAAAGTGTTAATGTTTATTTATACAAATAAATGCAAATGTTTTAGTCTTGTGTTTACAAGAAACGTATGAATGAAATGTTTATTTAAAATTTTGGTTTCATGCACATCAAAGCCAGCTAGTACTAAAATAAAATCAATAAAACGTTCTTTACTGCTGTAATAAATCAAAATATCACTCCTTACGACAATCTGCATAAGTTAGGGATCATTCTCAACACATTTCAAGTTTGTAGCCTAAAAGTAAATAACAGAGACAGACAGGTGAATGTATAGATGTGTTTGCATTTTCAGTTTATTGGGAGTTTTAGGGAGCTTCCTCTGGTCGCATATTTTTTATAGTATATATAAACGAACAAACATACTGCACTACCCCCCAAGAGGAGACAATGCCTGGAAGGATTGTCTCATGGCAACAGAACAGATACATTAACCCACCCAAAGGAGGAGGTAATGCCTGGGAGGATGGTATTATGACAACAAAACAGATACTACACTACCCCCCTCCAAAGGAGGTAATGCATGAGAGATTCCATGACAACAGAACAGATACTACACTACCCTACCTGAATTGAGCATTGAAAGATAGTAATAGTATAGTTTCAAACATCAAATCTCCATTATTAATAGTATAATTTCAGACAGATACCAAATCTCTCTTAATAATAAAGTTATAATAGTATAATTTCGGCTTCAGACAGACAGATACCAAATCTCCATTTGTAATAGATAATGTCATTACTCACCAAACGAATTTCTTCGGCAGCACCGTGGTAATTTGCCATATCAACGAGGATTGAATTTGAACTAAGCAACACCTCGTTGACTTTCGCCCACACATCTATTTCAATCTCGGTAGGTTGAGCATCTGAAAAAAGAAAAAGACAAGATTTAAATAAGAAATATATTTTTGATTTTAAAAATTCTAATGCAAGATCAATTTATCATTTATTTGACACCAAAGATTGAAATTTAATACTTGCCGAAAATGAGTTTATTTTTCATATTCAATCACGTTAAATTCTTCCTTTAAGTTTAATGCAAAATTACTTTTAATGTAAATCAGGAACTGTTTGGGTTTATCAAAATGTTAAGTAAAATTAAATTACACTCATACTTTATTGTATTAACTAGCAGGAAGACCAGATGTTGCCCAGGATTTAATGAGAAATCCTATGTCTTTTTGCGCCTATATTACTTTTTTATTCTTATTTTATACATTTTAAAAATTTAATTTTTAAGGTGGGGCCAAGAATGTACTTAGCATTGATTAAGTAAGAAAGAGTATAAAGTCACATTACTCAAAGTAGATTTAAGTAAACATAGTTTTTAACCCCCTTGAAGCACACTCAGCATTTCCCAGGAATCAATAAGGACCACTGTGCGCTCTCGCTCCAAGCTCTGAACCCCATATTACCATTGATAGTGGTGATAAAAGCAAAGACTTAATTCCACCTCAATTAACAACTCTTCTCTATTTATATAATAGAGCATACCAAAATTGTAAGTCTTTCCTCCTTCGGCTTATTTTACAACTCACATTCTTCAATAAAAAAAAAGTACAGTTTTTATATTAATAACACTCACCTATGCAAATTGACTGCCAGCCAGAGCCATCTTGCTTTAGACACTTTAAACAGCCAATATACAAAGGGAAGATAACTCAATTAGCAACTAGTGACTTAATGCCATGTCAATTAAGAACCATTTCTGTTCTTATTTCTTAATTTATATAAGTTTTGTATCATTTTCAAGTTATAAAAAAAATAAAGTATAATATTGTATCTCCTTTTTATGGATGCCAAGTGCGAACACAGATAATAATATTGTACTCTCTTTGCTTACAATGAAATATACTTAGTCAAGTAATTTGGATAATGTAGTTTCAGAATATATATGGTTATCAGTAGCAATACACATGAAAAAAATTGAATTGCTTAAAATATCTCAATAATGGCATATATAGAAAGAGCTTGATGATCTAAGAAAATCTTAAAATTTTTTTTTAAATCTGACTAAAAATAAGGAAGTTATGACTATTTTTGTGCCTCACACGATTGGATATTTTCCCCTCTTTAAGACCATATGCATTTCGTCACATTTTTTACACTAATTTTTCAGTAAAAATGTTATATCTTTGTTAAAACAGAAGATTAAGCAATGAAATTTACCATATAAGTGTATTTTTGCACAACGAATCAGAATATGCCACTGAAAATCTCCAGAAATTATTGGTTTCCAAGTAATCTGCAGTAAATGCACATAAATATGCTGCAATACTTTAAAAATACCATGTATCCATTAAAAAAAAAAGTTAGAGAACTCAAAGTTTAATTGTAATACATTTTATGTACAAGAAACTAAAATCTAATACTAGGACTATTTAAAAATGAATATATTGCAAAATTTATTTGCCATTATTGTAGATTAACTAACACCTTCTGCTAAATCACCCCCTTGCCTTCAAAATATGAGATTCTACTTTTTTTTTTTTTTTAGACAATTACATGTCAACACCCTGAAAAACTTGGCAGAAAGAAAAACAAAAACAATTATTTTAGAATTTAGAGTGAGGGATTAGTTTCACATAAATTTAATGTAAATTAATCCCCAATTTCAGGGTAATTCTAGCGTTTTAGGGCATTTAATCATTTTTTTCTATTGGAGATAAATCCTGTGCGTTTTTCCTTTTTCTTTCTTCTTTTTTTTTTTTAGACGATTATGTGTAGTTTTAAGAGGATCTTTGTAGGAGGAGGGGGCTTACGACTTGGACTTCGGATTAGTGGTAGGGCTAGGGGCAATTAAGTGTTTACACCCTGAAAACTTAGCAGAAAGGAAAAAACAATTATTTTAGAATTTAGAGTGGGGGATTAGTTTCACAAATTTAATGTAGAATAATTCACCATTTCCGGGGCATTCTAGCGTTTTAGGACACTTAATTGTTTTTCTATGGGAAATAAATTCTGTATGTTTTTCTTTATGGGGGTCTGCCCCCCCCCTTTTTAGACGATTATGTGTGGTTTTAATGGGATTTTTGTAGGATTGGGGGCTTGCCACTCGGACTTAGGGTTAGTGATAAGGTTACGTTAGGGAGTTTGTTTTGGATAATGGTTGCCATTCGGACTTAGTGTTAGGATTAAGGGAGTTTTTAGGGGGTGGCTTATCACTCAGATTTAAGGTTAATGGTACACGTTCAAGAGAAGGCATTTTTAGGGGGTGGGCTTGTCACTCGAACCTAAAGTTAGTGGTAGAGTAATTATTTATTTTATAGCAAGTTTTCAGCTTGAAAAATTATTTTAAAATTTGCACTACAAGGGAAGAATGGCCGGGAAATGTGAGATCATTTTACGTTAAATTTATATGCGAAACTGATCCTCCACTCTAAATTCTAAATTATTTTTTGTTGTCTTTTTTCCGCCAAGACTTTTAGGGTGTTCACACGTAATCGCCTAAAAAAGTAGAATCTTATTTTTTTTTTTTTAATTGGCGACTAAAAAGTCATTACTACTAGAAGTTCGAAAGTTAAGTATTGATTTACTCCTCTCCAGGAGTTAGGCACAAGGCCAGTTTTTATCTTACTCCCACAAGTAAGATGTGACCCAAGGTCGGGTCGGGAAAGTGGGGTTGAAAAGCCAGCGCCCGAGAGGTGAGCACTCTGACCATTAAAAATTGCCTGGGCAGCCCCGTCGGCATTCCTCGGTAGGGGCGCCTCAGGTAGTAAGCAATAAACTTACTCCGGGAATCTTTTACGACGCTCAGCAGAGTAAAAACGCTAAAAAAACAAATATACAATATATAAAAGTAACTGTAGGCTGTAAAAGTTATTTTCTAACTTGCCTGTGGCATTTGTTTGTACTTTTAGACCGTTACAACCGCTATTTATTAGAAATCAATAGTTTTGTCACCGTAACTTGGGAAAAAAAATGGCCGATTTGGGTTTTTTTTTTACTAACGAATGTACCTGAATCGGCCATATTGAATTTGTGAAAACGAGTGGGAAAAAAAACAAGAAATTTTTTTTTTACATCTAATGAAGACCCATTTATAATACGTAAAAATAAAAACAAATTACATCGGTAAGTAGAAAAATATCTATTCTCGTCGTAGGTCAACTTCACTTGTTGCAAATTTATGTTTTTAAACCCTTTCTCGTTCTTTTTTTGGACCCCGTTCGCGACTCTGCTGAGCGTCGTAAAAGAAACCCCTTACTCCTCCCCAAAGAGGGGAGGCGAAGCCTGGGAGGGTGGACCTCCTAGAACTGCACAGGACAGACCCATAGACCGGCGTAAATCAAACCCCGAAGGCCAAGACAATACCAGTCTATGGGGTGCAGTATCCATCGGAACAGATACTACACTTTGATCTTAGCCAAAAGGCCAAGAACATTTATTGGAAGTATTTTTTATAACAGAACTACAAACAGCATTAACTTTTTTAAGCACAAAAAGTATTTTTGTCATTTTTTTTTTCCAAAAGTTCGTAAACGAATTTTACAAAGCTATTTATAGCTAGCAGCTGCTGCTGGTTGATTGTTATATCAGCAATACTAGCAGCTATTGTTGACTTTCGCTCAAAAGGGGACAATATTTTTTCGGAATTTAAAATTACTACTACCGAAAGACAAAACAACATACAATTATAATTTTAATGCATAAAAAAAGATAAGATTGATTTATTTACTAGTTGGGGTAAGAAAAATAGTTAAAAAAAATTTTTTTTTGATACACGTCATGTTGAAGTTTCATTTTTAAGATTACAAAAAAAGGCACTTCTGTAGTATATATGAAGCAGCAGATTTTCTGTCCTACTGAAAATAAAGGGAGGTAATTCAACCGGAAGTGATTTTTTTACAACATAAAAAAAAAATGCAAGACTGGTTTGTTTTTGGGTAACAATTAACAATTTCTTTTTTTTTATTATATGAAGTAAAATAATTTTAAATAAAAAACCCTAACCCTAAACCTAAGAAATCAGGCGGTGTGCCTGTAAAAAATCTATTGTTTTTTGCGGCTGGTTCATTAAATTACCAATGTCTCGAAGATTAATCTCATTTAACTCCATTTTCTAAATACTAAATTCAACTTCCGGTGAATTCTGAATGAATGGTACTTGGAGAAAAAAAAACGGAACTCTTCAATTTCGATTTCTTAATCGGCAGCTGCTTCATATATACTACAGAAGTGCCCCCAAAAAATAATGGGTCAATTAATTTCGTACCGACAATAATTGAAATTGATATTTTTCCTAGTTGTTTTCCAAATTTCATGACGAAATTCCGCATAGCCGAATAGTATGATATCTTTAAAAGGATACGGGGGGGGGGGGGGGGGGGTAAATGGCCAAAAATGATGTTAACATTTTTATGACTTTATTTGCCGAAAACTCTTAAAATATATAATGTAGATTATTATTTATTACTGCATGTGAAAGAATATTCATTTAGGAACAAAATGGTGGTATTTTGATGACTTAAGTGTTTTGGTGTTTTAAATATCACTATTTTAGTAGAACTACCTTGAAATCCGTGAGTATCCAAACTGTTTTATGGTCGATGGGTATTGCTATTATCAGGGTCTATCTCCCAAAACTTAAGAGTTTATGAACAACATACAAGAACTACAACTTTATATATAGATATATTAATTTGATTGAAAGAGGATTCATAATAAAATACTAAACATACCGGATTGGTCACAACCACTATTTATCCTACTTTGATTTCATTCTAAAATTCATAAACTGTGACATATCCGTTAAGAGATTCTGTTTACATAACTCAAAATAGTGTCCCTTTACTTCTATACTATCCTTATTATAATACATTATTATTTTTATTATTATTCTAATATCGATAGAAGTGACTTATTATTTTGCCATCTAATTTATGTGTTTGTGGCATGTACAGACATGTATGTGAATTAGATGCTAACGCTGAAGAAAAGACAGTTACTCTTTCTTTAAATGCTCAGAGACATTAAAAGAGTCTTTAAATCAACATAGAATGAAGGGGGGGGCGAGAGAAATACATAGATAGCTAAGAGAGAGAGAGAGTGAGAGAGGGGGATAGAGAGAGTGAGAGAGGGGGATAGAGAGAGAGCAAGAGAGAGAGAGAGAGAGAGAGAGAGAGAGAGAGAGAGAGAGAGAGAGAGAGAGAGTTACTTGTTCAGTTAACTATAAATTACAGCTAATTAGAACTTAATTAAAAGATAATTTTTGTTAACATAATTCAATCCCAGAACTAAAGTATAGTTGTGCATGTATGTTGTGTCATTAAAGTATAAAAGGCTTTAGCAAAACAAATGTTGATTAACTCACATTGAGTATAATAACAGATGATATAGTGAATGACTACATAATTAAGGCAGTTTTTAATACTGCATGTATTAAAGAGCTATAGTAAAGTAAAAAAAAAAAAAGTACAGTGGTCGACCATAGTCGAGGACGACCCAAAGGCTCCCTTTCCATTGACTACTACACAGAGATTTAGGAGGGTATAACTCTTTCCCAGGATTATTCAACTTACCCTTGATCTTCACCTTATAATGCTAAGTGTTTATCAAGGGGACATCACGTACCATTTTTCAGTCTTTGATATGACTCGACCAAGGATTGAACTCCAGTCTCCCAGCCCATTAGCAAACATTCTTACCATTATGCCTAATGAACAGGCAAAGGGGAAGTAATTATGAAAATCTTTAATCCTACAAATGGTAACATCACTATTTACAGTGCTGCTAAATTTTAAAAAAATTTGATTTATTAAAATTGTTGGCACTGAGTGGATGAGAAGGAATGTTCTTGTGCAGTTACTGCCTTACCATGTCTGTTGCCATCATGTGGCAGGGGATGCGCATTTGTAATTGAAACTTATTTACAAAAGAGTAACTATTCTTTGCAACGGAGCAATTACTTCACAAGCTTTTCAGAGCAGTTAGACATGCAAGAGTTGCTAACAGGAAAACCATGTTGTTGTGGCTGGAAAATTTCAGAGACAGATTCAGTTTTGGTACCACATTTTAGAGACAAACGAAAACAAAGTTTCTTTTTGATTTACTGATGTTTATCTATCATTCTTCAATCTTTTTATAAGTTGTATTTCAACACACAAATAAATTGGAAGTGATTAGCTTAAAACACGTCCGTCCATCATCATCATCATCATCGGTTTAACATTCTTTTACAATCTGGCACGTGTTGGATGGCTTTAAGAAATTGACTTCCAAACTAATCTATCTCCGGGTAGGTCTGTCTTTATCCCTCTTTCTATCAAATCAAACCTTATCACTTATTCCCATGTTGTCCTTGACCTTCCTCTACCAACTGCCCCTGCTATCTCAACTGTTCTACATCTATTAACCAAAGAAATCTCATCTATTCTTTCAACATGACCATACTGACAAAGTCTCCTGTTCAGTAGACATCTCCCTATATTGTCCATCCTTATCAACGTGCAAAATTAACTTTCCTGAACAAGTGTCTTTCATAGCAACTACACAACATGCTATATGCTGGGTTTTTTTTTTTAAGGACAATAACAAATCAATGTTCCTGAAAGTCGTAGTCATGGTTATTTAAACCCTAATGGATCGACCGTAGTCAAGGGTGACCTGAAGGTTCGTTTTTCATTGGCTACTGCATCGAGATGTAAGGGAGGATGCTAATCCTTTCCATAGATTGTTCCACTGATCCTTGATCCTCATCTTATAATGCTGAGTATTTAGCAAGAAGGCATCAAGTACACTTTTTTTTTGGATTTTTGGTATGAGGATGGAACCCCAATTTCTTGGCCCATTAACAAATACATTAACAATTATGTAAAGTGGGAAAAATTCAAGCCAATTTTTATGGAAAAACCTTGACTGTTCTGAGATCACTTTTATTTATTTATTTAGTTTTTTGGAGCGACCCGCCTTTACCCCCCCCCCCTCCCAACACTGTAGAACAAAAATAAATGTAAATGAAGAAAACAAAATAAACATTCAATTATAAGAAAAATATACAAACAATTTGTAGTGTATAAAATAAATACCACAAAGCTTGAAGAAAACTATACAATTCTATGAAAATATTTACCAAACCTAATAATTTATGGTGTTATATCTATATCTAGAACTGATAAATTATTTATGCCACCTGAAACAACAATAAAAGGTGGATGGTAAGACAAAAACCTTAAGGATTGGAAACGATGGTTGAAACTGGGAAGAATTTGATTATTTAAGGAGGATGGATCAACAAGAATTTGTTAACATTGGACTTAAAAAGAACCATATTGTAGTCAGCTGGGAAGCAGCCCCATGGTATTCAGTTCCATATGGAACTTCTGCAGAAGAAACGGCAAATAGTTATGCATATTCTTCAGTGTTTAATTTTTATGTATGCCAGTGCTCCATGCCATCTCATGAAGATCGTGCAAAACTTTTTCCCAAAAACAAAGTGACCACACTGAACAGGCTAGGAATCAATTTATGAGAAATAGTAATAAAACAAGGTTATGAAAAAGCAACATTCAACTGCTGAAGCATTAAGAGAAGCCATAAAATTAATATCAATTACTGCAATAATTTTATTTTCAACAGTCCCTGCAACACCCAAGTTGTGATGAAGGGAATAGGGAGGACACATACGGATACTTTGACTCATTAATTTGAATTAGAGAACATTATTTACAAAACTGATTAAAATAAAGTCATTTTTTTAAAAAGTTTTTAGTTTCAGTTTTAAAAGAGAAACGCTTCCGAACACCTTGGAAAACCTCGCCAGTCTGCCCAGCATTTAAAAATACTGGAGATCAGTCGTCTGCATTTCAGTACAGACCAATTAGTCTCTTGTGCTTCATGAGTAAGTTGCTTGAATCTGTGATAAATTTAGAAGTTGTCAATCAACTCAGCAAAAACAACCTACTCAGTGACAAGCAATATGGTTTTTGTCCTGCGAAATCAACAGCTGATGTGCTGACTGTAATATCACACATGTTCAGTGAATCTATTCATGGGGGCTTCGTTTCTAGAGCAATAGCTCTTGACATACCATAGGCCTTTGATAGGGTTTGGCATAAAGATCTACTCTACAAGATTTCTAGCTATGGAATATCTGGAAATGTCCACTCAACCATCAAATCCTTTCTCTCTGATAGGTTTATAAAAGTAATCGTTGATGGGCATAGTATCAACGTCCCAAGGATCCATTCTGGGGCCCAAACTTCTTCCTGATCTTCAATGATCTCCCAAATCACATTTTAAGATCATTTGTTGACATTTATGCAGATGACACAACAATCTATGGCAACACTACGAAGAGCAGCAATGACCAAGATCTTTTTGACTCTCCCTCTTTCGACCTTGAGCACGTGGTGCAATAGCGAAAAAGGTGATTAGTTACTTTTAATTCGTCCAAAACCAAGCTTCTCTCTTTTCATCATCAATACTCTGATCCCCACCTGGCCCCAAATTGAAATGAATGGCTCTCATCTTGAGAAAGCCTCATGCTTTGACAAGCTTCTGGGACTAACCTGAAATGAAATGGAAGACTTACATCAAATCCATTGCCAAGTTCACTGGAAAAATGGTTGGATCATTCTACTGCTCCAGAAGGTATTTCACTCCTGACCCAATCCTCTACGTGTATAAGAGTCAAATACGTCCTAAGATGGAGTACCGTTGCCACATCTGGGAAGGTGTCGCTCAGAGAACGCTTTCTTGCCTTGACAGAGTACAAGGCCAACTTCGAAATCTAGTGGGCGATGTCGTCTTCTCCTCCCTCTTTTCTCACAAAAGAGACATTGCTAGTCTTTCTCTACTTTATCGTTATTTTCATGGCAGGTGCTCGGCTGAGCTTCAATCTATGCCCCCCCCCCTCTGTAAAACATGTACAACAAAAACTCGTCTAGCTACAACCACTGTCAATAATTCCCCCCCCCCTCTCTCTCTCTCTCTCTGTCGCTGTGCCTAAAACTAAACAAAACATCTATGAGCAAAGTTTCTTTCCTATCAGACTATATTATCGTTTTCAAGTCCAATGTAAACAAATTCTTGTTGAGTCGTCCTCCTAAATAATTAAATTCTGCCAAACTTCCACCATTGTTACAAATCATCAGTGTTGTCTCACCGTCCGCCTGATACTCAATAACCCTTATCCTCGAGTGGCATTTTGGACCTTGATAAATAAAGTAAGTAAAAAAAAAAAAGGAGAAAAAAAAGGGAAAAATAAATACTAACAATATTGCAGGCTGCCCGTAAGTTTTTGATGTGTGCGCAGGTGCATTGTGTCTTTTTTCCAACTTTATTATTCAACTAGCCGTCCCTTCCCGGAACATTACCTGGGATTCATCTATGTCATTTTAGTATTAAATTTTTTTTGGTTGCACATTTAAAAAATTATGAAGAAAAGAACTGTTGGAAATAAGTCATACACCATCCACTATGTCTATCCAATCCCTACAGCAACATACTTAGAAAATGGAGATATTAAACCTGAAAGGAGAGAGTAGCAAACGTAGTTGAAGTCAGTGCCTCTAATGATGCTGGCTTAAACAGAGCTGAACGGGAAAAGAGAACTAAATACCAAGGTCTTATGTACGACATTAAAAGAAACTGGAATCTTAGGAGGATCTCAATCATTCCAGTAATCATAGGAATCACCGCGGTGCACCGGGCTCATGAAAAATGTTTTCAAACTAACGAGTGAATATATCCAGTAAACCAAGTGCAAGAGAGATCTAAACAATTGCCCTTAAAGGGACTGTTAGAATCCTAAAAAGATCTCTCGGTTTGAGTCTCTGAAGTAGCGGATGAATGTCGGAAGAAAATTGGAAAATAAATAAAATTTTACTTTTTAGTGTTTTATGATTTCTATAATTATCTCAATAAAATATAGATTAAAAGTAAAATAATAAAATAATAATGTGCAAGTCACCTATAGGTGAGAAATACACACACGGAAACACACAAAGTGGTCACAGATTGTTAATATAGAAGAGATAAAAAATGCCCAATACTAACTCAAATAATGTAAAGGAGATAAGTCATATTTTAAGCTGCAAAGATTTATCGCCTTTACATTATTTGAGTCATTACTTAACATTGTATACATTGTAACAATCTTTGTAACCGGAATTTTTTTTTTCTCAAACAAACTGAAGATGCTGGAAGGAAGAAAAAGCTAAAGTGGCTAGGCAGAATCAAATACTGATGTATCAGATGTGATGCTATTTTGGTCTAAATTCTAAAATCCGACAAGATAACTTTATGTATTAGAAAGAAACGAAGACAGCTTGTTCATAATGCTCACATTGATCACCAACAATTGTTTCCAATCTTTTTTTTTTTCAACAGCATTTTTCATTATACATAGCCAGGCCTGGAAGAATAATTTCATTGGATTTACAACCAAATATCTTTGAAAGTTTTCTTCCCTCTTCCACATTGGTTCCATCCGGTTTTTATAGGTAGAGTTGAAAGGATCACATAAAACTTAAAATGTCAATGGCAACCGTTGTAGTGAAGGGCGGGTGGGGGGGGTGGAGGCTAGGAAGAGAGTTACAAGAATTCAGATGATGGAAATACAAATGAAATCATGTTATGATGGGAATATTCTTTTGATTCCAAATGTAGTCTGTCTAGAAAGTATTGAGATTCATTGTTTGATTTCATCTTAAATGAAACTAAAGACGAACATTTTCTTTATTCACCTGAGTATGCAGCAGTATGTATGGAAGCAAAACCTGGCGAGTTGAGGACATGTGTTGCATGGAGAGAAATGATATGAGAATAATACGATGAGTGTGTAATGCAAATACACAGGCTTAGATCTGATGACCTTAGGGGAAGATTAGATCTTGACAGTATGGAGAGATGGATGTAAAACAGACATTAAACCGATGATGCTGATCGTTAGCATTTACAGAAGGGTCATGTAACTGACCCAATCAAGAAATTTTAATCATTTGAATATTTTCTTTTTTGTTGTTTTGTTTATTGGCCTCCTCCTTTCTCAAAAGAAACTAAATACCCTCTGAAAAGGTGCCTACATGATTAGGAGTTTATAGTGAAGCCGGGGTTGCATAATCTAACTGCGCTTCATTTAAAAAAAATTTTTTAATTTAATTTTATTGATGGAAATACAAATGGAATCATGTTATAATGGGAATATTCATTTGGTTCCCAAACTAGTCTGCCTAGAAAGTATTGAGATTCATTTTATCTTATATTAAACTAAACATGAAGTTAACAAATCTTTTTTTCACCACTCATCATAATATGCCATGGGGAAGTTTGCATTTACAGAAAGGTCAGTTAAGCTTCTTTTTTTTTTTTTAAAGCCTGTACGTCACTCAAGAACAACGGTTAAAGAGAGTCAGTTGGACGATGAACAACACCATGAGATGATTGGAAATGATTGGTGGACTGAACAGTTTGATTATTTAAGAGGAGGAGCCTGATAATCCGCGACTACATGAGGTCGGCTTCACTGTAAAGAACACATTGATGTTGAGACTCGGTGAATTACCAGTCGGCATAAACGAACGCGTTATGATTCTTAGAGTTCAAACTGGGGAAAACACTTATGCCACAGTAATCAGCGCATATGCCCCCACACTAGATGCCAATGAACAAACCAAGGAGGCGTTCTACAATAACCTTGACAAACTGCTTTTCCGCCGTTCCGATTGAAGATAAAATCATTCTTCTTGGTGATTTTAATGCAAAGGTTAGTAGGGATTCTCAAATTTGGCAAAGAAAGTGTGGGTAAAATAAACTTGAATGGAACACTTTTACTTTCAAAATGTGCCGAATACAATCTCATTGTCACTAACACACTTTTTAGACAAAGAGACAAATGCAAGACCACAGCAACACCTGTGATCAAAGCATTGGCATCTTATAGACTATATTATTGTTCGCGCACATGATAGGAGAGATGTACTAATTACAAAAGTTGCTCCACTCACCGAGGACTGCTGGACAGACCATCGTTTAGTTCTCGAAATAATGAGAATAAGCTGCAGAGTAGGAAGAAAAAAATGGAATATATCAAAGAGGCTAAAATTCAACGTCGAATTGCTGCGGGATCCAACTAAGCAGCTTCAGCTACAACAATCACTTCCTCAGCACCTACCTGGTTAACATTCCGCCAGTGCTGAAGAACATTGGCAAAAGCTGAAGTCTGTCATTTTGGACGCATGCGAGCAGTCGATTGAGTTGAAGAAATATAAGAATCAAGACTGGTTTGACGAAAATGACAAAAAATTAAAAGATCTAATCGAGCAAACAAGAAAAGCGCTTTTGTTACATCTCAATGACCTGATTTCGAAAGCCAAAAAGAGAAAACAGAGAATTAAAAGCCAAAGTACAAACATCTACAAGAGCTATTAAAAACAACTGGTTGACGAACAAATCTAAAGAAATACAACTATATGTTGATAAAAACGACATGAAGAATTTCTTTAGTGCAACTAGAATTCTCTATGGTCCCAGCACACAAGGCCTATCTCCTTTGCGAAGTAGGGATGGCTCTCGAATTCTCAAAAGTAGTGGAGAAATCTTAACCCGATGGAAGGAAAACTTTGAAGATCTATTAAACCGACATCCAGTCAACGACGAATGCGACACATCAAATCCCGCAACGACCTGTGAACACTTCACAGGGTAAGAAGACAGAGAATATGTATTCGTTTTATTTATTTAAAGAATATTGAGCTGAAAATGACAATTATTTTTACGGAAGAAGAGTAATTTTTTTAAATAGTATTGAACCTGACAGATATTGTTTCAAAAGGAATATTATTTTTAACAATAAATTATACAGATTGATGTAGAAAGCACCGTGAAAATGAAAAAAAATTCTAACCCACTACTTATATATACTGCACTATTGTCAGTCTCTGTCATTCGTCTTGTTGAGGTGACATCTTCGATGGTTCGGACATACAGTTTGTTGCCCAGAGGGAGAATTAATACCAAACGTAATCCTCTCTACCTGGGTAGCGCAAGCATATCAATGGGCAGCTAGAGACAGGGGGTGACAACCATCATAGATGACTGAACTCTCAGATCCACATCTGTGGAATCACCATCTTTTGCAAACTTGTGCATGGGCCATCACGGTTTGGGGCGTGGTGCAGGTTAAGAAGAATCCGGCTCAATCCAACCAGAGTGAACGCTGTTGCAACAACAACTATTGTCAGTTTTTTTTTTTAATTCTCTATCTCTACAAATCTACTATCAGACCATGTATGAAGTACTGTTGTCATATTTGGGCTAGTAAATCTCTGTCCCATTTGAGGGTTCTTGATAAGATGCAGAAACGTATATGTAATTTGATTGGCCCAAACTTTTCTTCTTTTCTGCACCCTCTCTCTCACAGACGTGATGTTGCTAGTCTGTCTTTTCTATAAATACTATTATGGCATATGTTCTTCAGAATTGTCTAATCTATTCCCTGCTTCCTTTGTTCCAGCTCGTTTGACTCATTAGTCTAGTGGTCTCCATCAATTCGCTGTTTTGATACCTCATTGTAATACAGCTTCCTATTCCAGTAGCTTCTTTTCAAGAACTGCAGGCTTGTGGAACTCTTTTCCTACTGACTGTTTTCCTCCTACCTATAGCCTTGGTCTTTTCAAGACTACGGCCAATAGGCATCTCCTGTCTTTGTGATAATCATATTTCACTCATGTTAGCTCCTTACATTAAGTGTCTTCATGCCTTGTCTGGAGCGATTTCCATTAAAAAAAAAATTTTTTTAAATGTTTGTTTGACTTTCTCATTACAGACAAGCTATCTTTTTCTGATTGCCAATACCCAACATCAGTGGTGTGCAGAGGCCTCGGCCAACTCCTTAATTGTATGTCCCAAACACTCAAGTACTGAGAAATATTATGAGAAAGGGAGAGTTTGAATATGATTAGATGCCCCCCTCCCATTTGGATGCCCAGGACCACTGCCCTATTACCCCCTCTCTCTGCAAGCCACCACTCAACAAAGTGAATGGTAAAATTTGTTCCAACATACTTTTAGCAAAAGAAATTATACAGTTAAGTTTGCATGGATAAATTTTAGTTCATTAAAACTTAATATCAGATGACAGATGAGTTACTTCCCTTAAATAAATATACAGGAAATAGGGACTATTTAAGACAGACATGCTGACTGCTCAGTGTGTGCGAAGTGGACCAGTAAATGTCTGTGGAGGCTGTAGGAAATATCAATAAAAACCAGCTAAAATTATTAAAATTTGAAAGAAAAAAAAGAAAAAAAAACTAGCTAGATATT
Organism: Sepiola atlantica; assembly: GCA_963556195.1. Lineage (NCBI taxonomy): Eukaryota > Metazoa > Mollusca > Cephalopoda > Sepiida > Sepiolidae > Sepiola > Sepiola atlantica. The sequence goes on along the minus strand of OY744522.1, from coordinate 154,486,997 downwards.
GAATTCCATCAACAGAAAAACAAAAATAAATTTCCTGCTCCTCTGATAAGATTTGCTGAATCATTATGGTGAAAATGTGTGGGTGAATAAAAGCTTACAGTTGATATATCCTCATTTTTCAACCTGTGTACATATTAATATGTATATGTGATCATTACTCTAATCCAGTAATCATGTACATTTAATCTTTAAATCAAGATACATAACCTGGATGGTGTAATTTCCCAGCCTCCTACCCATAATATCTAATGTTACATTATAGACTAACTCTCTATATTAATAAAATTGTGTATCCACTTCTCATGTTTCTCGCCTCTATTATCTGTTATTTGCTATTAATCGATTATTTATTAAGATCAAAAATACAATAGTGCAAAGTATTAAAACGAACTTTTAAAAAAAACTTATTAAAAAAAATATTACAAAATTAAAACCAGTAGAATTCATTTCGATTTCTTCATAAACAAGTCAGCAATTTTAATCTTTTGTTAATAGTTGAACAAAAAAAAGAATGCATTACTTCTTGACCCTTCAAAATCTGAAAGGAATTTGGAAGCATTTAAACGAGGTACGTGCAAAAATGGCCGTCGCTTGTACTGACTATAGTTCTTAAAAGTATCTTTTCTTAATAAAGGTTTCACTACATGGGGCGTTGCTGATGTGATATCTGATGGAATCAAAATCAGCCTGCTCGTGGTATCTCGTCGTTTTGAGCGGCTCATCAGCTTTGAGATGAGATTTTAGGGTGATATCAATCATTACCACAAGGTGATAGGCATTCTCAAGCGGGCTATGGGCATTCGTTACACAAGCCTCGGGCAGTGAGGTCAAGAACAGGTCGAGAAGACTTGCTGGTCCACACGATCAGAGAGGTGCGTCGGGAAAGTGAGTCTGTGAGAAGAAGTGTGCTAAGGAGAAATTATATGTGGAGTTACCAGCTGTGTCTGTATAGCTGGAGAATCCCAGCCAGTCACAGTGGTGTGCATTAAAATCCCCAAATACATGTATTTGGGCACTCGAGTCAAATGAGAGTGCTGTATCTATGCTTTCACTCAGAGACAGATTTAAGCAGGGTACAGTTCTGGGTCGAAGGGGAACGATGTAAGAAATATAACCAATGCTGTGTTGTAAGGTTAATCTAAAGCACATGTAGGCTTGATCATCTGATAGTAGGCTATGTTCTCTAGTAAAGGGGAGGGTGTTCCGAACATAAACTCCTAGCCCGTGTAGATGTTTGTCAGAGTTTTTACAATAGAGTGGGAGGTAATTGGTCACGTCATTAGTTCATGTTATCAATATATTTGAACTTAGAGAGAGAGAGAAACTCAGCTTGAAACACTACGTCTAGCCATACTGAAGAGCTGTGCAACAGCAAAACAACTGTTTGAATAACTGCATTTGCTCCTCACATGCATGTGTTGAGCTATCTAGTATGGGAATTAACAGTTGCCACTTAATGTAAAGCATTGCTCTTTCTAAAAAGAATTGAGCTCTCTAGATAGTCACTGATGTAAATGTAAATAAACATAAGTGCTATAATTTCCCTTACTGCAAGTGTAACAGAGAAAGATAATTTTTAAACTGCTGACAAAAAAAAAAGTCTGTTTCAAATAGACTTGAAACACTTGCCACGTCTAGCCATTCTGAAGAGCCATATGATGAAACAGCTGTCAGTGGATGGACATATATTGTTTTAGCAAATTTAAATTTAACATACAACTGTATATTAATAGTGTACTAGTTGAAGAATTTTGTGACTGTGTAGGAGGATCATATGTTGTAGGTAATTCAATACTTAAATTTATCTCTTAAATTGAAGTGAAAATATCAATTATCACATTCCTGATGAACAGTCACATAAACTAATCTTCATTTTGGCAAAATATTTGAATTAAGGTAATCAAATCTTGATACAACTTTCTTGGGCTCCCGTCTTAATGCAAAAATTGAATATTTCATGCATGTCCTCGCAGACTTTTAAATAGTTCAAACACTTTTGCTACATTTCCTACGTGGTAAATGGTAATGGAATCACACACTAATATGAAGGTAAGGTAAGGTAAGATATTGCTTAATGGCACATCAACCCTAAGGGTCATTTCATGCCATGAATGTAGAAGGAAATATCCTTCATTTGAGTCTTAAGTCAGTGGGTTATTTATAGTCATTAGTTAAAAGCTTTGGTATTTTGAATTGTTATCATTTTGGTGAAGGTTTTTATGCTTCAAGTTCTTTATATGTTTAAGTACTTATTCATGGTGTTTGGTTGAGTGAAGGGGGGGGGGGGAAGAGGGGAGAGGAGGGGAGGGAGGGAAATTGTTTTGTTTTTTTGATTTTGCAAAGGAAAAAAACAAACAATAAAACATTGATGTTTGGTGCATTTTGAATCAGGAAGTCAACTTCAGACAGCCTGATTTGGTAGCGCCAATAGGTTCTATTTGACCCATAGATGAGGCCCTTACAGGTACTACCACTCCAGGCCAGAGTGGACCTGGGAGCAATAGCAACTAAGGGGCAACTCCACATTCCCCATAGGTTCTAAATGGAGACCTCACCACGAATATGAACAAAAAATATGATAAATCTACACTTCAGGGACTATGCCACTAAACCATGCATTTTTTAAGAGTCAATTTTTTCCGTAGTTACTTGGATTGAGCAGTGAAAGTGGCCTCGACTTGCCTTATCCCCACCATCAGAGAATGTAGTTTGAAAATTAAAGAAATGTCGAAATCATAGGTTACTAGTGAGGATCAAACTCATGACCTAGGAGAAACAGAATGACTGGTTATTGCACTGCAATAAGCAAATCCACCTTAAGACAAAAGTGAACACACAAATTATCTGTGTTCTCATTGGTTAAAAGGAATTAACTGAGATTATTTAATGTCTGAAATCTGCTGATTTAGGATTTGAGTCAAAGAAAGAAGCAGAAAGAAGAGAAGTCAAAGAAACATCCAGTGATTGCGAGTCACATTATTTTTGACTGACGCAACAAGTCGGTTATTATCTTCATATTAATCCGGTTAAATTGAGCTTTATCGGTCTCTGATCGAGTTTTAACCAGTTTTCAAAAGGAAAGAAAAAAACGTCATAACTTGGTCAATAATTGATGCATTGTAGTCTCAAAATTAAAACTATATCTCTTAATATTATAATAGACGAAGAATTGTGTGATTATGTAGGAGAATCATATGTTATAGGTCATTTAAAACTCAAATTTACCTCCTTAATTGAAAAAAATTCTTGATATCACTTTGTCTTAATGCATAAATTGAATATTTCAGAGATGACCGTGCACACTTTTAAACAGTTCTAACACTTTTGCTAACAGATAATCCTTTTCTGCCCAGGAAATGGTAATGACATTACTAATATGAAAGAAAATATGGTAAAACTACATTTTAGGAGTCATGCCACTAAACCACATTTTTAAGAACCAATGGAAATTCCGCCTGATGCTAGGCGCATGGAGGGAGAAAGGAAAGTCTGTCTCTATTGTGGTAGCATGACAAATTCTTGCTGTGAATGTCTCACAAGGAAAACCCAAAGATTGGAGCTCAGTCGAACAGCTTCCATGGAAATAATGAAAAGAGCAGAGAGAGAGACAAGCAACGCCCTTCTGTGAGAAAAGGGTTGTAGGGAGGAGAAGAAGTCACTCCCTCCCACTAAATTTCGAAGTCGATTTTGTACTCTGTCAAGGCAGGAAAGAGTGTGGCACCTCTCAAGATGTGGTAGCAGTATTCTATCTTAGAACATATCTAGTTGTAAAAAGATAAAATCTCCCCCTGATGCAAATAAAAACGAGCAATTTTTATAAAATTTCAAATTTTTTAAATTTACTAATGAGTCACCATTTATCAAGGCCAAAAACACTCGAGCATAAAGGTTACTGAGATAAACTGACAGTTGAATGATGAATACTTTGAGAGGATTGAAAATCTCCACACATCACCATTTCAAATAGTTGATCCAGAAAACAGCAATTCTTCCCCCTTTGTCATAAACATCGCTCATGGAATATGAAGACAAAAGAACAAAAATACTTTTAACACTAATGATTCTCATATAGCTTTTAAAAAAATTGGCTGAACACATGTGGCCATAAGCTTCGAAATACTGCAACTTATTTTGAAAGAAAGAAATACTTTAAAACAGTTTCAGCAAGTTAAAAATATATAGATCAGTAGAAAAATAAATTTTAATGGATTTGGTGACAGTTACTAGTTGTATTCTTCTTTAATTTTCGATTTCTTGGTTGTTAAGTATAACACATAAAGGCTGAAAACAAAAATAACGGTGGTCATGTTGGATTGTGACTTGTTAAAAAGGCAGGTATCGACAAAATCCTCTATTGAAATAAATAAGCTTACAGTTTCAGAACTTTAAAACTATACAGGTCGATAGAAAATGGAATTTTCCTGTGTTTGGTAAAAGTTGTATATGTTATATGTTATATATATTTTTTTTTAATGTTTCAGTTGCATGATTGCCGAAAATGGTGAATTTATTACTTAAAGTAGTAAAATCTCGATCATGCGTTTTTACTTGTATCAGAATGAGATTTTACCATTTCTATGATGAAATACTAGGCTCTTCAAAATGACTAGGGTGGCGACATCTCAAAAGTATTGTTTTAACAAATATACTGAAATGATTCCTTGGGAGGTGAAGTTAGATCAAGGTTGGTTAGTGTCTGAACCGAAATGATACAGAACCTAAAATGGACAGTGAAGACAGTGTATCACTGAAGACCACCCTTGATGCATCTAGAAAATGTATCATGCGATTAATATTACTGGATCAAATTTATACAAACACCTGTTTAAAGTGACATGGAATAAGCAATATTTAACTTTCTGATTTATCTATTAACTAAACTACAAGAATACCACTCCCAAGACAACTAAAATTAATTCCCTGAACAGAACAGTTATGCACCACTTTTATGTCATTTTATGAAAATTAAAATCAAGATATACTACTAAACCTTATGTCTAAAATCCAATTTTTATCAAAATCCATTACATGATTTTGATTCTAGAAAATGTCCAAAATTTATGGCTTAAGGGTCTTAAGAAAAAATTGAAATTAAGAGAATATTGCTTCTTCAAAGTAAATCTGAAACATTTGAATTTTCAAATGGGAAATTGTGCCCATATTATGTCCCCTAAAACTCCTTTAAAATACTCCAAAGAAACTGAAATTTGGAGAATATTTATTAATTGATATCTAGTATCTGTAGCAGTTGCATGAACGAACTATTTTGTATCGATGTACGTTAGCTTTAACTGAGATGGTGATTCGACTTTGCACATGTGTAATCATTGACTCTTTACTACGTAGGCGTATGACATCAATGTGTAGCGAAATTCATATCCGTCAACATATTTGGCGCTAAAGACAATATACAATGTCAAGTTGGTAATTCTTCTCGCCGTCAAGATGCACACTTATCCTGATCTCGCTCTGCTTTAGCCAAAGGCAGATGAGATGCCGAAACTAACTCCCGGATATTACATTATCTAACAGATATGAGTGAGCCCATTGAACCATCTCTCTTTTGTTCCTGTGAACATCTATTTAGTTGTGAAGACATTATTTATTTCAAGTAAGAATGGGGACCCTTTTTCTTGTGTAACATTTCTATTTCAGTCGGATTCGGCCAAACGTACTAACTCTTCCAAGTAAGTCCATCATTCTGACTGATTTAAACCATCATTCACCCCGTCTCTTACCAATCTAAAAATGGTAACCCTAACTGTATCCAGCCAGCTAAATACCTACTGTTAAAATGTCACAAAAATCTGGCAAATCTAAATTTTCACAATGGGCTTCCATCTCCTCCATCCCCTTTGTATAAGTTCAAATTAAACTAAATATAGCCCACATTATGACACCTTTACACCTAACAGTGTTTTCCAAAATTCATAATGATTGGTTAATTAGTTTAGGAGTAAATCCTGTACATACAAATACATAAACACATTAAATTTTAATGCATTTGGTGACAGTTACTAGTTGTAATTTTTTTTTTTAATTTTCGATTTCTTGGCTGTTTACTATAGAAGATAAAGGCTGAAAACAAAAATGGTGGTGGCCATGTTGAATTGTGACTCGTTAAAAAGGCAGGTATCGACTAAATCTTATATAAAAAAGATATATTGTATATATAAATTTTTAAATCAACATCTTTCCTCTTCCACACTAAACAGATTGGACAATGAAAACGAGCCCTCCATAGTTTTGCCTTAGCCCGGCCACAGACCGTTGAAGATAGACTTAAAAAGATGCAATAAAAAAAATTGTAGTTAATGTAATTACTACAGAGATTTCTTCGTCCTAAACACACACAGAACCGATATTCAACACCTGGATGGAATTTTCAACAAACGAAACACGTGTTGTATTCATTTAACAATTTTATTTTATTAATGTTGAATTTATTCTGCAAGATTTGATGAGCTCGGCTCTTTCCAACCCATAACCTATTGGCACACTTCCAGCAAGACACACACTTATATCACTGTATTTGGTAATAGACCTAACACTTAAACCTTGTTCAGGCGAATTTGTAAAAACAGATATGTATATAAATCAGACATGTTTGTTTCTTTTAGAAATAATCCTTTTCATTTAGAAAATATTGCCAATTCGTCGCTCTAAAGGAAAAAGGTTCTATCTGCACTTGAAGAAAAATTACTTTTGCCTTTTGGCTAGGAGCAAAGTGTAGTATTTGTTCTGATTAGTGTTGGGACGATTAATCGGAATCAGGAATTGGAAAAATCAAAACTTAGGGGTTTCGGAACTGGAAAAACTTTAGCCTAATTTCCGATTAAAAAACGGTTCTTTAAATCTTTATTTTCCATTTTCTGATATTAATGATAAATATTTGATTTTAAACTAGCAATGAAACAAAAATCTAAAAGATCATAACGAATTTAGGTAAAAGTGGTACTGGAAAAAAAATGGCACAACTTTTTACGGTAATTTGAAAATTCAAAAAAAACAAAACAATTCCATAAGTAAATATTTAAAAATTTGAAAAGAATCGGAATCAGTAATTGTATCGGAAAAAATATTGGAATCGTCCCATCACTAGTTCTGATATTGCACTTCATCTTGTCATTCTTTCAACGTGGCCATACAATCAAAGTCTCCTGCTCTGCACACATTTCCCTATACTGTCCAGATTTAATATTCCTCTGAAGTCATCAGATCTAAGTCTGTCTTAAGACTCACATTACACATCAATTGTATCATTCCTCTCCACGCAACACATGTCCTCAACCCTCGTTGGTCAAGATTCACTTCTTTACATCATCACACTGCGTACACATGCCTGATAGACTCTTTCCTTGGTCGACAATAGTAACGCTCTGCTGGTTAGTAATGGCAGAAGTGCTCAATTGTGATCATTGAAGAAAGTTGAATCAAAATAAACAAGAAAGCAGTGCAAAAAAAGATCATAATAAAAGATGTGTCCAGTCAGAAACTTGAATGAAATCCGTTTATCGCATATCATAATCACACTTTCCTTTTAAATCAGTTCTCTTTTTCTATTCATGTCACAAATGGAATATTTTCAAAGTTACAATAAAAAAAAAAAGAAAACAAGCTAATCATTACTATTACCGACATAAATCATTTTAAATGAAATACAGTTGGGAAATTAGTCAAAAACAATTTATTTTGCTTTACTTTGGCCTTTTGGCTAAAATCAAAGTGTAGTATCTGTTCCGATGGATACTGCACCCCATAGACTGGTATTGTCTTGGCCTTCAGGGCTTGATTTATGCCAGTCTATAAGTCTGTCCTGTGCAGTTCTAGGAGGTCCACCCTCCCAGTCTTCACAAATGTAAAGCAAAATACATTGTTTTCGACTAATTTCCCAATAGTATTTTCATTAAATTAATTTGTTTGTAATAATTAACGAAAACAAACACTTGATGCCTGTGCAGTGATGTCATTCAAAGAACAAATTAAGTTTCAAGGTCAGTGTTTACCAAGTTCCCTATGAGAACCGGATGTGATTCAAAGTCGAGCTTTAATATGGGGTAAACCATGAACACCACAAGGACACCCAAGATTGTTATAGACCATCTTTAAAAATTGTCTGAATTGGATCCCTAGGTATACCCCAGTAAGGACACCTCAGACAATCGATGATAAATCAACACCTCCCCCTGATGAGACGATTGGGGGAGGGGGTAACCTCTTTGCATCCCGATAGGACAAGGTAAGGCCTGGGAGAATGAGCAGAACCACCAACCTGAGAACAGTTGATCAACAACCGAGAACCATATTTCAAGTTCAAGTGAGACGGACAGATATATCTAGTTATAAAGATTTGTGTTTATCTAAAAAGAAGCTATTTCAAACATGGCTAGTATTTACTCTTTCTACAGTTTAAGGCAATTTCATGTTTGTATGTATGTTAACACTCTCCATCCGCAATTTTTTTTTTCTTAGATAGGATCACCCCGATCACCGAAAATGCAATGCAAAAAAAAAAGAAGATTTTAACTAATGTCGCTTTTGCGTTGAACACAAAACTAACTAAAATACACTTTGGGTTAGGATTTAAGTGTAGTATCTGTTCTGTCCAAAGACTGTACAATAATATAGTTGGGTCTGCATTTGTGCCGGACGTCCATCAAATTGAAATATTTTTAAGTACTGATGAACAATACAAGTGTGGAATTTCAATGGGTCCCACATCCTATCCCGATGCAAAGAGGTTACCCCCCACCCCACACGAGTGTTCGATAGCTTCCATAACAAAAGGCACCTACATAACTCTATTCAGTTAGTGATTTCTACCACATAGTGGTCTATGTTATTAGAAAACAAAATTTTAGTTACGCTCGTTTTCTTGGATTTTAATATTTAGTCCTACTCAATATTTTCTTTTAAAATAGTCATACATAAAGGAAGTCGGATGAGTTTTCACTCTCCCACTCAGATCTACTATCACTGCCACCCACGTACACCAGGAAGACATTTTGTAACACCATTATTATTTCAATCTTGCTATTGTAAGCTAAATACTCTACATTTTCATACAAAACAAGTTTTCTTTGTGAGACTCATTTTCATTGGTTAATTCACATAATTTTTTATTCATTTGACCAATTGCTGCGTTTGTTAATCTCGATTATCAGAATTACAGAATGACCAATAAAAATAAACATTTTGCCTTTATACAAACAATTAAACCATAACAACGGGGTCAAAGTGAGCGTGGGTCCTAATCTGAGAAAGCACCCAAAATTCCATTACTTGGACAAAAACAATAAGTTCCCTTAAAGATAAATCTATATCAAATTAAATCTTTATTATTTTTATTTTAGATCTTAAATTGCAATGTTATTTAATATCTTCACTTCGAATATTTTACCTGCAACTAAATAAAATTATTCTTTCAGTAAAATTGTCTAACTTTTTTTTTTATTCTGGCTTTCCAGAATATTTTCATTAGTGTCCTGAAATAAAATTTAATTTTACTTTTTATGATTTAAAAAATCTAACTTTCATTTAATGTTTTAAATTCTGGCAGTCAATTTACATCGTCATCTGAAACGAACACATGCACACAGACAATGGTTACTCAGTAAACAAATATACATGCACACAAACGGTTAGTCAGTCATTCATTTAAAGGAACTATTTCAATAACACTTTTAACAGTTCATGTTCACAGTGCAACAGTTCTCGTGTCCAAGTCCATTAGGAGACAATAAGTTATTTTTTTTCTTCCTTTTGAGTCGTGACTTGCACTTTAAAAAAAAAATAAAACAAACATTTAAAAAGATCATATTTAGACAGATTAATTTTATTAGACCAAAATTTTAATAAAGAAATTTAATCCACCAGAATGCATTTAGATTTATTTGCAAACTAGCCATTTCTATGAATTACTTTGTGCAAGTCACTTTCTCTTGCTTTAATATATTTTTTAATCCTTTGCTATTCGTCATGTATTAAAATACTCAAAGTTTTGGAAACTACTTGACCCCCGGACAACGCTGAGTAGGAAAGTGCTAGTACATAATGAAAGAGGCTTCAATAAAAGTTATCATCCAATCATTATGAATTGGACTTATTCAGTCGCTGTATTTAAAAATCTGTTGATAAATGTCTTACAGTCTAATAAAAAGCGCAATTTGAAGGGACAAAATGAAATTGGCCAATGACCAGAAGCAATAAGTTGCAGAAGTCAACTGTAACCAATTTGCTCACAGAAGAATGTGCTGTTGCTTAACAAAGGAAGCAGTGTCCTATTAAAAAAGGGGGGGGGGGGTGGAGACGGATACGATAGAGAACTTATTTGCAGGGTCTAGGTCAGTTGAGTGCTTTATTGTCAGCCGGTCCAAGGACAGAAAATTCCTTATAGATACTAAAATAGACTATAACATTTTCATACAGGCAAACATTTAAGAATTTATCATCTCAACAATAAATAAAACAGATAGGATTTGTGTGTGTGTGTGTGTGTGTATATATATATATATATATATATATATATATATATATATATAAATTTTTATTTATAGAAACATTTTTGGCTAATTCAGCTGGTTTCCAGCTAGAACAGAAACATGTCTGCAAATGTGTAGCCAAAAAGTTTCTTTTCGTTATTTCTATGGAACTGAGCTCCAATCTCTGGTTCCTCCTCGTAAGCCATTTACAGCAGGAACTCGTCTTATTACCACAGCTGTAAAGAACTTTCCTTTCTTCCTCCATGTGCCTAATATCAAATCGAATTTCCATGAACAGAGTTTTTTTTCCAAGAATTCCCGTCTGTGCAACACATTATCATGAAACTGCTTCTCTTCAAGCTACAGCATGATCATCTTCAAATCCAATGTGAACAAATACGTGTCATAAACAGTTTTCATAAGAAATCAAATTTTGTTCTTTTCATTCATCATTTTCAACTCATAATATTCTTCATCATTCAATGACAATCTATCCATTTCAGTAACCCTTATCCTCGAGTGGATTTTAGTCTTCATAAGTGCTGAGTTATTAGTAAGAAAAAAAAATTATACCAAGATATTACTTATATTTAGTGTTTACATTTTTTTTTGTATTATTTGAATTATTCGGACTATTGTTCTTATCTGGGATGTTATTCGCACAACGTTTCAGCCGATATAATCTTCGATCTTCTTGTCGAACTCGGGAATTTTTCTGTCGAACTCGGGAATTTGTATGAAATTTCAAACAGAACCCTTTATTTAATCCACGGAGGTAGCTTGCTTCCATTCCATTAGCCATGACCAGGTAGAAGATGAGAACAGTAGTCAGAGTATAAACTAATAAATATTAATAAATATTAGTGTAAACACTGGCGAAGCATAATTCTTTTTCTTCACCATCATTTACGGCAGAGGGTGTACACTCGTAATTATAAATAGTAGATTAGAGCACAGGTAAGAAAAAAAAAAATTAAATAATAGTTCTAGAGTAAATAAGTAATAATACTACACATCTAGACACAATAAGGTTTATGGTTAATAAAATTATACCAAGATATTACTTAATTTAGGGTTTACATTTTTTATGTTCAGATTATTCAATAATTTGAAAGTTATGTAAAACATAAGTCCCGCGAGTTATTTTAAGTGGTGAAAATATGTTGTAACTACTAATTCAGATAAATAGTAATTATAGTGAACTACCAGTAAATATGTATTTGCCTAGATGAAGGCATCGTAGACTAAGCAATTTAGTAATAATCCTAATGAATTTTTGTTTGCTAGTGATGACAGTGTAGAAATATCACCCCGCCTCCCCAATACAGAGCACAGCACACTTTGTACACATGCCTGGGAAGAATCTACCGAGTGTAGGAAGTGTAATGTATGGAAGTGAAACCTGACCAGCGATGTGCTGCATAGAGAGTAATGATATGAGAATGATACGATGGATGTGTAAGGTGAGTTTTTAAGACAAGCTTAGATCTGATGACCTCAGAAGATTAAATCTGGAGATGTGTTCAGACCATGAGGCTCTGTTGGTTTGGTCACATTGAAAGAAGTTATTGGGTCAGTAGATGAAGAACAATTAAGGTAGCAGGGTCAGTTGGCAGAGGAAGGTCAAGGAAAACATAGGAGGAAGTGATAAGGATGGACTTGAGAGAAAGGCGGATAAATAAAGACTTGACCAAAGATAGGTCAGTTTGGAAGTCAATTTCTAGAAGCGAGCATGTAAAACAAACGTTAAACTAAATATGATCATGAGAAGCTAAAATTAGAAAATAAATTTTACTTCAAAACTGCCTTAACCACGACTCATTAAAGATTTGGTGTATAAGTGGTTCCATAAGTTGCATCGCCTCGACGATGCGAAGTACATGCTCACAAGGAATAACAATTTGAATTGATTGAAGAGAATTTGGTCAACTCATGATGTTGGCTTTTTACTGTCCGGTTACATTTTTTCTCCTGGAGTGTTTGCCCTTAAGTCTAAATTATTATTATCATTATATCTAGCCCTTTTTCCAGAAAGAATAAATATTTAAATCAAACTTCCCTAGAACTGAAATTCTGTTTTTTCTCTTAATTTCTGCTTGCCCCCCTATAAATCTGGCCCCTATCCCAGTAGTCCCTTATTCTTCAGTGGCAATATACCTTCTGATGAAAGCATGGATCATTTAAGATGACGTTGCCAAAGTTAGTTATTCAAGGTTCCATTTTTTATTTTTCTCCGACTCCCTGCTGGGTGAAACTTTCCATTATTCTTGTGAATTGTATTAAGCTACAGGAAACAAATTTTATGATAAGTAAATAAACTTATATTTGCTGCAGCAAAGTGTGGACTTAATCAAGCGTTAAAAGCTTAACAAAATTATGACGTAGGTAGTGACAGTTTCGGTTACAGACATACACACAATCTCTACTGGATTGTCTATCAGCTTAAAAGGAGAAATAAGTTCTATCGGTCCACTTGAAACTATATTAAACAACTTATTTAATTATCTAAAAATCAGTATTATTATTGTTACATAATAAAAACCGTTAGTGGAAGGGAAGAGTGCTTGATGGATGGGAGGTCAGAATTTAACTTTTAGTTAACGGAAGTTGGCGAAATCACATGACTTCCGGGAAGAGAGAATTTGGTGTCTTCCTGACAACACTTCAAGCAGAGCAGCCGTGTAATAGCCTCCATCCCCGTTGGGGAGGGGGAGGGGGAGGTGGCACAATGTAACTAGGTGAACCGTGACATAAGATCTCTCTCTATCTCTCTCTATATCTCTCTCTCTCTCTCTATATATATATATATATATCTCTATATCTCTCTCTCTCTGACACAGCAGTCCACATGTTAAAGTCTTTGTATCTCCTTCATTCTGAGTTTATGAATGGTCCAATTTATCTACATTAATAAACCTTCTCAAACTAACATCAGCGTCCGAGTGTTTTTGTTTACAGAGAGATAGAGATAGAAATTTCAATACAAATATGTTACACTTTTGCCCTGGGAAACGTCGGCTACCCCTGCTAGTCTAGACAATAAAATGTATACACAGTTTATTAGCTCATAATTCACTAAATTTCTTATTCTTTTCAGGCATAAATGGTTTGAAATGAATATAGCAGCTCCACTTAGCTTTTAGCAAAAGAAAAGTACATTCAAACACCACAGAGACAGGTTAGGAAATAGTTTCAAACAGATCTGTTTATGCAACTTGTGTGATATGTTTCTATTCAGCTTTCTTGTTTTGTGGGGGTCACCAACAACTGGTGCAAGCTGTTTGTTCCATGTTTTAGCAGTTCTGAGCATAAAAAATATTTCTGAAAATCATGGGGGCTGTGCCGTTTTTTTTTGTTTTTTTTACTTTGTAAGCATGTCCATGCATGTAGACACATGGAGCTAAAAAAAAAAAAAAAAAAAAAAAGGTGCTCCGGGTTGTTCTTGTAAATTGTATAGGCGGATCCTTTTGAAACTCTCTCCTAAACTGCCTTTCCAGTAGCAACTTAGGATAAATTTCTTTTGTTCAAAGCTAGGCCTGATTACTATCATTACTCCAAATTATTTAAGTCTTGAAAAGAAATGGACATTTAAAGGGTCATTAAAGTGTGTATAAACTTTATTGGGACACTTTTAATAGGAATCGTAACTTATTCACTGTCATGTCAGATACACTAAATGGTGAATCAAGTTCATCAATAAAAAGCAATATTTGAAACTTTCTGATCTCATCTTCTTCATTAAGTTTTAGTATTGAGAGTACTGCAAGCGTCCCGGACTCAGAGGTGGACAACACCAGGACACATCTCAGGCCAGCTCTAGTTTAGTCAAAAAGGGTTAACATCAGTCAGGTTGAATGCAATCATATCACTTCTTACACACTTGAGCCAAATTTTCCTCGGTTTACCACGCATGCTCCCTAACACCCGGGGTATCCAGATATGTTATGTAGTTGAGGGAAGTGGTGGCATGCTGTACTTGGTCAAACCACCAGAGAAGCCGAGCATGTAAGGCATCCATAATCTCACTAATACCAAATTTCTGATGAAGCACAGTTAAAGGGATTCTTTCTTTCAGTTTCATCCGAACATCCAGCTGATCATGCCATGATTATTACGTTGAAGCCATCATAAATCGGAAGTGTTTGGGCACCGTGTCTCACTGGCATGCAAGATAGTAGAGCGAACACAGGATGAAAAGACTTTGCCCTGAATATTGAAGGAGATGTGCCTAGATGTAAGGATTGGCAGCGGCTTTCTGAACCTTCTCTATGATTCAAAATAAATTTCAGATTGACCTCTCAATTGTGAACAAAATGTTTAATTCGTAATTTAAAAAGGAAATTAAGTTAACAATTTGTGATAAAAAAATTAAAAATACCAATTCTTATAGTAAACCATGATGATAGTCATGAAACAATTCATCTGATTAGTCACACTTTTCTTTTTTTTTTTTATTTGTTTGCTCTGGTTCAGAAATAATCTGATAGTACATCATATAAAGTGCAAGATTATTATTAAGATAAAGCGAGATAAAACTCTTACGTTGACAAATACAGACACAACTGTGATGAGTCATGTTGACTGAAGATAGGAAAGGACTTTGTGTTGAGCATTGTCTAAATCTCTACCTTAATAGATTCAAATAAAGATGGGAGCCATTAATATGAGATTATAAGCTTAAAATTCAAAATATCGAGCTTATTTTCTTTGACAAGACATTCCGTTTACACGCCCCTACCATTTAGGCAAGGCGTTCCGTTTACACGCCCCTACCATTTAGGCAAGGCGTTCCGTTTACACGCCCCTACCATTTAGGCAAGGCGTTCCGTTTACACGCCCCTACCATTTAAGCAAGGCGTTCCGTTAGCACGGGCCCCCTCTCAGGCAAGGCGTTCCGTTAGCACGGGCCCCCTCTCAGGCAAGGCGTTCCGTTAGCACGGGCCCCCTCTCAGGCAAGGCGTTCCGTTAGCACGGGCCCCCTCTCAGGCAAGGCGTTCCGTTAGCACGGGCCCCCTCTCAGGCAAGGCGTTCCGTTAGCACGGGCCCCCTCTCAGGCAAGGCGTTCCGTTAGCACGCTCTCCCCCTTCGGCAAGGCATTCCATTAGCACGCCCTCCCTCTTCAGCAAGGCATTCCGTTAGCACGCCCTCCCCTTCGGCAAGGCATTCCATTAGCACGCCCTCCCTCTTCAGCAAGGCATTCCGTTAGCTAGTAAACCTTATGTCTAGAACCCTTATTACATGATTTTGATTCGAGAAAATGTCTAAATTGTAAGGCTTAAGCTTAGGGAGTCTTAAAAAGAATTAAAATTCAGGGAACATTGCTTAATTGGTGTCTAATGACTAGTGTTTAAGCGATAGGTTATCGCCCATGCACCGTGCAGTCGGAATTATCCCTTTTGCATTGATTTTGTATATAAAAATAAAGGCTTTACGCTGACGTGTCCTTAATAAGTAGTGAACAACGAAAGCAATAATAAACGTGTTCTGTCTTCAATTCTTGCATATCGTTTGTATTTCAGGAGATAAATACAATTTTACAACTGCCGACATAGAATTTACGTGACAAACTCACAATTTAAAAATAAAAAAAACTAAACGAAAAAATATTCACAAAAACAGAGAGAATGTCTTACAATGGACTACCCAACTTTCCAAGTTTTAGTGTTCATGCTACTCTGAGTACCATTGAAATCCACTGGCAAAAGTGGTTGGACAAACTTGAGAATTTATTCGTTGCTTTGGATATCGACGCAGATAAAAAGAAAAATGCTAGTTTACTTCACTACGCCGGAGATAAAAGTTTTCGAGATTTTCCACAAGTTCACGGAAATACAGAAAGGTGTCGAGGCCGCTGTCGGATCAGGAGATGGATCAAAGATACCGAACACGTACGAAACAGCAAAGTCACTGACCGACTACTTTACACCGCAAGAAAATATCTCATATGAGATCTTCAAATTTCGATGTTCATCGCAGAATGCAGACAAAACTTTAGACTCGTTCCACACAAGACTGAGGACTTTAGCGTCCACGTGTGACGACACAGATACAGATCGTGAAATACTCATACAGATAGTGCAGACCTGTTCGTCTTCTAAGGTCTGACGAAAGGCATTACGGGACAACTCCACACTCAAACAAGTACTGGACGAGGCTGAAGACATCTGCTGAAGACATAGAGCAGGAAGAAGTGGTCCATGCCCTGTCGTCCCATCAAAACAAAGAAAGCCACATGCAGTACGCACGCAGAAAAAAACTTTTACAAAATACCGACGATAAACGCCACTACGGACATACACAAGGTAGTAGTCGACACTTTACTCCAAGGTCCCGGCCATGTGGCAAAGACGCCAGACATGTTTGCCACTACTGTGTTTACTTGGCAACACATGTGACATGTCCCGCCAAGGGACAAGATTATAGGAATTGTCGAAAAAGGAATCAACTCAAAACCGATAAGACGAATTTCGTACTTATATAAGAATGAAATGCAATTCCCTTTTACGTCGAGTGATGAATCTGTGTTCATAGTAAAAACTCCCACATCGACAAAAACGTCCACAACTACCATTCTCGTTAATCACTCTTAAGTAACCTTTGTTTTAGACACCGGTGCCAGTGTCAACATAATGTCTGGACGCACGTACGACGGTTTTCAGCACAGACCGAAAATACATAGCACAGTCACGCAGATATTTGCGTATTGGTCCAGACAAGCCATGCCCATCTGTGGATTCATCGCCGCCCCAATTAAACTTAAAGGAAGATGCTGCAAGGCGAAAATGTTTGTCATCGACCATGAAGACCCCTTGTTCAGGCATGATCTACAAAATCTACTGGGTATGATATCTTTCAATTTCATGTTTCGTGTAACAGCATCTATCCCTGATTAATTCCCCTCATTATTCGACGGAAAGATGGGAAAGATTTCCGGACCAACTGTTAAGCTACACATCAACACTTCGGTCCCATCAATAACACAGCGACATCGCAGAATATCTTTCCACATGAAAAAGAATATCGAGTCAGAACTAAAACGCCTCAAGGAAATGGACGTGATTGAGGATGTTACTGGGCCTACCCACTGGGTAAGTCCCGTGGTGATAGCCCCCCAAAAAACGAGTGGCGTACGAATCTGTATAGATATGCGAAAAGCAAACAAAGCCATCCAAAGGATCAAATATCCCATGCCGACCGTGGACAACTTGCTTGCGGATTTAAATCACTCAAGAGTGTTTAGCAAACTGGACCTGCTGAGCGCGTACCACCAATTAGAGCTGGGGAGTCCAGCAGATATATCACCACATTCACTACACATGCTGGACTATTCCGATACAAGAGACTACTGTTCGGAGTAAATGCTGCCTCAGAGTTATTTCAAAGGGCCATTACAGACCATTATGGACATGATGCCAGTCTGAGGTTCATGCTGGAGCGTCTACAAAATGCTGGGGCCATGCTAAACACGGAAAAGTGTCTTTTCTCAGTGAAACAGCTCACCTTTTTGGGGCTTACCTTTAACGAAAATGGGGTGTCACCAGACCCAGAGAAAATTGCAGCAATTGCAAATCGCCTACCAACATTTGGGAAGTTTGCTCATTCCTGAGCATGGTCCAATATGCGGCCAGGTTCATTCCACACTATGCCACTGTCACCAAGCCACTCCAACAACGCACGAGAAAAGACAGAGAATGGAGGTGGTCAGAGACAGAAGAGAGGGCAGTAAGCCAATTAAAAAAAGCCCTGACTGGAGCTGGAGTTATGGTCTATTTTGACCAGAACAAGGAGACAAATATCCTTGTAGACACGAGCCCTGTTGGATTAGGGGCAATGCTTACACAAGACAGAAAAGTACTGTGTTATGCCAGCCATGCTCTGACAAATGTGGAACAGCGATACTCGCAGACAGAGATGCTAGCTGTTGTATACGTTGCGGAACATTTTCACCTTTATTTGTATGGATCAAGGTTCACTAACACCACTGACCACAGACGACTTCTCCGTATCGTCAAAAGCCTCAAGCCAGCCATGTCCAGAATTGAACGCTGGCGCCTGAGCCTCATGCCATACGAGTATAGCTTGGTGTATTAGCCTGGAAAAGATGACCAAAACCCTGCCGTCCACCTTAGCCGACATCCCCATCACAAACCCAAGAGAGACAATGTGGCTGAGACATACATAATATACGTGGCTCATCATGCTATACCCAAATCCATCACTCTTGAAGAGGTGAAGCTAGCCAAGGGGGGGAGGGAAGACCCCCTGCTACAGAAAGTGATGACTGCACTTTCAGACGGAAAATGGAATGATCCGATGATGTCCAGTTAAAGGCTTTACGTTGACGTATCCTTAATAAGCAGCGAACGATGAAAGCGATTACAGTTGTGTTCTGTCTTCGATTCTTGCCTCTGTTCTATTCGTGCATATCGTTTGTATTTCAGAAGATAAATACAATTTTACAATAACTATGGATCAAATTCAATGCACTTCTTTTTGTAATTTCCACATGGGAGATTGTGCCTGTCATGGTACTGAATAATGATCGAAGCAAAGCACGTGTTTTAGATTTCAGGTCCTAGATGGCTGATCCACGTTAATTCACATCTCGTTCAGGTTACAGAGCGAACGTTAGTCTCGTGGTAAGGGGGGATAACTCTGCTTGGTTGAACCCTACTATAACATCTCTCCTTTTAGGTAATTATTTTTATTTTATTTATTTATTTAAATGTCCAGTCTGGTAGGTGGTCTTGACAATTTTCCGGACCTAGTTGTTACATGGTCTGGGGGAGCGGTCGGTTGATGCACCATTTCCTCACTTTCATTTATTGAGGTTTGAGTATTTTCAGGATTTTCCACTTCCTCTGTCTCCGTGTTGTGAGGTGGTCTTGGTACGATATGTCGGCGGTTGCGTCGGATGTATCCTTTGTTGTCTGTTTCAACAAGGTATGATCGTGAGGTGGGAGCATTTTCAACTACAGTGCCTTACTGGTATTTGGCCTTCTAACCCACACACAGGTTCTCGTCTTAAGAGGTTTCAGCTCTCTTGCTCTGTGTCTCTGGTTGTGTGTGTGTTGTTGTTGAACCTTCTTGTATTCATCCTTCTCTCGAATACGCTTGAAGTTTAGCCACTTGGGTGTCAGTAGCTTTGGGTGGATTGGAACATTGGTTCTTAATTTTCTTCCCATTAGAAGTTTGCTGGGAGAATATCCACAGTCCATTGGGGTCGCTACATGGGCTAGCAAGGATATATATGGGTCTCTTGCTTTCCTCAGCATTGTCTTAATTATTTTTACTGCTGCTTCCACTGCTCCATAGGGCTATTTGTGAAGTGTTGAAATCCATAGATTCTCACAAAATCAGAAAATTCTTTTGACATATACTGGCTTCCTGAGTCTGTTCTCAGGATCACTGATATTCCATGCCCGGCAAATATGAATTTCAGGCTTTCTATCACTTTTCTGGAGGTAATTAAACTCAGTTGACGTATTTCGAAAAATAGGCGACCACCACGATGTATGTCTGGCTGGTTAGCTTAAATAAGTCAGAATCTAGGGTGTGCTACGGTCTTGGTGGGAGTTTGGTTGTCAATAGTGGTTTTGCCGGTTGGTTTATAAGCCTGGCACATGTTTCACAGTTCTCCACTGTGTTCTTTATCTGGTTAGATAATCCTGGCCACCAGATTGTTTGGTGAGCCTGTTGTCGGCACCTGGTAATTCCTTTGTGACCTCCTAGGTAAGGTCTCCTCGATGGGCCCAATATGGCTTGAGTAGCATAGGAAATTGCTCCTTTGAAGGCCATCCCTTTTTAACAAAGTTTATGATGCATGTACAAATGTCATCATTGCTGGTGGCTTCCCTTATCTCTGCCAACCGTCTATCCGTTGCAGGCATGGAGTGCATGATGGCCTGGACAGATATTGCTGAGCTTTCTCCCAGTTCTTTATCTTCGTTGGTCGGCATGTTGATGTGCATGACTCTTGATAGAGCATTGGCAAGGTATAGTTCCTTGCCAGGTACATGATGGACTTTATAACTGAATCTCATGAGGCAGATGCGGAATCTCTGTACTCTAGTTGGTAATTCATTGATATCTTTACTGCCTAGTAGGGGTACGAGTGGTTTATGGCCTGTCTCGATTGTAAATTTCAACCCTATGAGGTAGTCTGAGAACCGTTCACATCCCTAGGGCTTCCTTCTCTATCTAAGCATATCGAGTTTGTTTCCAACGTAGCTCTTGATGCATATGCTACCGGGTGCAATCTTGTATCTTCCTGCTGCTGTAGGAGTACTGCTCCTCGACCATAAGATGAAGCATCTGTAGATACTACTGTTCTTTTTGTTGGACTATACAATGACAGAACTGGTGTCGAAGACAAGACTTCTTTTATGGAGTTGAAGGCTCTTTTTTTATTCGCTTTTTGATTAAACCCTGATCAGGTTTCACCTTCATACATCATCACCACGCATACACATGCCTAATAGACTCTTCTCTTCGTCCACAATGATAATGTTCTGCTGGTTAGCAATGGCAGAAGTTCCCCAAACTTACTCCATCCACTCATAACTCTTGTTGTAAAATAATAAAAAAAACTAATAAAAGAAGAATTACTTACTTTCAAAGTCGACATATGCGTCGTAATTTTTAGCGGAGTCATCTTTGGTGAGAACCCGAAGTAGATTTCCCATGATGTCAGTTTAGGTGAGGAGGGAGAGTGATAGACTCCCAAAGACAAGACAAAGAGAACTGGAAAAAAGAAGAAAGAAAAAGTATTAAAACATAAAATTATAAATTTCAAATTTCAAAAATAGAGTTGAAACTCATCTGAAGAAGGGAATTTTTTTCCTGAAATATTATGTTATACAGACCCTACATCGAGTGACATTAAGAGCAATTAAGATTTGCAATTATGAAAAAAAAATCATAATCATAAAAGGGAAGAACCCGAAAAAATCATTTCACTTTTGTGTTATTTTGCTTTCAATTTGCTTATATCTGATATATCTCTGCATTGAAATCGCCTCCTATAAATGATCTATATAATTTTTAAAATTGTGAAATTATTCTGTAAAATAAATGAAAAATTAAAAAGAATTTATTTATTGGTGCTTCTGTGTTAATAGGGCAGATGAAATTTTTATTTCCATTTCAGAAGAGTCAGTTGAAAGGGGGGATAATTCAAACTGTTTCTTTTTTTGTTGCAGCCATAACCCATAAGGAAAATCCAGAGAATTAGTAAAAAAAATTAATTAATAAAGGGTACCTATGCAGTTTACGGACCGAGCTGAAATAACGTTATAATTTAGAAAGCCATTCTTAACATGGGGAGGTGGGGGGGTTGATTAACTATATATAACAGAATAGTTAATCAACTCCCCATGTTAAGAATGGCTTTCTAAATTATAACGTTATTATTTCAGCCCGGTCCGTAAACTGCATAAGTACCCTTTTTAAATTTATTTTCTTAGTAACTCTCTGGATTTTCCTTATGGGTTATGGTTACAACAAAAAAAAAAGAAAGTTTGAATTATCTCCTCTTTCCACAGACTCTTCAAAATTAGAGATGAACTTTAATCTGCTCCAATAATGCAGAAGCACCAACAAAACGTCTTTATTTCTATTTATTTTGTAACAACATTTTTTATAAGAAGTGAAAATGTTTGTAGGTTTGTCTTGAAACAACACACAGAGCGTTCTTTCTTGCCTTGACAGAGTACAAAATCGACTTCGAAATCTAGAGTAGGTGGTGGGTGACATCTTATCTACCAGACAACACCTTTCTCACAGAATAGATGTTGCTAGTCTCTCTCTACTCTATTGTGCTCAACTAGGCTCCAGTCTTTGGTTCCTTCTTATAAGACAATCATTCCCAGCAAGAACATGTATTCCTATCACAATGGAAAAAGACTATCTTATACTCCCTATCGTTAGTAGGAATGTCCATGGACAGAGTTTCTTCGCAAGGGCTTCCCACCTATGGAACACATTACCGTTGGACTGCTTCCCTGCTGATTACTTGGTCATCTTCAAATCCAATGTCAACAAATTCTTGTCATGGACGTCCCTATAAATAATCAAATGCAGTTCATACCATTGAACAATGTTAAGACTCCAATAGTGTTCCTCATTCTTTGGTTTTCATTCTAATCTCATAACACTTATCCTCGAGTGGCTCTTGGCCTTCATATTAAAAAAAAAGTGGAGCCACAACAGAATTAGTGCAAGATCTGTTACTTAATAATAATTAAACCATCGTGTGCAGTGCTCAGGTTCACTATAACTAATTAAAAGTGTGTGTGTGTGCATGTGTAAAAAGGAAGGTTGACATCAGGTGTACTTCAGGCGAATTTTGGGAAGCATCCGAGTTTTGAAGGATGCAGTGTCTCGGCAGCCAACAACCGATACATGTTCCAGAAATTCATTCCTGGAATGGGGAATTTTTTTTTTCTTAGTTCATTTCCACTTCCTTGATTGAAATTACTCCACTCTATATTTTACACAATGATTTCAAAAAAAAATGTTTTTACTCTGCAAAAAATAATAATTAGAAACGAAAACAGTGTTTACATTTTGGAACCACTAAATCAATGCACTTTTTATGTAGCCATTTTTTTTTTAATGCATTTTTATGCATTTAAAAATTCTATGGAATTCCAAAGTTATTTTTACAGTCTTTAAATTGATAATTATGATATTAAAAATAATGAAATCTGTGTACAGTACTTAGGTGCACCACAACTTAACAAAAGTACACATGCATTACATAGGACAATGCACAATTGTCAGGGAAATAAATCATGTACAAGTTTTGGTATACATGTGAGCATTGGTATGAAGGAGGTGTAGTTTTGTCGAATTTCGGGAAGCATGAAGGTTTCAAAGGATGCTGCATCTTTGTAGCCAACGACCGATTCAGGCAGTTTGTTCTATGTTTTAGCAATTATAAGCGTAAAAAAAATATTTCCGAAAGTCATGGGAGCCATGTTGTTTTCTGACTTTGTAAGCATGTCCTCATGTGTTAGAGGCATGGAGATCAAAAAGATGATCCGAGTTGTTGTTGTTGGCAAGATGGTTAATACTTTTGTGGGTGTTTACCAAGTCAGAGCTTCAGGGAAGCGAGGCGTAATTTTTAAAATAAATTATAACAAAGAACGTTATTATATTGCCAATAACACAGTACATCAATTAACAAATGAAAGTTGGCTTGTCACAAGCAAAGTTTATATTTGTCAGCTTAAATGCTATTTGGGCCTGACTTTGAACATCCGACAAGATAAGTTTATATGTTAGATGAAAACGAAATTAAAAGATTAACATATCCAAATGTTACATATATTGGCCTTTGAGCATCACACGACGCATTGAGACAATATACATAAATAAAATATGTTGACTCTCTTATAATTTTTTAGTTATATGACGAATTTGAGTTATTGTTCTTTAGCTAGCCTCTCTCTAGACTTGTTTATAAAGATGGAGCCTCGTTTCAATTTTGGTGTTTCATGTGTACAATGAAACTTGCTATAACTTATTGTTTTTAATATATATTTTTTATCTACTAAAACATACTTTAAGTATATAGATCATTTTGTAGAAGGCAATTAACAATGTGGGAATGTGTTGGATAGAAGCAGGACTGAAAACAAAAAAAATATTTTTTAGTTATTGTTTATTTATCTTTTTAATAATCTTTTTTTATATTTTCTTTTTCTTATTTTTTATTATAAATCTTACTTGCCTTCAGTGTCACTTGATGGGGGAGTCCGTATAACATATTTCGAGGAAAATCCCTTATTCAGATGTTATTTCAACTCTGATCTTATATCATACAAATGGGGGGCATGATGTTAGATACGCAGTGAAAATACTCTGCCAGATAAATTTTTTTTTTATTAATTTAATATTAATTATTTTATTTCATTACTTTTATTAATCAAATATTTTTAAATTTATATCATTTTTATTAATCTAATATTAAGAAACTTCTAGAAAAAAAAAATTTGTTTGGGAGTAATGCCGAAATCGTGTTGAAATCGATTTCACTCTAAATTATTTAGATGACTGAAATAGAAATTAACCTTAAAAAAAAAAATTCACTCTCTGATAAACAGAAGCTTTTAAACAAGTCTTGGGATACTAAAAGCTAACAGCATCCCCAGGGTATAAAAACAATAGATAAAAATCAAAACTCCAACAAGTGCCATTATTTAGCTAAGGAAAATCATGTATTGATAATTCATGTTCCATGACATACACTGGTTATGTGGCTTTCAAAGGGAGTGGGATGTCAGTCCCTGGAGTTCACGGAACAATGCAGAAAAATATAAGCGCACGATTCAAAATTCTTTTTTTCTATTCATTGCAAGTGAAGATTTTGAATATTTAATATTAGAAAACCCATTGTCAATAAGCCATTAACAAAACAAAAGGAGCTTTGCAATGGCAGGGGAACAAAAACTTTACTGACAATGTTTTTAAGTATTTTTGTCAACCGAGGTGAAAATAAATTTCAATCCATTTTGTTTCTTCATTAAAAATTATTATTAAAATATTGAAAAACAATTTCTATAATATGTAGTACCTATTTACTTGCCTCCCCATGAGGGCAGAGTTAGACATAAAGTCGGTTTTTAATGTGGCGAAAGTACAGCTCCCCATAAAGGAACATTCTGGATTAGGACTAAAATTAAAATTGCCTCAGTCTAGAAGGATTTCTCCTTCCCTGACCGAGGAGAGAAATGATGAAAGTATAGTATAAGAACAAATACTACATTTTGCTCTTAGCCAATAGGAAGTAGTAATACTACACATATCGGTATGATTAGGTTTAAGGCTTCTAAAATTCATACTAGAGAAGTGTCAACATGGGCACGTGGCATAACAGATAAAAGCGTTGGTCAACAATCAGTTCAAAATGATAGTCTTCTGGAGGTTGCAAGTTGAATCCTTACTACAGGCAACAAATAACTAAGAATGGCATAAATTAACACTTCTTCCCAGCCAGAGTTGACAGAATGAGAACAATCTACCCCGTGGATTAAATGAAGTGTTCAGTTCGAATTTCCGTCCAAGTTCGAAAAGATGGACCTGAAGTAGGTCAGAGGTCATAACAACCCAGATGAGAATAATAGTGCGAATAATTAAAATAATTAAAATTATCAATCCTCATCTAAAGAATTCTGTAACAAAGTCAAAACTAACTCCTATTTATCTACGTCCCACAAAGTAGAATGTGACACAAGGTCGGAAGGTGGGAATTTGTACTCTAGAGGAAGAGTACGGAGTTTCTTAAAAAATTGCCTGGGCAGAGCGCCTCAGACAGTAAGCAATAAACTTACTCCTCCCCAAAGAGGGGAGGCAAAGCCTGGGAGGGGGTTAACCCTCCCAGAACTGCACAGGACAGTGGGAACAGATACTACACTTTGATCTTTATTTACTCCTCGCGGAGTACTACTCAAAATAAATCAATTGGTGATTTTTATAATGAATGAGTTTTTCTTAACGATCTGCATATCTTCCCTCTTGAATTCAAGATGTTTATTTACTCCTCGCGGAGTTAGGCACAAGGCCAGTTTTATCTTACTCCCACAAGTAAGATGTGACCCAAGATCGGGTCGAGCAAGTGGGGTTAAAAGCCAGCGCTCAAGAGGTGAGCACTCTGGCCATTTAAAAATTGCCTGGGCAGCCCCGTCGGCATTCCCCGGTAGGGGCGCCTCAGACAGTAAGCAATAAACTTACTCCTCCCCAAAGAGGGGAGGCGAAGCCTGGGAGGGTGGACCTCCTAGAACTGCACAGGACAGGCGTGCAGTATCCATCAGAACAGATACTACACTTTGATCTTAGCCAAAAGACCAAGGAAGCACTTTTATATACTGTTTATGCGATATCAGTTGCAAGGTTAACTAATTTGCATATTTATTTTTTTAAATGACATTTTATTAATCAACTATTATTTGTTATTGTTTTTTAATTCCATGATTGTTTTGATTTTAATATAACAAATAGTTCTGTTTCGCGATATTATTCTATTTTCTCAACAAATATTTGTGTTCAAATGTTCATTTCTTTACGAGGGTGGAGGTTACTTGATTTTCAACCAGTTATAATCTGTTTTTAAATTGCAAGTGAAAAGGCAAATTGATTTCTTCATTCTTTTCCCTTTTTTACGGCCAGTGGTCACATTTAAATAAATTTGTATCGAAATTACTAAAATTTTAATGCTTATCTATATGAATAAACGAGAAAGATTTTGTTTTGTGTTTACAACAAAGTTCTGAATAAAATGTTTATTATTTGAAAATGTTTCAAGTATTTCAAGTGGCAAACTTCAGTATTTGCTTCAGCAGTGCTCAATATATGAGTAGAGCTCAGTATTAGTCATCGTCATCATCTGGTTTTGGTATTTAAGATGTTGCGAGTGTCCTGGATTCTGGGGTGGGCAACACTAGGCACAGTCTCATGCCTGCTCTCCATGCAGCCCGATTCAAAGGGTTGATGATACCAGTCATGCTGCAAGCAATCAAATCACTTCTTACGCACTAAAGTCAGACCTTCCTTGTTCTACCATGCTCCCTAGTGCTTCGGGTATTCAGGTGTGTTATATAGTTGATGCAAGAGGTGGCACGCTGTACATGGCCAAACAACCTAGGACACCAAGTGCATACGGCATCCATTTTAAAATCCTACAAATACCAAGCTTCTGATGAAGCATGGTTTAAGGGATCTGTTCCACTAGTTTGTGCCACACATCCATTTGGGGCCCATGTCTAACTGCCATGCAAGATGTTGGAGCCAACATAGGTCGAAAAAACTGTCCCAAATCTTGAAGGAAATGTGCCTAGATGTAAGGATTGGCAGCAGCTTCCTAAATCTTCCTCAGGCCACACAACAGCGAGCAGTGATAGCATCATCATCATCATTCAATATGTCGCCCAGGTAGCAAAAAGTAGCTTCAACATCAAGTAGGGCACCATCTACATCCACATGTGCCACAGTTCAACCATCGATCAGACAGGTAGGACTGACATCTGCGACAAACACAATCCGGGCGAACAACCAGCCTCCAAGCAAGACCACTACACTTCTTGTTTGCACTGGGAGCATTCAATGGAATTTACACCTATGCTTCTGCAACAGACAGCGAAAGGAAATATGCCAGCATCCTGCAGGAGGTCAAGACCAACAGCGGAGATAAGAAATTTTGTCTTCTTCATGTTGACTCTCAACATGGTAGTAGTAGTAGTAGTAGTTTTTTGCATGTCTTTGAAGCATGTGGTCATACGATAGTGTCACATTTTTTTTTTTTACAAAGAACTTTGCAAGATCTTTCAAGCTGCACTGGTTAGGTAGTAGAGGGCAGACAAGGCAGTGTTGCATTATATAGTCTACCTGTCCACATTCTAAAGGTTGGGTTGGTTTTGTAGTCCAATCTGGCCATAGCAGTTTTTGATTGCTCCATTCCCATTCGCAGCCCAAGTAGCAGGTGTGTATGTGTGTGGTGGATTCTCTTGTCAGTGGGAGGGTAGTGGGCAGTCTTAGCCCTTTGCTTCACAGCTATAGTCTGGTCTCTTCCTGAGATGTTGTTAGGGGCTCGGCATAGTTAAGGAACTTCCCTTTACTACTAATGTTTTCATTCACAAAACTTTAACTTCGATCTATTCTGTGAGAGACAACATAAAACCACATATTAAGCACACCATATTGACGATTGACCCTTTTTTCTTTATATATCTTTATACACATATATATACACATATACATACACACACATATATATATATACATATACCTACATATATACATATACCTACATATACCTACATATATACATACATTATGATAAATATTAAATTCTTATCCACATACATATGTGTTTCATTTTTTTCTGAGTATCATCACTGTGGAGGATTTTTGCTAGGCCGGCCACAGATTCTTAACACGCAGATCAAGTCAACATTTTAACTTTGAACGCCTAGAACAGTGCGGCCAACAAACCAATCACGTTGAAGAAAGAGAATTAAGATCTATTTATGTCTAAGACAGGGGGCACATATAGAAGGCTGTCAGCATTTAGATTGAACAGCCTAATCATAATTCTCTTAAAGTACCTGTCTTAGTATTAAAGGGACAAAAGTGTGTGTGTGTGTGTATATATGTCTAAAGAAGCTTAGAGTCATTTTAAACAAAAAAAGAAAATGTACTCCTAATTCCCAGGGATACTAACTAAATTTAAAATATCGCAGACTTAGCATAAGCCGACTTACTGCTAAAAGTGTTACAAATACAAAAAGGGGATTCGAGTACATAACAGTGAAACAAAAACAAGGGACCTTTACTTAAATCTCGAAATATTAAATGGGGAGGGGGGGAGATCATCATTTGTTTTCTATGTAACTGTTTCGGAGATTTGAAAACAGAACAGTTATAAAATTCATGGCTCTCTAATGGTACTGATCAAATGACCACTTCTCTAATAACAAAATGTAGAAACAATTCAGTTTTTATTTCACTAATATATATATATATATATATATATATATATATATATATATAAGTAAATAAAATCAGTCTACTCCTGATTTTTACTAAAATCTTTTAATCCTTAATCAATCTAGCGATAGTCCAGAACTTTGTTAATACTAAACTACTTTCTGACCGTCAGTATGGATTCAGGCAAGCACGATCTACTGCAGATATCCTAACGGTCATCTCTGAACACATATATCATACACTGGACAATGCAGGTAAAGCTAGGGCGGTAGCACTTGATACATCCAAAGCCTTTGACAAGGTCTGTCACAAAGAGCTTCTCTTAAAAATTCACTCATATGGTATTACGGGACGAATATTTAATATAATTAGATCCTTCCTAACCAAAAGAAAGATCCAGGTTGTCCTCGATGGCCGTTCATCTAAGCAACATGACATAAATGTTGGTGTGTCCCAGGGATCCATCCTTGGACCTCTACTATTCCTGATTTTCATAAATGACTTCCTTGATGACATTGAGTCTGAGATGGGTTTATTTGCTGATGACACCCCACTCTACTCTCGTCATGTGGGCAAAACGGACGCACACATATCCAAGGCAGTGGTTGAATCATTAGAAAGTGACCTTCAGTGGAATGGGGTCATAAATGGATGGTAACATTTAATGCCACTAAGACGAAGCTCCTTTCCTTCAATAACTACAAGAAACCTCTTCAACTACAGATTGCCATGGCAAATAACACCCTACCTGAGAGTTCAACATTCAAACTACTCGGCCTAACCTTCACAGGTAACATGAATTGGAACAAATACATTGAAGACATTGCCTAGGCTGCAGCAAAAAAGATGGGCTCCCTCTACCGTGCTAGTAAACTCCTCACACCTGACATTATCCTGTATCTCTACAAAACCACCATCCGCCCATGTACGGAGTATTGTTGTCACATCTGGGCTGGTTCATCATCCACTAGTCTCTCCCTCTTAGACAAGGTCCAAAAAAGAGTTGCCAACTTAATAGGTCTCACCATTCACCAAGCTTCAGCCCCTGTCCTATCACCGCAATGTTGCATTCTTGTACTTAAACGGATTGTGTTCTGATGAACTTGCTGCCCTGGTGCCCTCTTGACATAAATTCACTAGACCAACCCGACAATCAGCTAAGTCCCATCCATTCACTGTGGACAT
This sequence comes from Sepiola atlantica, assembly GCA_963556195.1. Taxonomy (NCBI): domain Eukaryota; kingdom Metazoa; phylum Mollusca; class Cephalopoda; order Sepiida; family Sepiolidae; genus Sepiola; species Sepiola atlantica. Next base: position 154,456,845 of record OY744522.1, on the reverse strand, counting down.
CCCCAGATGCCAGAGAACCTTCTACTCCAATAGCTTTTTTCCTCGTGCTGCCGGTCTCTAGCATTCCCTCCTTGCTCCCTGTTTCCCCGACTCTACTGACATGCAGAAATTTAAAACTAATGTAAACAAACATTTCTCTACACAGCTTCCAACTTAGGATGACCCCCAAAACTTCCACCCTAAATCTCAGTAGCCCTTACGTCTACAGTGGTTTCCTGCCTCGTTTGGCGTGAACTATGTTAAAAAAATAAAATTAAAATATAAATAAATAATAATGAAACACTACCCTTAAGACTACAATGTGATATGGTAATTTGCATATCAAATAATACTAATTATAACAATAATAATAATGATACTATTAAAACACTACACTTAACAACCACTCTACGATATGGCAGTTAGCATATAAAATTATATAGGGATAAAAGATGTATTAAAAAAAAAAAGAAAAGGTTTAAGTACCTTCGGTAGCAGATAGGCAAATAGATAAGCATAATGTATATGAAGAAATAATGGCACTGTGCTCAAATACGTTAGTAAAAGCATAATATATTTTTTAATCTAACATATAATTATATATTGATTAGAAAAATATGTCAGTAGATCAGTTGCTGAAAAAGGGATAAACATAGTATATACATTCTAGTAGCAGACAAAACCTTACGTTACCCGAGAATGAATGAGAAACCCTATGTACTTCTATGGTCAGCCCATAACACCATATTATCTTTCATTATTTTCATTTTTTTTTTTAATATATTTTATAATTTTCAAATAAAATGTATATTAGATATATGTAAAAAAAAAAAAGATAGAATAAAAAAAATAGAATTAAAAAATTAAAAAATGGAAAAAAGAATCAGAAATTGCATTTTGATTTTCGATAAAACATTCGAGAACAGGTATAAACAGGCATTTTCATAATTAAACAATCCGATTAAAGATGGCCGTCAACTTCGAAAGGAAAAAAGAAAAGAAATATCAATTGAAAATCTTCGTCTCTTCGCTACCTTTGATTTGTGCCAGCGACCAATTCTTCTTGAAGCAGCTTAACGCCAAGCAGCTTGGCTTTTAGTTGTGTGTGTGTGTGTGGTGAACCAAGGCACTTTACAAAGAATGCCAATGACATCCTGCCGACCTGACTATCCTAATTCTTTATCTCATTAACACACTTCCGACATTTCCCACTCATCTGCTTTTAAAAGTGGAGGGAGCAACCAAGCATCAAAACTGATTTGGCTAGACAAGTCAGTAAATACTATTTATTTTCCTTCTCATCAGAGTAATATATATTGTTGAATTTTTTGTGGCTCTGATGAGGTTACAAAGACTAAAAACCCCGCCTCGGCTTGTGGCTGTTAGACAAATATACCAATATCTATATTAATTATTTATAAAACAATAACAAAACTATGTAACATTATGGCGATAAAAAAATCGTACATATTTCGACAAGTGGTCTAGTGGTAAAACGCCAGACTGCAGACAGTAATATTGTAGGTTCAATCCTTGCCCAGGTTAGCTATGCTGGTGACGGCTGATAGCCAGAAACACGTGTCCAAGAATTCCTTTTATGTACGTAAAAATTAATTAATATATATAAAATAAAGATGACACGTCCTATTAAAAAGGGCGACTTAATGCAATATTCTTTACCGCTTAGGAAGTGGAAAAATACTAAGAAAACAGCTATATTTCTATTACCAGTAAAAACAATAAGAAAAACTATGTAATATTATATGTATATATATATATATGATAAAGAAAGGAAAAAGTGTTCCAACGTAATGAAAATTGAAAAAGGTAAATCAAGAAATATTATTTATGTATTCATCAACGTTACGTCTTTATTATAAGACTTCCTCAGGATGATTGTCTGAAGAAAACAACACACAAGTAACAAAATGTTTGAAATGGATATGTGGCGGCTGCCGGCTCAAAATCTGCGTCCGCTTAAGAACCGATCAAATTACGAGATACAAATAGATGGTGGCAGTGGCAAACGGCGGTTGGAGTATAAAATCATTAGGAAGTGGGAGAGGTATTACAATAAATGTGGAGGAAGTGGGGGCAAATGTTGGTAGCGGCTCAATTTAATTTAAATTATGAAGGGGGAGACGATACGAGATATGTTTATTGAATCTTTTTAATTTAGCCTTGAGATGAGAAAAGCGGGAGGTTAAGATATTGGTCATGTAATAGGACAGTGTAGAAGGTAATGGAGGAGTGAAACAAGGTCAGGCGTGGAGAAGGTGTCCACATTTGACACCTACATACATATACAAACATATACTTATTTAGACACACAGATATTACCACGTAAAATCGTACCTAATGTGTAGAAAGCTAAAATAAAAAAGGGGAAAAGAAAATATTTTTGTTCTGACATGCTCGAGTGATTGATTTGTAACAAGTTGTAAGAATATAAAAGTGTGGTTTTGTCCATTATTTTAAAATAATTCCTGACTGATCAGCAGCTGTGCAAACAACATCGTTGTGGTTTGATGGCGGGGGAATCGTTGATTGTCCATTGTTCACCACACTATTATAGATTTTCCAGAAATCGCGAGTGCCTAGTTTCTGTGACTGAATGTGTTTTTTGGTTATCTCTGTATACCTTCTCTTTGCCTCGCCTATCACTGCCGTACAATTAAATTTCTGTCTATTCGCCCAGTGTTTCGCCTTAAATGCCACTTTGGACCCAGCAAACCACCATCTCCCTAAATTCCCATTGCGAACTGAAGCCACACTTGAAAACCTAGTCATCACGCCATTTCAGGTCAAGGTCATCATAAAAAACCTCGACACCTCCAAAGCACGTGGGCCTGATCTTATACCAGTAATAGTAATAAAGAAATGCTCTGCAGAACTGGCCCATGCTCTCTCCAAACTCTACAACAAATGCCTTGCTGAATTTTACTTCCCTGATAGCTGGAAAATTGCCTCTGTGGTACCAGTCTTCAAGAATTCTGGGGATAGAACAGATCCTTAGAAATATCGCCCATCAGCCTACTCCCGATCTTTGCTAAAATCTTTGAATCCTTAATCAATCTAGCGATAGCCTGGCACCTAGTTAATGCTAAACTTTTTTCTGACCGCCAGTATAGATTTTAGACAAGCACGATCTACTGCGGATATCTTAACCGTCATCCAAAAAAGAGTTGCCAACTTAATAGGTCCCTCACCATCCACCAAGCTCCAGCCCCATCACTGCAATGTTGCATCCTTGTTCTTGTTTTACAAATACTTCAATGAATTGTGCTCCGATGAACTAGCTGCTCTTGTGCCCGCTTGACGCAAATACACTAGAACAACCCGACAATCAGCTAGGTCCCATCCATTCACTGTGGAGGTCCCCAGATGCCGGAGAACCTACTTCAGCAGCTTCTTTCCTCGTGCTGCCGGCCTCTTGAACTCCCTTCCTGCTCCCGGTTTCCCCGACTCTACTAACATGCAGAGGTTTAAAACTAACGTAAACAGACATCTCACTGCAAAGCTCCCAACTTAGGATGACACCTTAAACCTACTCTCTAATTTTCAGTAGCCCCTTACGTCTATAGTAGCGACCTGCCTTGTTTGGGGTGAAACATCTTAAAAGAAGAAAAAAAAAAGCCAGTTTATAAGAAAGCTGGACTGAAAGTACATTATATGAATTCTGATTCACAATGATCTGCCTAGATGCGAAAAATGCATTCTCAAGATCCTGATTCCAAATGAAGCATGAATTTTGTTTGACAAGGTCTCGAAAGGGAGACATTATGGGACTTAGGGAGTGTGCCCATGCTACTTGGTTAACTAATCCAAACCAAAACCATGCATCAGTTATATTCTTTGGGATAGGAAAGTTGGCAATTGCATTGAGTAAATTCTTGGAAGGAGCTACTCCTGATAATGTTATTTGAAGGCCTCCAAACTGAACAACATCTTGGCAAAATTGGAATTTATTTTTGTTAAGGACAATTCCGTTTTTTGCACAAAGTGATAGGTATTCAAATATATGATAGAAAGCATCTTCTATACTGTTGTCAAAAAGTAGCATATCATCAACGACTTACTTTGCGAGGAACGTTCTTAATGATCTCATCATATCTACGCGTATAGGCATCACCGAAGGTTAAGTATCCCTGAGGCATCCGGAGATACATAAAACGGCCCTACTCCGTGATGAAAGTTGTAAGTGGCTGAGATTCCTCATCTAGAGGGATTGAATGATAACCATCCATTGCATCTAAGACGGTTTTGTTTTTGTTGTAATGCCAATTGGAATGGCGAGCTAGTTGGTGTGTCTCTCGTTTGCACTGCAAGTTTAAATATTTGATAGTCCACCGTTCTTCTTGGTTTTCCATCTTTTTTTGCAGTGATTACCATAGTGCTGCACTAATCGGTAGGGGTACCAATGGGCACTGGGGTAAGAATGCCTCTTTTAACATCCCAAAGTGCGAGTCGTACTTGTTCCTTGAAGTGATAAGGCACAGGAATCGGGTTGTGTCTGGCTTTTGGAACCGCTCCCTCTTTAAAGTGAATATGGGCGGTGGAGGTGGACATAGATGGGAGCACCCCATCGTTTTTGAATGTTGTCTTGGCAAAATGCTAATAAAAATAAGGAGCCAATCCTTAAGTCTACTAATGTTTTCTTCCCTCGTGGGAAAGGGACGGCTTTTGGGTTGACTTCGCAATTGATTCACGTACTTGATGTGTTGTATTGCGATATCTGCCTGGGTTGAAAATGTTGCCGCAGGGTTTGGGAAATCTTCAGGCAGCATTCCCACATCAATGCATGAGCCCCATGTTAAACAGATGCTTTGGTCCCCGTAGACATATAGTGGCCCGGCTATCAGGGAAAATCTTCAGCTTTGTTCGGTAGTCACTAGGGATGTTCTTCGCTTGTCTGGGATCTGGATTTGGTGAGAATGGGATAACATACGCATCTATTTCTGCTATTTGATTTTCGCTTTTGGTCGTATATGTATCCCATGTCTGGTTAAATGTGATGTGAGCGATAAAAGAATACATGGGAGCCTCGTCAATCCCAATACAGGGTTTCTTTGCTCGGCAAACTCTTGAAAGGTGGTTAGGTTTCCCACAAGTGCTGCATGTTTGATCCCACACAGGACATTTTAACTGGCAGAAGCTTGTTCCTGGGATACCATGATAATGGCTACCAAAACCCATGCAAGCTTGAAAGTTATTATCTCGTTTGGCGGAGGTGCCGATACAAATATGACCTTTATTAGCTCGAGCACTGGCTTTTTGCTTGTGGTACATAGATATCCATGCAATAGCCATGTCGGAGGTGTCAGTCATTGAAGTTTGGTCTCTCAATGCCGATTCGAACGCCTCAGAATGGTGGGCATTTTGTTTGAGAGTTTTAAGTGTTCCAGCTTTGGCCAGCAGGTCTGCTTGGAGAGTATCGCTCGCTATTCCCCTGATGAGCTGGTCCTTGATGTACATATCAGACAGGTCATGCTCACAAGGGGAACATAAAAAGTTGTAGTCCAGGGTGGACAAGATAGTTCTGTATTGTCTCAGTCTCACCCTGTGACATAGAGGTAAAAGTAAGGCGATGAACGATGGGATTCGACCTTTGAGTGACTAATGCCTCTATCATCCCTAGTAGCTTGTCTGGGTCAGCGGTGAAGAATTTAGGGTGGGTGTTGACTATGGCATTCTGGATGGACTCATTAGTGGAATTGTATAGCTGTAAGTTCGCCTGAGATGTCGGCATACCTGTCATTTTGGTGAATACTTCCCAATCAATTCTGAATTTTCTGAATTGTTGGGGGGGTCATTTCAAGATGGAGCTGGGGCAGTTTAGCTGCTGGTGCCTTAGCATAAATTACCTCAGCAGAGAGTTCCTTAGCTTCTTCAAGGATTGAGAGAGCTTCTCCCATTGTTGCGATCCCCAGCTTTCAACATGGCCCAATCCATCATTTGCAGGTTCTTCTTTGTCAGCTTTTCACTTGCAAATGTGGCAGTATAAGTCCGAGCTGGGCTAGCAGAGATCCCTGTTTTGAGAAGGTACTGCTCCCAATCTTCAGGATCCATACATCCTGTTCGTAGCGGCATATAGAAATATTTATATATAGAATTGATACTTAGGGCTCACCTGTATGACCAGTTGAGCAGCAAGATAAGTAAGACCTCAAGTAATCAAAAAGCCAGTTTATAAGGAAGCTGAACTGCCAAGGTAGGCAAGTTCATTATATGAATTCTGATTGGCTGCCAGTCTGAGAGTGAATAATTCTATATATAAATATTGCTTCATTAAAGCAATATTTGCTTATAGAATATAGGATATTGGAGCCGTTAAGTGTTAATTTGATTTTATAGTAAGGATTGTGAATAAAGAGCACAAAACCACAACACCCAAAATTACAGCAGAGCTTAACAATCATCTGGATAATCCTGTTTTAACAAAAACTGTTTGCTGAGAGCTTCACAAAGCTGGATTTCATGGGAGGGTTTCAAGGTGTTTCCATTATTTTGTCCAACCCCTGTGTGTGTGTGTATATATATATATATATATATGTCTTACAGAAGTTAGCAAATAAAAAAAACTGCCAGACAAATCGATTTCAAGTATTTAGGAGAATTAAGAAACCAAATAGCAAGTCAGACTATCCTCTGTCTTCACTATTTCCATGAAACGTTTTTTGCTTTTCTGCTTTCTATACTAATTTATAAGTTTTTTCTTTCCTTTATTTTTATTTAATTTTTTATTTCTTTCTTTTTTAGTCTTCAGCAATTCAGAGTTATTTTATATGAATATTAGTGAGGACACTGGCGATGGATACTCCCCCCCCCCCCCCGGTATTTATGTCGAGAGTGTACACTCATATAAAGCTTGTTTTCAGTTGTAATAAAAGCCATTTTGTCTCAAGAAAGAATAAAGCTACCGTCTGACCCTAATGACCCAAGATATAAGATGCACAGAGGGTGATTGAGGTCAACTTTGCACGACACTCCTTAACTTAAGGGGTGTCACAAATAGAACAGGGATGTGGGTGAGGGGGATAGACAGCAGGTGTGCTGTTGTAAACTATGATACAATACCTGCGAGCCCTAGAGCTAAAGGTTATGGATACATTTGTTTCTCACTCTCCAGATTCGATCCAAGGTGGATGGGGTGGATGATAAAAGGCGAGACGAAGACGAGAACAACGGTTCAGTGACGCATCACAATATTTTTCAGTTGTCAATGCTAATAATTTTCACAACTTTATGTAAAAGAAAAAAAATTACAAGTACATTATATATGTGTGTGTGTGTGCTTGTATGTATACTAGCAGGGCTATCCGGCGTTGTCCGAGGGTTTAAAAAGTGTGTGTAATATCTGTATATTAAAACTTACTTCTCTAGCTATCTCAACCCCCCCCCCTCTTATATCACCGTCCAGCCTATTCTTCTCTTTTTTTAATATATTGAAAATAAAAAAAATAAAAAATATATATATATATATAATAATAATAATAATTTATTATAATAATAATAATAATTTATTATAATAATAATAATAATTTATTATAATAATAATAATAATTTATTATAATAATAATAATAATTTATTATAATAATAATAATAATTTATTATAATAATAATAATAATTTATTATAATAATAATAATAATTTATTATAATAATAATAATAATAATTTATTATAATAATAATAATAATTTATTATAATAATAATAATAATTTATTATAATAATAATAATAATTTATTATAATAATTTATTATAATAATAATAATTTATTATAATAATAATAATAATAATTTATTATAATAATAATAATAATTTATTATAATAATAATAATAATTTATTATAATAATAATAATAATAATTTATTATAATAATAATAATATTTATTATAATAATAATATTTATTATAATAATAATAATTTATTATAATAATAATAATGATGATATTTATTATAATAATGATATTTATTATAATAATGATGATCATTTATTATAATGATGATGATCATTTATTATGATGATGATCATGATGATGATCATGATGATGATCATGATGATGATCATGATGATGATCATTTATTATGATGATGATCATGATGATGATCATGATGATGATCATGATGATGATGATCATGATGATGATGATCATGATGATGATGATCATGATGATGATGATCATGATGATGATGATCATGATGATCATGATGATGATCATGATGATGATGATCATGATGATGATCATGATGATGATGATCATGATGATGATCATGATGATGATGATCATGATGATGATCATGATGATGATGATCATGATGATGATGATGATCATTTATTTGATGATCATGATGATCATTTATTTGATGATGATGATGATCATTTATTTGATGATGATGATCATTTATTTGATGATGATAATGATGATCATCATTTATTTGATGATGATGATGATGATCATTTATTTGATGATGATGATGATGATGATCATTTATTTGATGATGATGATGATGATGATCATTTATTTGATGATGATGATGATGATGATCATTTATTTGATGATGATGATGATCATTTATTTGATGATGATGATGATGATGATGATGATGATGATGATGATGATGATGATGATGTAAGTGATTTACCTGAGCTTTCAGTTTAAAGTTATTGCTCCCGGACAACACTGATTTTTTTTCCCCTCCTTCCTTAAAAATATAATGAAATCTATATTTGTTTCAATTTATTCCCGGGCAACGCTGAGTTTCTTATCTTCCCCCTCTCTAGTCAATATATACGACTTACCAAATGTAATAATCTTATCTTACAGTTATTGCTCCTGTTTAGAGCGCTACTGAAACCACCCAAATAAAATTAAGAATTCCTCCAGAGCACTACTAAAACCACCCTTTCTGAGTTTCTTGCCACCTCCCCTCTCTAGTCCAAAGAGAAGCTTAATCAACGTTAAATAATTTTGAAAGAAAATGCTGAGTCATTTCCAGAAGGAATACATTGAAATTACAGTGTTTTCTTTCCAAATTATGGCTGAAAAACCTATCCACTGCACTCCTCGACGAAATCTACTCCACAGTCCCCTTAGGGGTGCACTGAGAGATTTGAGAACACTTCCATTATTTTCCTCCGATTAAGTTTACATAAGAATACACTTTTAGATTTGATGTAGATTATCTAACCTTTCTTTCTATAGTGCACACACAAACATTGAGCAATTATTTATTGTATGTATATATATATATATACACACACACACATATACATGTCATTTATTTGTTTATTTTGTTTGTGATACTTTTGAACGAATTCAGCTATTTATATGGAAAAGCATTTTACCTTAATGCTAGTTGGGAATAAGTTTCCTTTGACCAATTTGATGCTCCAGATGGGGAGCGACATATATTTTTTTAAATTTAATTATCCACGAACACGTGTTTCGTCGATTATGTCCAGCCATGCTAATGAGTTGCAAATGAGGAAACATGTTCATATATATATATACACACACATATATATATATATATATATATATATATATACACACACACACACTAGTATTCCAATGGCCTGTTGGGTCACAACCATTATTTATTCTTTACTTTCCTTCTGATAACTCAAACTGACATGTTGCATTACTCCAAATAGTTAAATATGCAACCAGGTCACATTTTTACTTGTATGTCACTAACTCCCCCCCCACACACAAAGAATCCCTGGGAGAATGGTATAATGACTACAGAACAGATACTACACTACCCCCTTCCAAGGAGGTAATGCCTGGGACGATCGTATCATGACAAACGAACATATACTACACTGCTTCTCCCCAAAGGAGGAGGTAAAGCCTGGGAGAATGATATCATGAAAATAGAACAGATACTACACTACATCCCCCCCCCCCCCAGCATTGAAAGATAATACATTTGTACATTAATAGAAGTAATAGTATAGTTTCGGTTTCAGACAGGTAGATACCAACTCCCCATTAGTAATAGATTATATAGAAGTATTATTATTCTTTATCATTCCTAAAAGATTTATTATTTTGGCATCTAATTTACATGTGTTTGTGGTGTGTAGACAGACATGTAAATAAGAAGCAATTGTTGATAAAAATAACGTCACTCTTTCTTTAAATGCTCACAGAGACATTAAGAAATATTAGAAAGTTGGGATGAGCATAGTGAGAGGGGCGAAAGAAATACATATACAGAGCAAAGAAAGAGATTGGTAACTTGTTCAGTTAATTACAAATTACGGCCAATTAGAACATTTTTCTTTTTTCAAACATAACTCAATCCTAGAACTAAGGTATATTTGAACATGTATTTTGTATTATTAAAGAATATAGTAAAAAAAAAAAAATGATATGGGAAACAAAATAATAAATGTTGTCCTTTTCTGCTTTTTCCCCATCTAATGTAAACCTAAAACTCATACTAATTATATATATCAGCTTACCGTAAGGATTGTTTATACAAAAAAAAATAAAATAAAAAAAAAATTAAAAAAAAATAAGAAAAACAACATTTTTTAATTTTTTTAAATTTAAAAATAAGTTTACTTAGCCCTGCCGTGATTTTAATCGATTCTCAAAATAGTGAAACGGTGGTTTGTAAACAAAACAATAAGTTTGTTATTTATTTTTCATGGACAATTTAAAACTACGAAAATTGCATGCTGAAATAATATATAAAAACATTTTTTTTAAGCGTTTAGTTATAATGAATGCTGCTATTTTAGGAAAACTACACTTTACAAATGAGGTTTATAAAAATAATTAGCTAAGTTAAAAAAAACAAAACTTGTTGATTGTTGTGGAGGCGAATTTGAAATAAACACTTTGTCAAACGAAATTATTCCCTTTGCAGGAGGGGGGGGGGCGCACGTCCTTTAAAAATAATGAACATTGTTTCGATGGTTTTAATTTTTTGTTATTATCACTAAGTAATTACTGGTAATATCGACAAAACTATTCCATATATATAAACAAAAAGGGCAATCAAATTATAATCGAATAACAGCAAACAATTATTTATTTTGAACTGTTTTAAAATATAATTATGCAAATTAGATAAACAAAAGATTATATTTGAAACTTTGCTTGACTATATATAGAGTATTTCAAAATAATATAGTGTATTAATTATTTAAATTAGAGTAACCTGTTTTGATTATAATATAGTAATGATAAATAAAATATTTCGCATTTATTCATTATATATATATATATATATATATATCTGAGCCCAGTCGCAGTAACAGTGAAACATGTCCATGGATAACTTTTATATATATATATGATATATAGATATATATATGATATATAGATATATATAGAGAGATTTAATTAATTTATAAATTTATTTTTGTATAGATTTTAAAATTTTTAAATCAATTTTTTGCGTGCACAAAAGGGAGACATGGACACGTGTTTCTGGCTATGAGCTGTCATCATAAATACATAAAGAGTTTGAATGCAAAATACGATAAATACCATCTTCGAAATTACAAAGCTCCCCCCAAAGATCATGTTTTATATACGATACAGAACATTTTGTTTTCAGTTAAAATAAGCTTCAGTCGAAGTCTAGACTTAACATATTCGTCCTTCCTTGTTAAATGTCTAAATTTAAACAAATTAGATTTATTCAGTTTTGCATTCCAACTATATATAAAAAATATTTTTAAATATCCACATACATGTTTCATCTAATCCAAGAATCATCAGTGTGTCTAAGTATAACAGTACCACCAGTCGCAGGATTTGAACCCCAAACTGAAGTCACCTTCGACTTCTACTTGATATCTTTGCTCCCACAGCCACTGAGACAACTATACGACAAAGAAAGGAAAATATACAGGGGTTGGACAAAATAATGGAAACACCTTGAAACCCTCCCATGAAATCCAGCTTTGTGAAGCTGTCAGCAAACAGTTTTTTTTAAAACAGGATTATCCAGATGATTGTTAAGCTCTGCTGTAATTTTGGGTGTCGTGGTTTTGTGCTCTTTCTTCACAATCCTTACAAGGGATCTACGATCTCTTTCAGACAGTTCTTTCAGAATTTTGTTTACGATAATGTTTTCCCTTATTTTTCGTAGGCTGTCATCACCTTTGAGACAGTTTCTCTCGATACGGCCACCATCTCAGCCACTTCCATTACAGTAGCACCTGCCATACTGGCACAACAATTTGCCTTTCTTTTGAAATTTGATAGATCTGTCATTCAAATATTTCTTACTAATATACACTATCTGAAATTAAAAATAAATTTAACCAATTAATTCAGGACAACAATAACCATAAATAAAAGAAATGAAACTAACATTTTGGTAATTAAAAAGATTTTTACAGGTGTTTTAACATTGATGCAAAATTCACAAGATGTTTTCCATTATTTTGTCCCAACCCTCTATCAGAGTGCTCTCCCTGATTAAAAAAAAAAAAAAAAATGTTTTAATTGTTCTAATTAGCCATAATTTATAATTAAGTGAACAAGTCAGTTATCTCTAAAACTGGGTATGTTGATTCAAATACTCTCTAAAATGGGGGCGATGTTACATCGAAAATTTGCGACTTTTAAATAAATATATATTTATTTTTAAAAATAAATAAATGCATTGTTCGGCTTTTAACTGCTTTTTTAAATTAAAATATTTCTAATGGGAGACCACTACATATTCTACTCTCTAATATGTCTTAATTTCTGTAAGCATTTCGAGAAAGAGTGACCTATCTAATTTACATACATGTGTCTGTACACACCACAAACACGTATGTAAATTAGATGGCAAAAGAATGTGTCTCTACTTATAATAATAAAGAATAATACTTCTATTTAATAATAATAATAATAATAATAAAAGTATAAGTACACTGAGAACTATGCAAACGACTGCATTTTAAACATGCAGACAAATGGTACAGACACAAAAAAAAAAGATGTCACAGTTTATGATTAAAAAAAAAAAAATCAAAGTAGAATGAATAGTGGTAGTTGTTATGATTCAACAGGTCACAGGTATTTCTAGTACACACAGAGAGGAGAATTTGAATGCCTACTAGACACTATCCTCAAATGTTTTCTATCTCCCTGTACAGGGGGTTTCTGGAATGAGGATATTTTCTTCTACAAATAAACCCTGACTGATCAAATATTAAAAATAACATAGTATTCAAAGCTCAAATAAGATCCCCTCAGCATTGCTATACACTGGCTTATACAAGGAATGGTGCACCTTCTTCAAGTGATGTTGCCTCTAGTAACAGCACTAAAGCTGGATACTCCACCAAACTAGGCAAATTCTTGTCCTGGAATCTGCTAAGACCAGGAAACCACAAGAAAGATATACTATAACATCGTTAGCTGGAGAGGAAAATTAATGTTCTTTACTTCTGTACTAACTTAACATTTGAGAGGTACAAGAGAACTTTAATTGAACATTCGGATATCTATGTACTTTATATAAAGTCTTAGCCCCATTTAAGGACCTCTTAATTTCTGAGATAAAAAAAAAAACATAACACCGGAAGCTTTATTATATTTATAAAGTTCGGCCATTTATTGTGCTGACAGTGAGATTAAAACATCGAATTAATATTCAAAATAGAAGAACAATAACTTTCTAATATACTGATCAGGTGTATGCAATGGTCATCTTGAGGTTAACTAATCTGCATATTGCTTTGCAAAAGGACATCTCATTAATTCACTATTCGTCCTTATTGGGGTTTTTTTGTTTTTTTTTAATTCAATAGCACAGTTTTACTTTTATTTATATATATTGCAGATAAAAACTTAGCATTTTCGATGAAAAGAGTCTTTTTGGTCATTTCCGGTCAATTTACATTTGAGGGTTGCAATTCTTGGTTTCATCAATTTGTCCATGCAATGCCGGAATACGAGTCCCTGCTAGTCTAGATATATTACTAAAATATTCATATAAAATCATAAAATTACGTCAGTAATTTAATTTTTCATATATAAATTATTATTATCGTTTTTGATGGCTTAAAAAAATAAAAAAATAAAAATAGCCATCGTTGATTTTTTTTATTATAGAGTGTAGGATCTTTTCCGACTTCATTTCAGTTGGCGGGGTCAGTCTTAGGTTGTTGTCAGACTTGCCATTCACTTTCTCGCTTCCACTTGAAATGGTTTTGCCAAGGGGCTAGAAAAGAGCACATGTTTTACTTGCTAACTTTTGTGAGACGGGATGGAAGTAAGTATTTATTTATATGTATATATACAAATAAATACATATTGGTCTTTATTATAGAGTGGAGGATTAGATTGGGTAGCGTTCAGCAGAGATGGTGCACCCTTGGACTCTTAACCAACTGAAAGAAATCAGACTTCAAAATACTTTAAAATAATTAAAAACATACTGCAATGATGAAAATTGAAAAAATGCAGCTTACACAGCTTAACTTATTGTCTTAGAATAAAGATCATTAAAAAAAAATAAGAGGAGGGGGTAAAATTATTCTAATTTAATAAGATGTTGGCTCGAAACGGCCTGGCTATCAATCGCTCTGCCCGAAACATATCTGCAAATGTGTAGCCAAATAATGTTTGTATAAATAAATTTGTTATACCCTAATTTTTTTTTTCTGAAGACGTTCTCCACGAACGAAACTGGTCAAAAAATCTCTTGTTTTTGTTTTTCTCCTGCACTTTGACTTGTTTTCCGTCTGTCATCTTTTCACATTATATATATATATATATATATATATATATATATATATATATGAAATTAATGTGAAAAATATTTATTTTAATATCTTTTATTCATTTTCTATATTTTGACGTGTCCCTTATATAAACATTTAAAAAAAAATTTTTTTTTTTTTTAAAAAGAACAAAATTTTCAGCCGTGATCCTTCGTTGCAATACACTATTAAGATCGAGGATTGTAGTTCCCTCCCATTCCTTGATGTTTTAGTGTCTAACACCTGTGTATAGAAAACAAACCTTTACAGGTCTTCATCTAAATTGGTTTTCCTTCACCCCTAAATCAAGAAAAATAATCTTATTGGTACTCTTACTCATCGAGCACTTATGATTTGTTCACCAACCTGACTAGATGCGGAACTTGGTGAAATTGCCAATATTTTTCTTGCCAATGTATATCCCATCAATATCCATAGTGAATTGCAACAGTGGATGCAAGTCACAAAGAAGACGAAGAAACTGTTCAGCATCACTCTGTGAGGGAAAGCAAGCAAAAGTGTCATCAACGTAACGTGTGTAAAAAGTCAGCTTGGTCATTTTGGAAAATAATTGCAATTCCCTAGGGAGGTTGAGGATTGTGGTTCCCTCCCATTCCTTGCCATCAATATCATAAGAAACACCATTGCACACAAAGTTGCTATATTTAATGGTGGTAAATTTATTGGCTCGTCACGATGCCCTATTTATTTGAAACTTCCATGGTTAGATTCTGACAGTCGTGACATTGTCAAAAGGATTTTTTCTACTCAACGTTGTTTTCCAGCAACCATGCTGAGAGTAGTTTACACGACTCAAACATTTTTCTTTTCTTTCCATAAGGATGTTTTACCAGCCATTCAAAAGAATTCTGTTTATAAATTCCAGTGTCAGTGTGGAGCTAACTACGTTGAAGACATTCCAATTAGAAATAAGAATATCCCAACACATACCACGTGATATTTGTTTACACAAAGTTTTGAGATCACCCGGCAACTTTCAAGCACATGAATGTCAT
This sequence comes from Sepiola atlantica, assembly GCA_963556195.1. NCBI lineage: Eukaryota > Metazoa > Mollusca > Cephalopoda > Sepiida > Sepiolidae > Sepiola > Sepiola atlantica. Next base: position 154,441,122 of record OY744522.1, on the reverse strand, counting down.
CGCTAATAACCCGGTAGGTACAAATAGTTGTTCTGACCAGTATTCCGATGGGTGGTTTTCTGTTTTACAGTGCTAGATCAAACTATCATCGCAATATTATTGAGACGTTAGTTAGTTAACAATTCTCGACCTAGCCTGTGTAGACAAAAGATTTAGAAACATCAGTTGGAGATCTTCAATGATTCAAATCCATCATAACGTTGAGAGATTTACCGTTCTTTTTGTGTTTTTTCTCTCTCTAAATTGATTTCTCCAACTGACACAATTTTCCCCTGATATTTCATTCCATTTTCTGAGTTTTTAATTTATAATTCTGACGTTTCCTCTAAGGATAAGGCCTTAAGGAATGAATATATATATATATATAATTATTAATTAAGTTCAAATATTAAGAAAATGAACAAAACCATTACTTTTCAAAAGTGCTCAATATATATTAGAGCTTTTATATTAAAATAAACATAGTTTGAGTATCCGACAATTGTTTCAGAACCTCCTCAGGAATATACTCTGAGTATATCCCTGAGGAGGAGCCGAGGAGGTTCTGAAACAATTGTCGGATACTCAAACTATGTTTATTTTAATATATATATATATATATATATATATATATATATACACACACACACACATATATATCTTTTATACCTAATAATATATATACATATATATCTTTTATACCTAATAATATATATACATATACAGGGTGTTTCAAAAGTCTTGGGAACATTACAAATGCGTATATCTCATGAACTATTCCAGGTAGAAAAATGAAACTGGTGCCATTTTAAAGCTTGCTTAATCAAGTTTTTGGTCATACTAATGATTTTCATGTTATCTTTCCAGGTGCAGTAATGGCGTTCTCTAAACAAGACAAGGCATTTTGCGTCCTCCAATTTGCAAAGACTGAATCGTGGACATGTGTTCAGCGTGCATTTCGCAGGAAATTTAAAAAAGAAGCCCCTGAAAGGAAATCCATTGTCAGATGGCATGCTAAATTTGTGAAAGATGGGTGTTTGTGCCCAAGTAAGCGAACAGGTCGCCCTTCAACTTCAGAAGATGTAGTTGAGCAAGTTCGGACAGCCTTTCAGCGGAGCCCCCGTAAATCAGTGAGAAGAGCCAGCAGGGAACTTCAGCTTGCTCCAGCAACTGTCTGGCGTGTCTTAAGGAAACGACTGCAAATGGTACCTTACAAGCTCAAGTTGGTCCAAAAGTTGAAGGACACTGATAAGCCACTTCGCCGTGACTTTTGCATTGCAATGCAAGAGAAGTTGGAAGATAACGGCTTTGATGACCGGCTTGTTTTTAGCGATGAGGCGACCTTCCATCTGAATGGCAAAGTTAACAAGCATAACACTCGCATATGGGGCACTGAGAATCCTCATGAACTTCTTGAGCACGAGCGAGATTCACCAAAAGTGAACGTGTTTTGTGCAATTTCCAAGAAAGGTGTCTATGGACCGTTCTTCTTTGAAGAGGCAACTATCACTGGTGAATCCTATCTCAACATGCTGGAAGACTGGTTAATGGCTCAGTTGGAACAAGCAGAATCTGATGACTTCATTTTTCAACAAGATGGTGCACCACCACACTGGAGTCTTAGAGTAAGGCAGTTTCTTAACACAAGGCTGCCTGGTAGATGGATTGGGAGATCTGGGCGAGGTGATGACGTTCTCATGCCCTGGCCTCCTAGGTCTCCAGATCTTACCCCGTGTGACTTTTTCCTTTGGGGCTTTGTCAAGCAACAAGTCTATGTGCCGCCCCTTCCAAGAGATATTGACGAACTAAAGGCTCGAGTAACGGCAGTTGTGGGAACCATTGACGTCAAGATGCTGGAACGCGTTTGGCAGGAAATGGACTATCGACTAGATGTCTGCCGTGTGACGAATGGTGCTCATATTGAGCAACTTTGAAGATTCCCCACAAAACTTGAAACTTTAACCTTTCCAACGGTACCAATTTCATTTTTCAACTCCTAATAGTTTTTGAGTTATTAAAAATCGTTATGTTCCCAAGACTTTTGAAACACCCTGTATATCTTTTATACCTAATAATATATATATATATCTTTTATACCTAATAATATATATATATACATATATCTTTTATACCTAATAATATATATATATACATATATCTTTTATACCTAATAATATATATATATACATATCTTTTATACCTAATAATATATATACATATATATCTTTTATACCTAATAATATATATACATATATATCTTTTATACCTAATAATATATATACATATATATCTTTTATACCTAATAATATATATACATATATATCTTTTATACCTAATAATATATATACATATATATCTTTTATACCTAATAATATATATACATATATCTTTTATACCTAATAATATATATACATATATCTTTTATACCTAATAATATATATGTATATATATACATATATATATTATTAGGTATAAAAGATATATATGTATATATATACATATATATCTTTTATACCAAATAATATATATGTATACATATATATCTTTTATACCAAATAATATATATATATATACATATATATCTTTTATACCTAATAATATATATATATACATATATCTTTTATACCTAATAATATATATATATACATATATATCTTTTATACCTAATAATATATATATATATATATACATATATATCTTTTATACCTAATAATATATATATATATATATATACATATATATCTTTTATACCTAATAATATATATATATATATATACATATATATCTTTTATACCTAATAATATATATATATATATACATATATATCTTTTATACCTAATAATATATATATATATATACCTTTTATACCTAATAATATATATATATATATATATACATATATATCTTTTATACCTAATAATATATCATATATATATACATATATATTCTAAAGAAGCTCTGAATCATTTTAAACAAAAGAAAAAAAAGGAAAATGCAGTTTAAATTCCCAGAGAAACCAACTTAATCCAAGATATCGCAGACTTAGCATTCGTTGGAAAATTCATAAATAAAAAATAAGGGGGAGGGAGGGGGATTCATAAACAGGGGACCCCAACTTAAGCATGAAACATTAAAACGGGGATCATCAGCTGCTTACCATGCAACTGTTTCAGAGATTTAAAAACAGGACAGTTATAATATTCATGGCTCTCTAATGGTACTGATCAAACAACCATTTCCCCAATAATCAAGTGTATAAATAATTCAGCTTAAATTATTATTTACTCCTCTCCAGGAGTTAGGCACAAGGCCAGTTTTATCCTACTCCCACAAGTAAGATGTGACCCAAGTTCGGGTCGGAAAGTGGGGGTTGAAAAGCCAACGCCCGAGAGGTGAGCACTCTGACCATCAAAAATTGCCTGGGCAGCCCCGTCGGCATTCCCCGGTAGGGGCGCCTCAAGCAGTAAGCAATTAACTTACTCCTGCCCAAAGAGGGGAGGCAAGGCCTGGGAGGGTGGACCTCCTAGAACTGCACAGGGCAGACCCATAGACCAGCGTAAATCAAGCCCCGAAGGTCAAGACAATACCAGTCTATGGGGTGCAGTATCCATCGAACAGATACTACACTTTGATCTTAGCCAAAAATTTCACTAATATATACAAAGAAATAAAACATAATATATTACCCTTAAGACTACAGTTTGATATGATAATTTGCATATCAAATAACATTAATTATAACAATAATAATACTATCCAAACACTACACCCAAGAACCATTCTGCGATAGGGTAGCTAGCAATAAAATTATATAGGAATAAAAATTGCATTGAAAAAAAAAAGAAAAAATGAAGAAAAAAAAGAAGCTTAATTACCTTAGGTACCAGATAGGCAAGTAGATAAGAGGAAGGAAACTTAGCCATACAGATCTAAATACCCAATATATAGTCTAAAGTAGCTTTGAGTCATTTTAAAACAAGAAAAAAAAAATATATATATCTATTATACCTAATAATATATATATATATATATATATATATATATATATATATATTATAATATATAATTTTTCTGATTTTAATACAAAAAAGACCATCAGAAAAATTGAAAAAGTAAAAAAGGTATAATTAATCAGACGAATTCTTGTTATTTTTGTAACAATGTTTGCATATATATATATATATATATATGTATATATATATCTTTTATACCTAATAATAATAAGAAGAATAACATTTTTTTTAAAAACATAATATACATATCCTCATTCGTTTAAGTTAAAAGTCAGGAAGAATCCTTTGTAGTGCATGTCATCCTCGAGATATGAAAGACTGCATCATAACTCATAGTTTTACAAGATTATACAACACAGTTAAGCATCAGGGCGAAACGCCATTTTAGGAAGGGCAGAGACAGGATAGGCGTGGGTTGCAACCAGCCATGAAAACTATAGTCACAAGATGTACTTTTAAATAAAATTTTGGCCGAGATTGATTGTACATAAATTCATTGTTATAAGGGAAACGGAACTGAATGAATGGAAAAGATCTGATATCATGATGGCTGCTTCAGTTTTCATCATTTCCATCGTGAAGGCACATGAAATGAATTTGGAAATAATCAGGGTTGGTGGCCTTTATTGGTTCGGTTGTTAGATTTGAAATAAAATCCATGATTGGCACTTAGCCATATCTCTCCATTTATTTCCCCACCCGACCACCTTTCCTTCTCTCGATCCATAGGATGGACATGGATGGTGAGTGCAATCATAACTATTTAGATGTCTCATTTATGTAGCTCCTTGTGCTAGGGAAAGTTTTTACATAGAAAGAGAGAAAAAAAGAAATGTTGAAAAGAAGAAAGGGAGGGTGAAAAAAAGAAATGCTGAAAAGAAGGATAGGGTGAGAGAGAGGGGGCAAGAGAGAGAGATAGAGGGGGGCAAGAGAGAGAGATAGAGGGGGGCAAGAGAGAGAGATAGAGGGGGGCAAGAGAGAGAGATAGAGGGGGGCAAGAGAGAGAGATAGAGGGGGGCAAGAGAGAGAGATAGAGGGGGGGCAAGAGAGAGAGATAGAGGGGGGGCAAGAGAGAGAGATAGAGGGGGGGCAAGAGAGAGAGATAGAGGGGGGGCAAGAGAGAGAGATAGAGGGGGGGCAAGAGAGAGAGAGATAGAGGGGGGCAAGAGAGAGAGAGATAGAGGGGGGCAAGAGAGAGAGAGATAGAGGGGGGCAAGAGAGAGAGAGATAGAGGGGGGCAAGAGAGAGAGAGATAGAGGGGGGCAAGAGAGAGAGAGATAGAGGGGGGCAAGAGAGAGAGAGATAGAGGGGGGCAAGAGAGAGAGAGATAGAGGGGGGCAAGAGAGAGAGAGATAGAGGGGGGCAAGAGAGAGAGATAGAGGGGGGCAAGAGAGAGAGATAGAGGGGGGGGGGCAAGAGAGAGAGAGGGGGGGCAAGAGAGAGAGAGAGAGGGTGCGACACAGAGAGAGGGTGCGACACAGAGAGAGGGTGCGACACAGAGAGAGGGTGCGACACAGAGAGAGGGTGCGACACAGAGAGAGGGTGCGACACAGAGAGAGGGTGCGACACAGAGAGAGGGTGCGACACAGAGAGAGGGTGCGACACAGAGAGAGGGTGCGACACAGAGAGAGGGTGCGAGACTTTGGTTATTATTCAACCAATTAAAAACAACAAAATCAACAATAGACATTGCAGAATTTTCTATTTAAACAAAACTGATGCACCCTTTCACAAAAATAAAGTTTTCACCAAATTTTGCAAAAATCAGTTGTATAATTTTTGTGGAATTAACATCCATGCAAACAATGATGCGTTAACTTATGGCAGGGACCCTAGTCTTGGATATCTTTAGGCCCATCATCAGACTCCCACCTTTTCTCGATTTAACACTGTTTTTATACAATTTATAACAAGAATTTTTAGCTTCTCACACATCAAAGAGAACAGATAACTTCAATGGTGTGCAGGGCACAGTTGCCATATCCATACTGTTAAAATTTAACACTAAAAATAAAAACATCCTATGGGCATGCAAACCAACAAAAGTAAAAACAATACCTCCCCTTCTCCCCTTTTGAGGAGCTTAAACTCATTTCATGAAGATATTACATGAAAAAAATATTTTATATTAATTTTTTATCCTATTCGGTGTAACATCTGTTTTACATTAAAAAAAATTTGTTGTGTTGAAGTTGCTCCAGACAAGATATGAAGACACTCGATGTAACAAACTAAAAAGAACTAAAGAAAGGAGATTCCTATTGAAAAGACCAAGGCTACAGGTAGAAGGAAAACAGTCAGCAGGAAGAGAGTCCCACAAGCCTGCAGTTATTGGAAAGAAACTACTACTAATAGGAAGATGTATTATAACGAGGTACCTGAACAGAGAATTGATGAAGACCACTAGACCAACAGGTCAAACGAGCTGGAACAAAGGAAGCAGGGAATAAATCAGACAATTCTGAAAAACGCATGCCATAATAGTACTTCTAAAGACTGAGACTAGCAACATCACGTTTGTGAGAAGCGGCATTCATCTTTATAGAATTAAACTAACATTTACCGGCATAAGGGCCTCAACTGGCATCCATCTCATGGAGGAGTGCTTGTTCGAATGAATGAACATTTATACACTAAAATGGCCACTTGTGAATCTCAGCCAATCAGAACACAGAGAATGGACTTTCCCTTCTGAGCATAATGGAACATTCTAGCCTTGTTATAAACAGGCATTTTATGTGCTCAACAGTCTGACTAATCTTGCTGCCCAACTGGTCGTACAGTTGAGCCTTAAGCATCGACTCTATAATCTTCAGCAGGTTGAACTGGCTTCCTCCAAAGAAGGAAGTTTCTAGGAAATATCAAATTCTCAAGCAGTCCCCGGTCGCATGTATATCTCTGTCAGGGGAGATGATGACGTTAAGTTGTTGTAGGGAGGTGTTGACGTCCTCCTACATACAGCGCCTGGTATTTGTAAATGGTTACCCATCCGGTACTGACCAGGCTCAAGATTGTTTAACTTCGGTGATCTAACGTAAACCGGTGTGTGAACGTGATTATGCCATATATTCTGTGAGAGAGAGGGTGACATGACATGTGTTGGACGGCTTTTAGAAATTGACTTTCAAACTAACCTATCCCTGGCCAGGTCTTTATTTATCCTTCTTTCTCACAAATCTATCCTTATCACTTCCTCCTATATTTTCCTTGAACTCCCACTCATTCTTTCAATGTGAACAAACCAACAAAGTCTCCTACTCTGCACACATCTTCCTCTACTGTTCAGATTTAATCTTCCTCTGAGGTTATCAGATCTAAGTCTGTCTAAGAATCACATTACACATCTATCGTATCATTCTCATGTCATTTCTCCCCATGCAACACATATCCTCAACTCTCACTGGCCAGGTTTCACTTCCATACATCACTGTGCACATATGCTTAATAGACTTTTCCTTTGGTCAACAGCGATAATGCTTTCATTCTAGCAATTTCGCATTTGTAAAACGTTTTCCATTGTTAGATATTGAGCGGATAGATCCCCTAGTATATAATTTAGTTGAGAATAATGGGAAATGGAAACCGTTGAGGTTAGCCGAGGTCAACGTGATGATTCCAGGTTGAAAATTGCTTATGCTGTGGTAATGTAACTAGCAATGGATATGACGTGACATGACTAAAAGAGAGAGGGCGAGAGAAATAACAGTCCATTGGGAGGCATGCAAGGCGTTTTGATGTATAAGGACATGGTCTGATAAGATATAATTAATTATTGATTTCCATCTTTTTCTCTGTCCCTCTGACACCCCCTCTCCCACTGATCAGTGATTTGAAACAAAGATCACATTTAATAAAGGTCTCCTGTCTTCCACCAGTTTTGTCTAGAGTATGTCTTTTTGAAGGTATGAAAGAAGCTTTAATTACAAGATGGCATTCCCTCGGTCTGGGAGGATCACATCGGAGGCACGTACAAGAGTCACAACCAACAGGAGCAATGACATGAATAACAATTTATGAACTTTAATATTTCTCTAATAATTTCATTAACTTGCTGCATGTATAACATAAGGTTAAAAATGCAACATAAATAGAACATACTTCCGTACTAAATATATATTAGGGTTGGTATTTAATATAATAAAATTCAATTGAAGATATTTTATTCCTGACTTCTACCGTCGTTTGAGGAAACTAATTTGAAATTGTTTAATCTTTCATAATATGGTGTTATTTGAAATGCCGCCGTCCATGGAACCTACGTTTGTGTGCGTTCACTGCACAGACTGATTGTCTGCGTGTTGTCTTTGTCCTAATTTGTTGGGGTCTGATTTCAATACTGGCTGTAGTGTCAATCATGTGGTCTCTGTCACCGCTTTAACAAACGGATTTCCCTTCCAAATAAAATTACAACTCTGAGCTTTAGAACAAGTAAAAATATTTTATATTTTATTTAGTGAACTTGCAATGATATTTGGTTTCTCTACCGAACGACAGTAACTTTTAACTAATCACAAAACAGACCAGTTCGCTTAAATTCCTAAATTCCTAGAGCCCGTCTGAAATAACTTCTCTTGCCCATTCTTGCTTGAATATATATAGATATTGCTGTCATTTGATGTAGGCGACTCAACAAGACCATTTGATAATCATGGGCTGTTTTATCACTAGACATAAAAACTTACTGCCTCTTATATAGAATGAAAATTAATTCTATAATATTTCAAGGTCTCATCTCCCAAACTTGCAAATCTGGACAAACATATCTTCCAACTGAACACAAACAGTCCATCAGCTTAAGACCCATCTGTTTCCGAGACCCACAGAAACCCAACTGACCCTCCTTGGCCGCCCTGTTGGAATATATATAGATAGGTATTGGTGTAGACCACCCAAACCAAACCACTTGAGAATCATGGGCTGTTTTATCACTGGACATAAAAACTTACTGGCTAGGGGGCCACTTATCTAGAATGAACATTAATATTTCATATGGTCTCATCTCCCAGCATTAACCCCTTGTATCGAAGATGTTATTTCAAAGAGCCAGCCGATTTCTTGTATGGTTCTTTATCTTGGCTAAATATTTATCCCATTGCAGGTCTGCTGTTTGCAGCATGCATCTCACTAAACATGCAGCATTGTGCATGTTTACACTTACAAACACAGAATGTTTATGGAATTTAATACTTTTTATTTAATATATCACCTTAGCTGATTTCTGTTTTTAGGTGATTATTTAAAATTGTCTTATATTATTAGTCGGTTGAGCTGGACTAAGTAATTTCTAAAAATAAATTGTAGCTAAGTACGTTATTATATTGCCAATAACACTATGCAACAAGAACAAATGAAAATTGGCTAATCAGAAGCAAAATTTGATTTGTCAGCTTAAATGCTATTTGAGTTTGACTTTGAAAATCTGACGAGATAACTTTATGTACTAGAACATAGAAATAACACCTTTTCTATGTGTTTTAGATGGCAATTTTGATTACATTTCCAGAAATGGCAGTAAAAACTGAAATACACCCATAAGAACATTTACTCCATAAATGTCCTGTCACAGCTGCTGCTGCTATTTTATGCCTAAACAGTAGTTAAAGTCTTAATCAAAACCCACACGTTTGTCTTGTCTCCTTCCTGAGCCTTATGAGTCATCTGACATATATAAAAAAAAAAAATTTAAGACAGGCTGTGTTATTTTACATTCGTGGTGTATAAATGTAATAAAGAGAAATATTTTTTAATAACTTTGTGGAAATTAGTTTTAAAATAACTTTTCTCCTCCTCCCCTTTTCTCCTCCTCCTCCCCTTTTCTCCTCCTCCTCCCCTTTTCTCCTCCTCCTCCCCTTTTCTCCTCCTCCTTTTACAAACCAGGAAACGGAAATGAAAAGGGCCAAATTTATTTTGGTTAACATTAAGAAAACTACACATTTCTAAACCATATTAGACTTAGCGTTAAATTAAAATTCGTCCGGAGGGTGCATCATTTCTTTCTAGTATTATATTATATACTAGAGATGGCTGCGTTCCAGTGTAGCCTGGGAAAATTGAGGAAACCTAGAATTGCAATCAAAGAACTAAATTGACCGGAAAGTACCGGAAACACTCTTTAGATCCAAAAAGAAATAGTAAAAAGGTTAATGGGGGTGAAAGTGGATACTAACCGATTTGTTTGCTTGCTCGTGTGTGTTGGAAGGTGGCATGGGACTGTTTTTAATTTAAAATTCAACAGAACATTTTCCTTGTGTGTTGTGGGAGGCTTTGTTTATAACTTACAGCCCGGCAGGAGCAAGTGTGTGGAAAATAACTTGAGCACAAATTGTAAGCATTTCTCGGTAAAAATAGTGTGTATTAATCAAAACAATCACTGAACTTAAAAACAAAAAAAGAAAAGCTAATTAATCAAACGTCCTTTCTGCAAATCAATATGCAAATTAGCTGACTGTAGGACGTAGATTGCATATAACGTCAGCAGGATATTACAAAGATGGTCGTTTATGTAGTGTGTCTGAAGCGAGGTTTTTTAATGTCACTCTAAGGGTGTTAAATCTCACAACTTTATATAGAGAGAAGATAACATTTGGACCAAAGGAGATAATTAGTTGTCCTTTTATCTCACTATTTCACACTATGGTGTGGTGGTATAGGACACAGGTCTGTATGATGTGTAAAGTGGTGTTGCTGTGTGTAGATGTGGTTGCATATGCTTCCCACCTACCATGGATACTGGGCGCCTTGCGGCCTCAAGCTAATTAGCTAGAGATTTCTGAGTAGATTGGAGCCCTAGAGATGCAGTGTGCAGGGTCGTGGCAAACGTAATATAGTAACATATAGTTTACTATATTACGTTGACCACGGCCCACTGGTATGTGGGCATGTTCCGACACTCACCAATCCAATCCCTGGCCACGTGGCAAATGCTATCTTTGGATGGCCCGTCACAACTTGGGTGACAGTAGTGCATGCGGCAACTCACAGGTAATATGTGACATTGGTCCATGCTCAAGTGGAAACCATATCAGCCCTAGTTAAATGAGAACGGTGGAGGTCTTGGACTGCCAAAAGTGTTCAAGTTCGTGAAGAATAGGCATCCAGCCATAAAACTGCCTTAAAAACCATGTCTAGTCGAAATACGATGAGAGGATTAATTGTGGCCTTATTCAACAAATAAACCGGATGATGATGATGATGATGATGATGATGATGATGATTTCCTTAGTTTTATTTAATATCTTTGAAATAGCAAACAAGAAAAAGTCAGAGCAGCAATATATGGTCTGTTAGTTTCCGGTTCCATCAAAAAATATAACTTAAGTAGTTGCATCATTTTAGCCGCTTGGGTACATACAAAGGTGAAACATGTTGCCCACTAAAAAGTAAGGCTAGAAGAACACCGGAAAGCCGTAATAAGTGAAGATATCGAAAAATCGGATATGGCTGACCACATATGGAGGGAAAAGGGAAACTATCTACCCTTATGGGACGAAGTAAACATTATAGATAAGTAAGAACAGTGGCTAGTAAGATGACTAAAAAAAGCAGCGCATATGTTGGGCAATAATAACATATTAAGCAGACCTAATATAGAATTTAATACAATATGGGAACCATTAATTATAAATAATAGATAAGGTTATATATATATATATATATATATATATATATATATATATATATATATATATATATATATATTACATATTAAAGTGAAATATTTTGAAAATCAATCGTGCAATTTAAATGAAAAATTCATTTATTTAATTTTTTTTTTTTTGCAAGCTTTCGTTATAGAACAACTTTGTCAGGCGAGACTGTCTTATGGTTTGTTTTTTTTCTTTTCTTCCTCATTTTGATGATATTAACCCCGACGGATCGAATCACGATATGAACAGAAAGAGACGTCAAGTTCAAAATGAGGAGGAAGAAAAGAAAAAAAACAAACTATAAGACAGTCTCGCCTGACAAAGTTGTTCTACAACGAAAGCTTGCAAAAAAAAAAAAAAAAAAAAAAAAAAATTAAATAAATGAATTTTTCATTTAAATTGCACGATTGATTTTCAAAATATTTCATTTTAATGCATTCTAATCCGTGCTTCAAAGATGTTGTCAATTTCCTATATATATATATATATATATATATATATATATATATATATATATTACATACACACACACAGTGATTCCCGAGTTCAACAGAAATATTTCAGAGTTCAGAGAGATACACCTGAAGAAGGACGGATGTTACAGCAGCCAAAGTTGTGATGATAACACTCAAGATGAGAAATGTCGTCCAAATAACCAAAATTCTGCATAAGAAAATTGAGTAGCATAAAATAAAACAAACTTTAAAAAATTCTATTTAAAAAAATAATTTAATTACAAAATTAAACCCACTATAATGCATTTCGATTTCTTTGTAAACAAGTCAGCCATTTTGATTTTTGTAAATAGTTAGAAAAAAAAGAAATTATTTTGTGGCCCTTCGAAATTTAAAAACATTTAAACTGACGAATAAAAAGTCATTTAAACTTGCTTTAAAATTCTTAAATCCTCACGTATTAAAAGATTGAAAGTTTTGGAAGCTGTTTACATTCAATAATTTTATAAAGATTAAAACACCATTAATTACATTAATTAGTTAATAATTTAATATTAAAACAACACCATAATAGTAAACTTTCAAAATTCTATAAAAAATATAATTCAAAATTTTTTTAAATCCGAAACAAAAACGCCGGAGATTGGGTTGTATTCTGGATCAGTTATAACGATTCCACATACAATCATTAACCGAATTACATTAAAGGGTGAAAAGAAATTTCAATAACAAATGCTGTCAAAAATAATTTATTCCTGTTGTAATGAAAGTTGCATAACTAGTAAAAGCAATAAAGTTGAAAGAAGAAATTACAAGACAATGTCTTGTAATTTCAAACAAAGTGATCCGTAATCTTGTTCAATCTACAGAAAGGTGTAATTTCATTTCTGTCTAAAAGGAGGGATATTAAAAACAACCCTTTTTAAATAATTCCGATCTAGAGTTTGTCTTTTAATATGGTTACAAAGTGATTTCTTCAAGGTAAATGCTGCGCCAATGTTGCTTTATATGTTTAGCATTAACAGAACAATATCAGCCAAAAATTCCTTAGCCTTGGAATTTTTAATCTCTAAACATTTTTTTTGTTATCTCAGTATGAGGTTTGTTGAGAACCTGATAAGCTGTCCAAAGAAAAACCTGGTGATTGGTCATGGTGGACACAGGCTGCAAATTTGCTCTGGGATCTCTGGTGAGTCTGCGATTCTCTTGCCTCGTTTGGAATGTCAATTAATTGAAGTCCGTTTCTGTGAATGTTTTACATGCTGGCATCTTTTGGAAATTTTGCGATGAGGATAAATAATCTGTATTATTTGGATCCTGTTCTCATTTGGTGGAACGAGAGAAAGCTACCCCCATAGATTAAATAAATGGTTCTGTTTAAAATTCCCTAAAGATCCCCGAATTTGCCATAGAGATTCCTGAGTTCGACGAGACGCACCTGAAGGAGGTTGGAGGTTACATCAGCCGAAACATTGTGAGAATAATATCCAAGATGAGAGCAGTAGTCCAACTAATACAAATGCTGGCATGTGTTGGACGGCTTTTGGAAAATTGTGGTCGTCATTTATAAAAATCCATTTATTCATTTTGCATTGAACCATTAATCTTGTCAATAAACAATGTCATGTACTTGAAAATTGGAATCATTAAACTTGTTTTTAAGTCTATCAGTACTGCATTTATTGCCCTTTAAAGGTAGTACATTTGAGGTGGGTTTTTTGTATATCTTCCACTATATAATAAAGAGTAATGTGTATTTACTTGTAGATATCTACCTATTCAGTCACATTAAAATATGCGCGACGAAGGAAGAACAAATCTTTTTCCATAATCAAACGTTTTCTTTCTTTTTCCTTTCTATACGATTTGTATGTGCGTTTTTATTTTCCTTTCTTTTTCGAAACTTTCCAGATTGGGACGTTTTCTTTCTTTTTTATTTCTTTAAGTGAGCGACAATTGTTTTCTTTCAATTTTTAAGCCCGAATGTCTTCGATGTTTTTAACATTCAGCGTCATTTTGTTTTCAATGTTTACTGCTAATCAAAAGAAAATAATGAAAAAAAAAACAAATTCATCGTTGGTATTTTGTTTTAGGTCATCAGAAGTGACTTTTTCAACTTTCGATAGTTCAGCTCTATCTTATTAGAATAATTTAAAAAGCACTAGAAAGACTTACATTGGAAAACAAATAGCAAGTCAAACAGCTACGCCATCTGAAATGGGGTTGGAGAGAGTGAATACAGTTCACTATAATACACTGTATATCTCATAATAATTGTTTTCAAGCTATTGTTTGTATTTCAGTAGAGAAAAAGATAATGACAAAATATGTAAAGAAAGTGATAAATATAGCAACAATAAAAATAGTACTAAGAACAAAAATATAACCCGTAGAAATAGTAATAACCCAAACCCTAATAGCAATCACCAAAATAGAGATAAGAAAGTTAATAATGAAGAGAAAAACTGTAACTGTAGAACTTGTGCACTTTGTCCACTACAAAACGAATACCTAACCAAAAACATTGTTTACCAAGCCACAATATTTGCCAACGAAAGCCTGAATAACAAGTACTACATGGGTATAACTTCCCTAGATTTTTAAACCAGATATTACGACCATAAAAGCACATTCAATAACAAAAAACGGCAAATAAAAACAGCACTAGCTGGAAAATGGTACGAAAGGTCAGTACATGTAGAAATTTAGACGACCCATGTAGATTATGTCTGAATGAGAAATTTGAAATTCTAAACTTTAAAGACTCCCCAAAACTTATTAAACTGTAGAAGTAAAATAGCAAACAACTGTATATACAGAATAAACTTTAGTTTAGGATAATACATAATAAAATAAAATAATTAAATAAATAAAAAACTAAACTAAACCAACATTTAAAATAACAAAAAATAGAAATAAAACTATTCCAAGCATGCACGTGTTAAAATAAGCTCACCTATTAATTCGACACATTCACAAAAGAGATGTGTCATCCTTATACAAAACTAAACAAAATGTCAAGTAAAAGTCAGCCGAACCTTTGTGAGAAGCCCTACCATTGGCTAATGACAACATTAACCTGTGGGAGGGAATAACAATGAATCTGATTAGTTTGCTAGCTAAAAACACCCAGTAACACGAATTTCATGCATTTTAGCCTGATGATTCTCTACGGAGATGAATCGCAGACGCCTCTGTGTAGCTTAATTGCCATAAATATCATGAATACATTTTCATAACTTATATATATATATATATATATATATATTTTTCACTATTTAGTTCTCGTTCTCAATACACGATGGTAGAGCTTAGTAGTTATATGAAAGTATATTTATGACAAATGTACTTTCGTGTTTCTAAGAGCTAAACAAATGTTTGTATGTAGCTTGCTTGTCATACATATATTTTCATATCATACTACTAATGTATATATATATATATATATATATATATATATATATATATATATATAAAGTAATCACTGTCACAATTGAGAAGTAAAAATAATAGGTATTTTTATATCTTCTTTGTACTAGTTACTAATGGCATGAAAGTCAGCATTTTTGTTACTCCAGGCACAAAAGAGTTCTTATTCTATTGTTGTACAAATGTAGCAAATCTTTATTCTTTATATCAAAGTATTAGCACCAATGCAAACAGCTGCATTGAGACCTGTTCTCTAAACGCTCTAAAAAGAAAATCTATAAAATCGCTTGCTATTTGCCGCTAATCAATAGAGTCTCTTGAACCAATTCAGAATTCATAACAAGGAAATGAGAAAGAAAGATCTTTCAGACAGACATCCAACAAGCATTTTAAACAATCATACTTTAAATCAATTATCAATTATAAAAAATCAGTCTTCTATAATAAAAAACCGTGTTTTTTTTTTTGTTTTTTTTTATTGTTCATTGTCTCCCATTCGACATAAGAACTATACTGTCTCATTAAGCACACAGTTGGCTGAGAGAGATAGATAGATAGAAGGGGGTGGGATACAGACATTAGGCCATAACAAGGGAAAAAATGATGATTTCGAATGCATTCATAGGTTTATTTGAAGTTAATACATTTATCATCATCCGTTTTACATGCGTGCATATGTTGTACGGCTTTTAGAAATTTACTCTAACCCTAACCTATCTCGGTCATTTCTTTATTTATCCCCCTTTCTATAAAGTCTATCCTTTTCATTCCCCCCACCCCCCACCCACGTTTTCCTTGGCCTTCCCCTCCAAACTGACCCTGCTACCTCAACTATTTTACATCTACCTACCTAAACATTCTCATCCATTTTTTAAATATGATAAAACCAATGTCTCCTGTTCTACACACATCTCCCTATACTGTCCAGATCTAATCTTCCTCTGAGCTCATCACATTACACATCCATTGTATCATTCTCATATCATTTCTCTCCATGCAATGCATGTCCACAACCCTCACTGGTCAGGTTTCACTTCCATACATCACACTGCACACACATGCCTGATAAACTGTAACACTCTGCTGGTTAGTAATGGCTGAAGTTCCCTGAATGTACCCCATCTACTCCCAACTCTGGCAATCACACTAGCAGCACCTCCTGTATGTGCACCAATAGTATCAGCCAGGTAACAAAACTTCTGAACAACATCAATAGCCTCACCATCTAAATATACTTTTTCCACATCTGAGCTCTTATCCATCTCCATTGTATTACACTTCTTGCACAAAAATTGAGTTGTTCCAAACTCCCTTTTCACAAACTGAGCAAGGGAAAGGGAGTTGAAAATAACTTCTTTTTTTTTTAAAGACTCATGGAGAAAAATAAGAAAATTAGAAACCACCCTATTCACTGAGTTTGGGGCATTAACCCCCAAAAGTCACATTTCAGCTAATAACTGTGGGCTTTGATGATAAATTAAAGTTTTTTTTGTGAAAATATATTCATGAGACACTTAGTTGATATAAAAAATAATATTTTTTCAAATATGAAAATACATTTATGAGACACTTAGTTGATATAAAAAATAATATTTTTTCAAATATGAAAATACATTTATAATTTTTTTTTTTTTCATATCGAATAGAGCCAACTTATGATAATTTTACAAAATCCTGGAAAATCACATTCCTCCTTATTGAAAAATCAAGTAGACACTTGCCGGCATAAAGGGCTTCAAATAGTTCATACACAAATTTATATAATAGATTATTCACCCATGGACTAGCAGCCAATCAGAACCCAGAGAATGGGCTTACCTATCTAAGCATAATAGAATATTACAGTATTCTTATAAACTAACTTTCTAGGCTTCTATTCGGTTTATTTAGTTGGAGCTCAACTGATCAGACAGCTGAGCACTGACTCAATTGTGGGTTCTGTTGATAATAGATGAAGGCTCATTGAAAGCATATTTGTGAAATCCTTAAGATAACATTTTTAAAAGAATATCATATTTGGGGGTCTAGAGCACAAATACCAGATTTCTCAAAAATCTGTAAAATTACATTTCAGCTAATATCTTGGGTTATACTTATCTCCTGATATAATAAAATAGTTTTATCTACCCGGTAATGCCCGGGAGTAAAAGAAAACACAACTGACTTATTTGCGAAGAAATGGAAAACGTGTTTCAGATATATATTTTTGCAGAAGTCAAGGGAAATAACTCATGAAATGATTACTTCCCCTTAATGTATAAAAATATTTGATGAGTAAGAGAAAGTCTCCACTTTAAAAGTTTTCTTTTCCGGAATAAGTATTTTCAGAAAGATACTGATGCAAAATAAAATATGTTCATGTCAATAACATAGAAGAAAGAAACACAAAATAGGCTAATTCGAATCAAGTATCGATATGTCAGACAGATTGCTCTTTGGGTCAGACTTAAAAAATCAGGCAAGATAACTTTATATGTTAGAGGGATGATTAGGAGCATATTGGTGAGACACTTATGTTGGAACAAAATAAAATAAAATAATAATCATGTTTGGAGTGTTCTGGAACCCAGTATTGTGTTTCACTTAATTATGACAGACAGTTTGTATGCAATAAGTGTTTGACAAAATTCAGATATGGATGGCAGAGCTATTGAGGTTGTTCAGAAGTTTTGTTACCCGAGTGATACCATTGGATCAAATTCTAGTGTGATTGCAAGAATTAGGAGTGGGTGGAATACATTCAGAGAACGTTTGCCATTACTAACCAGCAGAGTGTTACAGCTGTCGACCAAGGGGAAAATTTTATCAGACATGCATGCACAGTATGATGATGTATGGAAGTGAAACCTGGCCATTGAGGATATGCGTTGTATGGAAAGAAATGATATGACAATGATACGATGGATGCGTAATGTGAGTTTTAAAGACGGGCTTAGATGTGATGACCTCAGAGAAAGATTAAATCTAGACAGTAAAGGGAGATGTGTGCAGAAAAGGAGACTTCAATGGTATGGCCACGTTGAAAGGATCAATGATTCTTGGGTTAGTAGATATAGAACAGTTGAGGTAACAGAGTCAATTCACAGGAGAAGGCCAAAGAAAACATGGGAGGAAGTGATAATGGATTTGAGAGAAAGAGGAATCATTAATTATCTGGCCAGGGATAGGTTAGTTTGGAAGTCGACTGTGCAGCATAAGATGGTGGTATTGGTGGAGATATAAAGATGTGCAGCATAAGGTGGTGCGTGTGTGTGTGTGTGTGTGTGTGTGTGTGTGTGTGTGTGTGTGTGTGTGTGTGTGTTGAAGTTAAAAAGAAGGCCTAAAGCCATTGGCACAGAACAAAGGGTCACTTGCTACCCACACGGAGACAAATATAACTTGACTTGCAAATATCCGTCTCATGGTCTTGACTATGAGCAACTTATAAATAAATCCCTAACTCACAAACAATAAGTATAATATCTGTTTCTGGTCGGTCACAGGAGTGAGTTGGGGGGGGGGGGGGTATTGTTTTATCGCTGATCACCCAACATGCCCTCATTGGGGTCCCGATAATGATTAGATTTGCATCAGTCCAGAATGTTTGCCTCCCCCCCCCTCTTCTGGGGGAGCTTGATTCCCACAATAAACTTACCTTGTGTCAAACTTTGCCACTGTGGGAGGCAGGTAAACAAATTACTTACATATACTAATAACTTAGACATTTTAAATAATGGATACAAATCAGACATTTTATTTCATGCTGAAGCATAGAAACGTAAACTGCCATTTAGAATCTTAACGCTTTCAGGAGTTGTGGGTGAATCAGTTTGAGAATAAACAGTTTTTTTTTGTTTGTTTGTTTGTTTTGGGGGTTTTTTTTATTACTTTTTTTTTTATTATTTGTAGGTTATTCTAGTAAACAAAGTGGTTCTCAAAATTTTTACCACCACACCCCCACAGTTGTCAGAATTTGTTTCCACACCCCTAAATTAATCTTATGAAATTTATAAAAATTAAAAAAAAAATTTGAATGTATATTTTTATCATCTTATTGAGGGGGTGCATAATCAGCCTAATGGATAATATCAGACTACAGAATCGGCTATGCCAAGTTCAAATCTTATCAGGCGTACTCTGGTCGTTTATGCACTAATATATATATATATATATATATATATATATTAATTTTTTACGTACATAAAAGTAATCCATGGACACGTTTTTCTGGCTCACAGCCGTCATCAGCATGGCTAACTTACACAGAGATCGAACCCTCGATGTTGATGTCTATAGTCCAGCGTTCTACCACTGGGCCAAGACGCTCTGTGTAGAAATATGTACGATTTTTATCACCCAAGTATGTAATGGTTTCTATGTAATAATTTTTTTTATAGGTGATTTTCAGC
Source organism: Sepiola atlantica (assembly GCA_963556195.1). Lineage (NCBI taxonomy): Eukaryota > Metazoa > Mollusca > Cephalopoda > Sepiida > Sepiolidae > Sepiola > Sepiola atlantica. The sequence goes on along the minus strand of OY744522.1, from coordinate 154,421,212 downwards.
TCGTTATTATTGAGCTTATAGTTAATTGTTTCACTTCCTAAGTGCTTAAGATGCAGGAAAACTGCATTATTAGTCGTCCTCATTTAAAAGGTCGTATTTTTTGTTTCTGATATATATATTAATTTTTACGAGGCCGACTAAGCTGAAAATCACCTATAAAAAAAATTATTACATAGAAACCATTACATACTTGGGTGATAAAAATCGAACATGTTTCTACACAGAGCGTCTTGGCCCAGTGGTAGAACGCTGGACTATAGACATCAACATCGAGGGTTCGATCTCTGTGTAAGTTAGCCATGCTGATGACGTGTCCATGGATTACTTTTATGTACGTAAAAAATTAATATATATATATCAAAAACAAAAAATACGACCTTTGAAATGAGGCCGACTAATAATGCAGTTTTCCTGCATCTTAAGCACTTAGGAAGTGAAACAATTAAATATAATAGTAAGCTCAATAACAACGAGCTGAAAATCACCTATAAAAAAATTATTACATAGAAACCATTATAGATATAGATATAGATAGATAGATATATATATATAGAGAGATAGATAGATATGTTATATATAGATAGATATGCTATATATATGAAAAAGATATATTTTTGTATATATTTTTTAAGAAAATTTATCAAAACTGTTCAATGTTAGAAGCTCGATGAATGCTAACATCTAACAACGTAAACAATGATATGTTAAATTCCAATGACCAAGCCTTCATTCATTTTTTTCTTGCCGAATTTCAAAATAATTCAATGTAATTTGACAACTGGGAATAAACATAATTACCAGGATCTTTCGTTGATGCAGCTCATCTGAGGACCAACAGATCACTTCCCGAAGAAAATCCTCAAGCAAAACAAAAAAACTTTTACATGTTTTTCCCATAAAAATCAATTCCTTAAAGGAACCAAAAATTCCATGCATAGACAACTGGCCATTTTATATTTATAACAGTTGTGTTATGAATAAAGACTTGGTCATTTGAATTTAACATGTTTACTATTGCTTCACAAAATTTGCTACTTGAAATACTTTAAACATTTATTAAAAATAAACATTTAATTCATAACTTTTTGTAAACATAACACTTTCGAATTTATTCGTAAACATTAACAATTTGGTAATTTCAAAACAAATTTATCTGTTAACTATGCAAAGAAAGAAAATCAATTTGCTTTTTCACTTGCAATTTAGAAATAGATTGCAACTTTTTTTAAATCAAGCTGGTCCCTTTAAAAAAAGAAATGACTCGGCAATATGTTCAATGTGTATGCAAGAGAGAGCAATCTTGAAACCACTCTACAAGATCATCATCATCAGTTTAACGTCAGTTTCAACTGCTGGTATGCGTTGGATGGCTTTTAGAAATTGATTCCAAACCAAACCTATCTTTGGTCAGGTCTTTAACTATCCCTCTTTCTCTGAAGTCCATTCTTTTCATTCGCTCCCATGTTTTCCTTGGCCTTCCCCTGTGAACTGAACTTGTTACCTCGACTGTTCTACATCTACTGACCCAAGAACACTCATCCATTCTTTCAATGTGACCAAACCATCAAAGTCTCCTGTTCTGCACACATCTCCCTATACTGTCCAGATTTAATATTCCCCTGAGGTTATCAGATCAAAGTGTCTTTAAGACACACAATTCACATCAATCATATCATTCTCATATCATTTCTCTCCATGCAACGCAATGTCTTTAACCCCCCCCCCCCCTGCCCAGATTTCACTTCCATACATTATCATAGTGCATATACATGCCCGTATAGACTCTTCCCCTGGCCAACAATGGATATAAAAGCCGAAATTATTAAAAAGGTGATACACTTTTTTATTCCTCTTTTTAATGTTCACAATATTCTGCTAGGACATGTTAAAAGAATTCGAAAAAAAAAAAAAATTACGTTAAAATTTATTTATATTATTTGGACCATTATTCTAATCTTAGACGTTATTCTCACACCGTTTCGGCCGATGTAACCTCAGATCTTCATCAGATGCACCTTTTGGAATTCGGGAATCTTTATGGAATTTCGAACTGAATCCTTTATCCATGGGAGTAGATTGCTCTCGTTCTCTCAGGTAGAAGTGTTAAGCCAATCATTTCTTATTTTATTCTTACTTAATATCACCTGTACCAAAACCGTAGAGATGAAGTCGAAAAACGAAAGAAAGGTGAAAAACAAAAAAAAAAACGAAAAAAGGAAAGAGAGAGAGAGAAGAGAGAGAGAGAGAGAGAAGGAAAGAGAGAGAAGGAAAGAGAGAGAGAGAAGGAAAGAGAGAGAGAGAAGGAAAGAGAGAGAGAGAAGGAAAGAGAGAGAGAGAAGGAAAGAGAGAGAGAGAAGGAAAGAGAGAGAGAGAAGGAAAGAGAGAGAGAGAAGGAAAGAGAGAGAGAGAAGGAGAGAGAGAGAGAGAGAGAGAAGGAGAGAGAGAGAGAGAGAGAGAAGGAAAGAGAGAGAGAGAGAGAGAAGGAAAGAGAGAGAGAGAGAAGGAAAGAGAGAGAGAGAGAGAGAAGGAAAGAGAGAGAGAGAGAGAGAAGGAAAGAGAGAGAGAGAGAGAAGGAAAGAGAGAGAGAGAGAGAAGGAAAG
>OY744522.1:154415673-154418412 GCA_963556195.1 Sepiola atlantica | reverse complement strand
AGCAAGATTCTCTGAATTTTCCCCTTAAGACCCCTTAAATTTTTTACGATTTCTCTAGTCAAAATAGTGTAATGGATTTTGACTAAAATTGGAATAAGGATTCTAGATATATGGTTTAATATCATTATATTTTGATTTTAATCTTCGTAAGGGGAAATAAACGTGGTGCAGAACGAGCGAGCGAAAGATGGAGCGAGCGAGAGAGAAAAAGTGAGAGAGAGAGAAAAAAGAGAGAGAGAGAGAGAACAAGAAAGAGAACGAGAGAGAACAAGAAAGAGAACGAGAGAGAACAAGAAAGAGAACGAGAGAGAACAAGAAAGAGAACGAGAGAGAACAAGAAAGAGAACGAGAGAGAACAAGAAAGAGAACGAGAGAGAACAAGAAAGAGAACGAGAGAGAACAAGAAAGAGAACGAGAGAGAACAAGAAAGAGAACGAGAGAGAACAAGAAAGAGAACGAGAGAGAACAAGAAAGAGAACGAGAGAGAACAAGAAAGAGAACGAGAGAGAACAAGAAAGAACGAGAGAGAACAAGAAAGAACGAGAGAGAACAAGAAAGAACGAGAGAGAAAAAGAAAGAACGAGAGAGAAAAAGAAAGAACGAGAGAGAAGTTTTTAAAAAAAATATTTTAGATTTTCTTTTTTTTAACTCTTTAATTTTGTTATCACCCCCCCCCCCCCTCGGGCAACACCGGGTAGCCCTTTCTCGTTCTATATGAGCAGTACACAACATGCATTTTAATAATTTACAGACTGGGCTCCTCGTGCAATGTATATGTAATCATTGTTCTGTAACATGATGGCGCAGTGTAAAAACAAAGACCAATGGTGTCCGTCTGCCCTTTGAAAGAAATCAAGATAAAGAGAAATAGAATTGGCTATAAAAATGAAAGTGAAATATTATGAAAGCAAATAAGCTCAGATAATCATAAACAAGTTCTTTGTGGAAGCTGTGATTTCATTTACTACAAGATATTCACGAATAAATTATACTCATCAGCAACACTTAACTCACATGGCATATATTTATGTTAAAAGACAGGAAGTAAACAGACAAAATATTGTGATTACCAAATCCCTATTTACATCATTAACAGGTTTTGGACTGTTGTCCCCATTTTGGTTGTTTTATTTACACGGTTTCTGTAATGGAGACTCCGATTATTAGAAGACTAAGTCGGATAATTTTCGAATCCTATCCTAAGAGGTCGGATAATTTTCGAATCCTATCCTAAGAGGTCGGATAATTTTCGAATCCTATCCTAAGAGGTCGGATAATTTTCGAATCCTATCCTAAGAGGTCGGATAATTTTCGAATCCTATCCTAAGAGGTCGGATAATTTTCGAATCCTATCCTAAGAGGTCGGATAATTTTCGAATCCTATCCTAAGAGGTCGGATAATTTTCGAATCCTATCCTAAGAGGTCGGATAATTTTCGAATCCTATCCTAAGAGGTCGGATAATTTTCGAATCTTATCCTAAGAGGCTGGATAATTTTCAAATCCTATCCTAAGAGTCGAATAATCTTCGAATCCTATCCTAGGAGCTGAATAATTTTCGAATCCTATCCTAAGAGTCGAATAATTTTCAAATCCTATCCTAAGAGTCAGAGTCGGAAATTTTCGAATCCTAGAAGTCGAGAATTTTCAAATTCTAGGATCTGGAGTCAGAAATTTTGGCATCCTAGGCATTGGAATCGGACTTTACACCTTCAGACTCCAGAACTCTGCTCGCAAGCATGTAAAAGAGCAAGGGTCACAAGTGTGTTATGTGGAGAGTGGAGAACAATGCTAACCTTGCCAACATCGGTAGAAGAATGAAATACATATACGTTACTGAACCAGAGAATACTGAACCTTTGTCCACCTATAAAACCTGTAAATTCAACTGGATGTAGAGAATAAAGAATGAAAATCAGTAGTTATCGGAGCACTTTTCCTAAGACAATGTCTGGATGCTATGTGTGACATGGTCTGGGCCACCATCTTAGAGTTCTTCATAGTGGAAGCTGGCTTGGGATGAATCAATAACTAAAAACATCTTAATAGACAAACAAACTCAACCGAAAACATAACCTGTCTTGACAGAAGTAATAAATTTGTATCGGATTTAGATGTTATTATCATCTATAGATTTTAGTTTTACTGGTTGTTTAAAATCAGTAAATATTTATCATTTCATCAGGAGTACCAGTGACAGAAAATTAAGTTTTAAACAAAAAAAAAAAAAAAAAAAAAATTTTAAATTGAAAGAATCGTTTTTGGAATTGGAAATGTTTTCGATTCCGCTACACCAGAAAGTTCCAATATTTCTGATTCCCGATTAATCGTCCCATCACTACTTTCCACACGCTCGTAACTCTCGCTTCCCTTATTTTGTCCTTTAGTCCTCATATTCCATGAGCGATGTTTCTAGCAAAAGGGGAATGATTACCGTTTTCTGGGTTGATATCTATCCATCTAATATTTATCGTTGGCTAGTTTTTTTTTTATCTTGAAGCGGTATTTTTTTTTTAGCTCCTTACATCAAGTGGCTTCATGCATTGTCTAGTGCGATTTCCATAAATTATATATATATATATATATATATATTCACCATGTAATTTTGTAGGACACAAATATGCGCCTGACTCTACGGGATACAAAACATGAAGCATGATGATGATGATGATGATGATGATGATGAAGCAGCCATTGACAATCTAAGTAGTTACAGGTTGCAAAGAATGATGCCATAAGT
>OY744522.1:154393173-154410673 GCA_963556195.1 Sepiola atlantica | reverse complement strand
TCGCACTAAAAGCCAACTGTTATAGTACAACAATCTATACCTACTTACCTACCTACGTCACATTGTCAACTGGCACTGTTCAATATTGGGATAGTATAATTTTTGTTAGTTTAGTATAACAGGAAATAGGGTTCACTCAGGGTCAACTAGTGTACTAAGATGTCAGCTCGACCTTCCGTGCACCGGAAGCAGACATGACTGAGGGGGGAAGGGGAGTGAAAGAAGAAGAGCAGGGTTGAAAGTCTCTGAGTGAACCGGACAGGTAGAGATGACTTCAGATCGACAGTAACCTAAGGGGTCAACATCCCAATAAAAGTTTTTTTTCTTCAAATTGATTTCTTCGTTTCTTCATGCTGTTGTGAAACATCAATTGCAGGTGCCTTAATGAGTGGACGACACAAGGCAAAAAATAATTGTGCCGTTATGATTTGTGATCGCATTGATAACTACATATGTATTTTTAAATTTTTTTGTGTGTCTTGTGAGACATTTAGACCTACTCGGAGGGGAGATAATGTAACAGTACTAACTGATAAAAATGCTTAACTAATAAACGCTGCAATGTATTTTGTTCTGGAACCTAGACACCAAATATTTTGCAAGATTTGGGAATCTTTTTTTTTTTTGGTGGTGGTGGGGGGGGGGGCACAGAATCACAGTCAGGTGTCAATGATCCCAGATCAGCAATCAGTAATTGAGGTCGGTGGATCAGTAATTTTGTAAGTGCCAGAGTTTAGAGTCGTTTTTGTTTGTTAAACTGCCTCCTCGCTTCCGAGGTCAGTAGGTCAAAGGAAGAGTCTATCAGGTATGTGTGATGATGTATGGAAGTGAAACCTGGCCAGTGAGGGTTGAGGATATGTGTTGCATGAAGAGAAATGAAATGAGAATGATACGATGGATGTGTAATGCGAGTCTTAAAGACATGCTTAGTTCTGATGACCTCAGAGGAATATTAAATCTGGACAGTATAGGGAGATGTGTGCAAAACAGGAGACTTCGATGGTATGGCAATGTTTAAAGAATGGATAGAGTTCTTAGGTTAGTAACAGTTGAGATAGCAGGTTCAATTCATAGACAAAGGCCAAGAAAAACATAAGTGGAATAATAAAGACTAGCGGAACCCGTGTAAATTACACGAAATGATGTTTTCAATACGGGTCCTAATGTAACAAAGCACCCTCTATTTGTTAGTAAGTTACGCTTGCTTTATTATGAGCCCCCCCCCCCCTTCTGGATAAGAGTGAAATAATTGTTTAAAATAGTAACTCGTGTACGATGGACACTGCGCATATCTACTAAAACAGGTTGATATGCCATCCGTTCAAAAAAACAACAAAATAATACTGGCCGATACCCTACTTTTTAAGCAGTCAACGTAATTAAATAGACAATGCCATTAAAAACGCCAACATAAAGACAAAAAATAGTTTTAAGTTTTAAGCAACACAAAGTAGTTTTTAACCAGGTGATAAACAAAATGTATTATTTCTTCCCCTTCCCCTCGAAATGTAGAATAAAAATATCAGAGGTTGGTTGGGATCGAACTCGGGCCGAAGTAAAAAATACTACCTCGCTAACAATTGCGCCCGAGAGAAACACATGTAAATGTTCCTAAACGCAGGCTAGTTGAATGATTTTACAAATTTAGGTGCGGCACGCATGCGCAGAGCTTCTGCCGGAAGCGTGACACACGAACACACACGCTATCGTATTAATATATAGATTATTTGAGAGAAAGAGGAATAAATAAAGATCTAGTGAGAGATAGGTTAGTATTATTTGGATTATTAGGACTAATGTTCTCATCTCACAACATTTTGGCTGATGTAACCTCTGATCTTCCTCATGTGCATCTTGTCGAACTCTGTACGGAATTTTGAACAGAACCCTTTATTTAATCAACAGGAGTAGCCTGTTCTTGTTTCGTCAGCAATGACCGGGTAGAAGCCTTAAGTAATTCGTAATTATATTCTTAGTATCGCCTGCAGTGAGGATTGAACCTTCAACCTCCAGAAACTCGTCACTTAGAACTGATTATAACTTAGCACTTATATCCATTACACCACAGCCCCATGTGTCCATACAGATTTCTCGCGTTTGACAAGATACATCTGAAGAAAGTCAGCGGTTACATCAGCCGAAATGTTGTGAGAATAACATCCAAGATGAGAACAGTAGTCTGAATAATCCAAATTATTAATCCAAATCTCAAAAATTCTGAAACAGATACGTTAGTGTGGAAGTCAATTTCTAAAAGCTGTCCAACACATGCCAGCATGTAAAACAGATGTTAAACCGAATATGATGATGCTGAAGTCAGAATTCTTTTTTTGTTTGTTTTCAAAACTGACAAGTTATGAGTCAGATGTTTTTTCAGTTGATTCCCCTCATCTGATAGAAGCATCATCTAGCAATAGCATTGTTATAATCTACCTATCTTAACTCTGGAAATTCCATAAGACTTAATTGCTAAAATGATTGATGGATGAATTGCAAAGGAAATAAAAAACACGCACGCACAAGATCTTGTTACTAGAACTAAAGCAACCATTATGTTTCTATTACTGTATTAATAAGTCTTAAAACAATGTCAAAATTTCTTATTGGATTTCAACTGAATCTGGCACGGATATCAAGATACATCCCATAATAATCCCAAAAGAGTCCGTTCCTAACCTGAGGCCACCCTACTCATCGATAATTTCAGAAATCGAAACTGATTTGCAATTGTTAGATAAAAAATGTGGCTGATCGATACCAAAGGTTCTGATTTGTCAAACAAGATCACTTTTGAGATAGCAGTTAAGTTAGTTGGCTAGTGAGACAGATGGGCACCCTAAAAAGGGGAAATGAACAGTGTAAAGTCCGAGGAATTTATGAAATCAAGCCGTCCAGTGATGTTCGAGAATGGAATAAAATATAAATATTCTATGTCATTTGTGATCATCAATTCACCCATTTACGTCAATCCATGCATCATTCTAGCTGATAAAGATAAAATGGTGACCCAGACCAGATTGACACGTGATATTCAGACAAATTCACTGGACCAGTGTTTCCCAACCTTTTTCCAATGAGGATGCGTCTCACTCCACTCCCCCTGTTTAAACTTCTTCATACTTTTTGCAACCCTAACACCTGAAATGAGACCAAATTCTTAATTTAATGAAGATCCCTTGCAAGAATGTAAAAAAGCGATAGTCCCATGTGGGTTTTGTGGTAGAGTGTGGAGACAAGAGGTGATGTTAACCTCGCCAATATCGGTGCAAAAATGAAGTGCGCATGTGTCACTGAACCAGATCGAGGCTGACAGCGTGGAAGATATGTACATCTCTTGTCAGTGAGAGAGGTTCTGCCAAACCTATAAAAAAAACAGGTGCATTTTCTTTTGTATTTGACAGTTAAGATTGGCGCACGGTGTGACTTCTGTAGATAGTTTTTTTTTGTTGTGTTTCAATCTCAAACAGAACAATTTAAAAGAATGTGAAAATGTTCACTAGAAAATTAAAATGAATAAATTAGAAAACAAAAAGCTTTCGAACTCGAGAGAGCGAAGACGTATCTTAATGAGTACATACAACCACTAAACTACTGTACACAGCTAACAGACTTGAAACGACAGTGGTCGAGGGCCACCTGAAGGCTCCCTTTTCATTGGCTACTACACTCAGATTTAAAGGAAGGCGCCACTCATTTACCTGGATTGCTTCACTAACCCTTGATCCTTGCATTATAATGCTGAGTGTTTAGCAAGGAGGCATTAAGTACTCTTTTTTCCGTCTTTGGTATAAATTAGTGTTGTGACAATTAATCGGAATCAGGACTTTTTGGGGTATCGAAAAAATTTGTGCCCATTTTCCGATGCTAAAACGATTCTTTCAATTTTCGTTCGTTTTTGTTTAAAACATAATTTTTCATAATAATAATTTTCCATGATAAATATTTATTGATTTTAAACTACCAGTAAAGCGAAAATCTATAGATCACCACCTATAATTGTATTTTTACATTTGCAGAAATATATGCACATATTAAATGGACTTATACAGTAATTCAAAAATTAAAAAAACAAACAAATCTATAGCTAACGATTTAGAGATTTTAAAAGAATCGGAATCGGTAATTGTATCAGAATTGGAGAAAATATTGGAATTGCCCCATCACTAGTATAAATCGATTGAGGATTGAACCCTCGTCTCCCAGCCGATTAGCAAACATTCTAACCATTATGTCACAGACTTACCCTCCCATTCTATTTTTATCTCAATAGAAAAAGGTCCTAAGATGGAATACTGTTGTCACATCTGGAGAGGCGCCACACAGAGCATTGTTTCTTGCCTTGACAAGATAAAAAATCGACTGCAAAATCTAGTGATGGGAATCTCTTTTCTTCTCGACAGCCCCTTTCTCACAGAAAAGACGTTGCTAGCCGTTCTCTACTCTATTGTTAGTTTCATGAAGGTGCTTGACTGAGCTCCATTCTATGGTTTCTCCTTGTAAGACATTCTCAGCAAGAACTTCAAGGTGTCTGTCTCACGTCCATCCAACAAACTTTGGGCCTTGATGGTGACTCACAGTAGTATAAAAAAATATTTTGGGAGGGCAAGACATGGTGAGATGGTTATCAATAGAGACTAGGGAGTCAGGAAGCCGAGTTCAAACTTCAAATTCCCTGGAGGATCTATTATGTTTACTTATATACAAATACCTTTGGGAAAAGAAAATATAAATCTAAACCACAGCAAGATTAAAAAAAAAAAAATAGCACCAGTTCACCAATAATAAATAATTTTCAATAAGCAGGAGAGGTTAGGCCTTCAAGACACTGGGCAAGATAGTAGATGGATCAATATACTGATTGACACCCAAAAAAATCGCAACATTTTGTTTTTTGGTGGTTTTGTGCAAGGTTGGGTCTAGCCTACAACATACTAAAAGTTAGACAAGATCCAGTATGGGAAAGTGTCAAATTTCGAATATGAATTTCTTGGTTTACAAATCATTTTCCATTTACATGTGAAGAACTAAGTTTTCATGATAAATCAATAAATCTTGGATGTTTACCCAAGGTCAATCTTTCACATGAAAGGGTTACCAGTGATGCCAAATAAACCGTTATACAATATCAATAGGTACCCCTACACCCATTACCCTTGTTATATCCACCCTGATTAATTTACGTCACAGTGCTTTTTCAAAACTTTTAACTCAGCATCATCTTCCACTGAATCATTTTTCATATTGTCACAATTTTCGTCTTGGCAATGTCAACATGCACTTGTACATTCTAGCCCATGCCTCCTGAGGTACGCCTTAGGTTATTGCATCCTTCTGAACAGTTGCAATGAATTATCTGAATCAGTGAAACTGGAGCAGGACTTTTGTCCATCATCACTGGAACAAGTTTGCTCCTTTCCACCTATCCTCAGATGGCACCATTTCATCACTACATCCCACCAACTCCATAATCTGGTGGTAAGTCCACAAAGAATGAAATTTACAGGCAGAGGACGTGACGAATATCTTCACTCTCACAACTTTCTTGCAGAGTATATTGTATCTAATAGATGCCAGGAAGTTTTTCTCTATCCGCATTGAACAAAGCTACCATTGCCTTACAACTATTGGTTTCCGCAACATCCTGGGTTTGCTTTGGTAGAGAAAATGCTTTTGAACAGTCTGTCATTGTCTTTTCTCTTTTGACGATTCGGATAATTCATTGCAACTGTTCAGAAGGATGCAATAACCTAAGGTGTACCTATTCTGAATACCCTGGACACTGAATCGCACCCCGTAAAGGCATGCAGGAACAACAGATCATTACAAACTGCTTCGCCAAGCACCTGCTTGAGAACCTTGATATTGTAGATGTAGAATTTCGCCTTGTCAAAGCTAAAATAAATGCAGTACATTGAGAAACATATGCACAGAACAGCAAGAGAAGGTTCGTGTCTTCTCCAATGAGGGTGGTTGATTTGAAAGCAGACATATTGATGGCTGCCTTTGCAATCTCAACATCAGCATCTCCTTCCACTTGAATAACGTCACCTGCTTGTTTGCCACATTTGACAAGTCCTCCATTTTTCCAGCAAATTTTGTTACCTCGGTAATGTTCACCTTTCTTGCATTCAGCTTTCGACTTCGCCGCTGATGAGTACAGTCCTTAGTCAAACTTCATAACCATCAAACACGACAGTTGCTTATGATTATGCCTCATTTACTGTTGAACACTATGGGACAGTGTTCAACAGTAAATGAGGCATAATCATTTGCAATCGAGACACTCCCCTCCTTTCATTTCAAACGGTGAAGAAGAGATCCTCCATCTAGTACATTGTGCTCTGTGACTGGAACGGTTTGTGTCACAGCACTGCCCAATTTTGTTTCAACATAATTTCTGAGAGCTGCTGCCAGCTGTGATTTGTCTGCTCGACGTAAGATGCGCTTTCCTTCAAACAAAGACATCGGGTAGAGACAGAGTTCATAGGACATAAGATCATCCAGTCTTAGATCACCCATCTGTGAGACCACGAGGAAACTCTGGAATAAAAGTATTGGGTCAATGTTACGATTTGCAGAAACTTTGGCATTCTTGCTCGATGCTAAAGTCTTTGCTTTCAAACTCTGTTTGTGAGAGTAGGAGAAAACTGATTGCCCATCTTCTGTCTTTTCTGATTTCGAAAAAGTGCTGAACATTGACATCCTCGTTAGCAGTAATTCCTGTGATAATATTGCATGACGATTCATTGCCTGAAAACGACTTAAAGCCTGTCTAGTTGCTCTGCAACGTTCCCCGAGGTTTGTCTCATCTCTTCTCACCCGAGAAGCAGACAACTCCTTATGTTGTTCGCTTGTTGTGTAACTTTGTGCGGTAATTTATTGCATGGCAAGGTTGTAAGCGGATGACAGTGGACGACATGGCCCAAACTGTTCTCTGGTGCTCGGACATTCCACTACCCCGTGTTAGCCAACCTTGGCTTTTGAGTGAGCGCATTAGTGTTGCTCGATGACAAGATCAGAGCCAAGACTAGCCCAGTATTGGCTACTGTGTCTGATTACATAAAATCCAAACAGGAACTTTTGATGTATTGCAGGGTTGTCATCTTTCAAGGCATACATCTTCTGGAGATATAGACAAGCCGACTTCAGATAATTTGGATGACCAGTGGCTGCGAATATTGGCAGGCAAGCGAAGACGGCACTAAGACGCAGTTCCCAAGACTCCATTCGATCAGCTGCAACAGGTGCCCTAGCAATTCCTAGCATGTGCTGATAGTTTATCCATAGATTGCTGGTTTTGGAGGCTCTTACCAGTTCATCCCTTATCAGAGTTAAGACTGTTGTAAATCCTACCGATGGAATCTCATTCCAACAATGACTTCAAGTCACATTCACCAGTCTCCATCAGCATGTAAAGCTGCTCAAGTTCCTCTACTTGGTCCTGAAAATCTGGTTCATCCTCCAAGATTTTGGCAACAATTTGACATGTGAGACACTAAGCCACCAGCAAGTGGCCATGAAATGCTTGTTGCCCTGCCTCTCCGCTCATCATGTGTACAACGGCATTTTCACCATATACTCTCTCCATGATCTTGAGTCTACAGCCATCCAGCAACGTCCTATATATTCACACTCCTTATGCATCAGATGAATCATGCCTTGCCAGATGGGAGTAGTCTGGTTGAAGTGAAAGAAAGCTTTGATGAGTTTCGCTGCGGTTTCGAGAATTGCTCGTTTTTGTGCTTCCTTATCATCTGTTGGAGGTGAATTGTAGTATTCACAGAGAATGTCACAGATTTTTTCCCTAAATATCACAATGTTTGTGACATAACAACAGCCTTTGGTCACAAATAAAGAGTTTCCATATCGACTTATCAGCTTTTCCTTGAGGTGCTGATTTCCATATGCCGTTGATTTATTACCTCGTAAGTATTCTCCCATTTAAGCGACAAGGTCCGATATCGTTATCTGTTCCTCATCGTTTTCCTCCAAGAATACACACACCCTTTCAAATGCTTCATCCTGATCATTGTCTTTTGGTCTTCCACTTTTTCGTCATTTGGTTAATTCAACTGACGTGAACTGTCTTGGAATGCTTCGTGTGGAAGACGTTACTGGTGGTACACACAGTCTGCAGCATGAAGATACCCACCAAAATATTCAATCCGACCTTGAACAGCAGTGGCCCACTCATCCTCTCTTGTTTTGCAATGAACCAGGATAGTTTGAGCAAATGCATCAGTTTTTACAGAACAAATCTTTCCCTCACTTTTTCGTTTATAATCTTTTTTCGTAGTATCAGTTCCACAGAAAAAGCAATGCGTTTTATTGTCATATCGTCCAAGAGAAACACGAGTGCTCCTTTTTACTGAATCATCCTTTTTTAAGGCTAAAGCAATGGCCTTTTTGTTTATATGAACACTAGTTCCGGCTTTAACAATGACTTTGACACCTCTTTCGATACTTGCACGGTTGACACCTGCAGCACCCTTTTCTTGGAGCACCACGGTCTCATCACAGTCCAAATCCTGTTCGCATAAAGGACAAGTTTCTCTACTGGCGGCTGAACTCATGTCTGACCCTGAAAATATATGTGTATTAGTATATGGAGCGAGTGAATTGTTTGTGAGTGCAGTTTTTGATGAGGTAAAACATGGTCTCTTTGGGTGTTTCAGTTGTTTTCTCAGGAATCCTATACCCTATAAAACAATTTCATTTATATACGGAGGTAACGCCCCAATTAATTGAAGAAAGTAATAATTCACCACTGATACCCATATAAAAATAATCACCCAGATGCCTGTTTGTGAATCTGGGTGAGTGCAATAAGGGGTTTAGGGGTACGGGTACCAATGTGGATGCAATGAGGGGTTATGGGGTCGGGTACCCCTAGATATGGTATAAGGGTTTATTTGGCATCACTAGTAACCCTTTTCATGATAAAAATTGACCCTGAAAACAAGTAAAAATCCAAGATTTATTGATTTATCATGAAAACTAACCGAGTTAGTGCTTCACATGTAAATGGAAAATGACTTGTAAACCGAAACAAGTCATATTCGAAATCTGAAACTTTCCCATACTCCGATCTTGTCCAATTTTGTGTATATTGTAGATTAGACCCAGCCTAACATAAAACCACCAAAAAACAAAATATTGCAATTTTTTTTTTAGGTAGGGGTACTCTGGCAGTATATTGACCTGGCAGTATATTGACACGTCTATAGTGTAGTATCTGCTTGGTCATCCTCCCAGGCATTACCTTCTCGGCTGGCACCACACAAAATGGTTGTGAAGGGTCAAGAAGGATGGAAAGACTGAGGAGACAGAGAGCCCCAACCAGACCTCCACTGAAAGCATGCGGAGAGTACTGGAACCTGGGGGGGGGGGGGGAGCTTATTGTCACTAAACTTCCAGGTAAGACCAACAGTCATTGTGAGTGAGAAATCAATGGGAAACGGCTGTTGCAATAATGCAAAATGGTTTGCAACGGTTATCAAAAGAGGCAGAAAGTGCTGGAAATCTGGGAAGACCATTTGTTATTGTCGATGAGCAATCACTGATAACTACTTGTATGAAAACTCCTAGTGAGTAAATAAATAAATAATAATAATGGAGTCAAACACAACTAGATTTATAGATAGAACATTTTAAGGCACATTCAAAAGAACTAACAATACTACTGGTATGCTAACTCCTAGTGAGTAAGAAATAATAATAATTCCCCCCCCCCCTCCCCCCAAAAAATTACGTCCATTATGTTTTAATTTTAAATAGTTTTTGCTGTCTGCAGACAGTATGACATTTGACCTCATACGGTAAGCAGCAAACGAATGAAAAAATTAAAACTTGTCTTCTTTTAATATTCAATACGTATTTTAAGCAAGTTCTAAAATAAAGCTGCAATTAAAAAGAAATATCTAACCAAACTTAGATAATTAAAACAAAAAGAAAAAATACAATTTAATTAAAAGAAATGTAATACGATCCAATCTGAGCAGCTAGAAAGGTTAGAATAATGGAAGCAAGCAGAACGCCAGTAAAAAAAAAAAAAAAAAAATGCTAATCAAGAAATACCCATCCCATCCATCCATATGCATACTCCGGAGAGCTTCGCCACATGCTTGAGAACAGAACTTTCGAGGGGGGGGCGATTGTTTTATTGTTTTTTCATGTGTGTGGTTCAGCAGGTTTTGTTAAAGTACTTACTAAAGGTATCTTCAGGGTTGTAGTTTAGGCGAGAAACACACACATGATCTTGTCTCAGTTTTATCAATACAGAACTATATAAATTACTACCTGTATATCTACCTGTCATCCATTTTTATTTTGCTTTATTTTTTTTTTAAATAGGATTTTGAATGCTTATCTTAAATTATTAATTAAACCAAATTGTTAACTTTAATTTGTTTAAATCTTTATTTGTAAAATTGTCTGTAAACAGCTTCCAAAACTTAATTTTTCAATACATGAGAATTGCCAAGAATTTTAAAAGCTGAAAATTACTTTCTATTCATCAGTACATAAATCTTAAAATTCCAAAGGGTTACCAAGTAAATTTTATTTAAAGCTATTAAAAGCTGAAGATTGAAATGATTAAAATGTCTGATTTTTTTTAAGAAACCGAAGTGCATTTTGCATAAATTGATTAATAAAAACAAAATAAAAATAATGTGTAAGTCATATAGAGGCAACATACACATGAGAAGTGGCAACATAATTTTACTTATATAGTAATCAATGTGAGAAGATTTCTTAAGCAGGAGCTGGACGTTTTGAAAATTTTAATTGTTTGAGCTGCTCACTCCGCAGTCCGATTTGTATTAAGATTAAATTGAATTTTGCATTTTGGGGCGTTGTTTTATTACAATGTCGTTCCGGTGTTTTCAGAAAAAAAAAAAAAGAAAAGAAGAGTTCCTTATGTGGGACTGTCATTTACAAGTGCTATGAAAAAGACCTTTTTTTTGTTACATGTTTAAATATTCTATACCACTAAAGCCCCTCCCCAAATAGTTGGTAGTAGCACCCCAAAAGAAAATGCTACCCGTGGAATCATTAGTAAAATAGAGTATATGTGCAATTAAAAGACACTGAAAGAATGGATGAGAGTTATTGGATTAGATGTAGAACAGAAATCCAAGATTAGATAACCTCATTTAAAAAAAAAAAAAAAAAAAAGATATGAAAATATAAAAAACACTAAAAACAAAAATTGAACATTTACACGGATTCGTGACTCGAGTAAATGGTTAAATATTGTTACGACTTTCAGTGCTAAGTGTAGAAATACAATACTTCTAATTTTGACTCCACCTTATTTTACTTATGGTATGACCGAGTCAGACTGGGGGGGGGGTAGTTATTATACAATGTAAAAAGACAGACTATGTGTACATCTATACCATCTGAATATTTGTCCAAAGCAACTTTAAACCTGGATATAATAGGCATTGTGACTATCCTATCTGGAAGCTTGTTCTATGGAGCAGAAACACGGATAGAAAATGCTGCCTTCCTTCTATAGAGACGAAAACGCCTATAGTACATTTTTTTGCTGGGACTTTGAGGTGAAAACTCTGACAGATTTAAATTCCCATTGATGTTGTTGCATGCCAGAATCGTGCCCCTACGCATCCTTCACGGCTCAAGTGAGGGTTAATCATCCAATTGTAATTCCTATTCTGATGGTAAATTTGAAGGGCTTTCCCCTGAAAACATAGTTCAATATACTCCTATTTACTTGCCTCCCTACGATGGCAGAGTTAGGCACAAGGTTGGTTTTTAATATGGGGAAAATCCAGCTCCTCCAAAAGGAAGCACTGAATTGGGACAGAAATTAAAATTGCCTTAGTCTAGAAGGAGTTTTTCCTTCACTGACAGAAGATAGAAAAGATGAAGTTTAGTACCAGAACAGATACTACACTTTGTCCTAGCCAACAGGCAAAAGGAAAGCATAGTTTGGTATGTCAATTTCAACAAATCGATTCTGCATGTTAGCATGCAAACATCAGCTCAATGACCCAGTAAAGGTTAACCTTGTCTTATTTATATTACTGTGTATATGCGGTTGGAATCGGTATATTTTAGCAACCGTCTTCCTTTATAGGACTAGAAAACTTCTTACACTTGCCAGTCTGCTATCTCTCTACAAAGCCACCATTCGCTCATGCATGGAGTATTTTTGCCATATCTAGGTTGGTGCACCAACCACTAGTCTCTCCCCCTTGGACAGGGTGCAAAAAAAGAGTCTCTAACCTAATAGGTCCCACACTGTCTACCAAGTTCCAGACTGTCCCATCGCCGCAATGTTGTATCGCTATGCTTTTTTTTTTTTTTTACAAGTACTTTAATGAAATGTGCTCCAACGAACTTGCTGCATTTGTATACCCTCAACATAAATACCCTCGACAAACTCGACAAGCAGCAAAATCACACCTCTTCATCGTAGACGTCCCTAGATGCCAGAAGGCATTCTACTCTAATAGCTTCTTTCCTCGAACCACTTGCTTGCCCCCCCCCCTCCCCCCGGCTCCGTCTCCCCGACTGTATCAACATGCAGAAATTTAAATGTGAACAAACATCTGGCTGCACAACTCCCCACTTCGGATGCCCCCATAATTCTGGCCTCATAATTCACAGTAGCCTCTTACGTAGTAGCAGTGTACCTTGTTTGGGGAGAATTGAAGTAAACAAAAAAAATTAAAAATAAATAAATAAAGTAAAATAAAAAAAACAAAAAAAACATCTAACACGTAGAATGTGAGTGATAGTGCATTGATAGTTCTACATATGGAATAAATGAACACTATCCCTGTGACAGGATCACAGGTAAAATAAGTCTGGGTCTGGTGTTGCCACATACACCAACATGAAAAAAAATGACACCAAACATATATAAAAGAAAAATCTGAGCATCATGATCGGTAGGAGATCCTTCGATAACCAACATGCAGAACCTGGTTGGCATCCTGTGAAAGTAAATTTTCTTTCATCTCGGGAGTTAGTTGTTGTTTAGTTTTTTTCTGGAGTTGTTCTATCAGTTCGGGTGAACGTTTTTTTTTGTTTTTTTTTATTTCAATATTTGGCAAACTTGTCAGTTTGGAAAAGACAATTTCCCTCATTCTCTGCTAAAAAAAAACAAAAAAAAAAACAAACAAACAAACAAACAGCCACCAAAATGGTAGTGTCGCTTTCAAATCAAAATTTACCCATCTTGCGTTGTCATTGGGTTCCTTCTTCATTCATTAGAAAGAGATTTGATCAAAATTCGGTCATTGTGCAAAGCATAAGAAAAAAACATTGCCGACATTGGTCTGATGGTTTTTCGAAAATGCCTCTTAGCAAATATAAGATTTGCCTTTTTCAGGAAGGAACTCTTATTGCTTGCATAACACAACGGGTTCATAGAAAAAACAGTGTGTACCTCAGCATCAGAGTTTTTGATTACTCCTGGAGGAGGAACCCCTCCCTAGTTTCCTTAAACATTGTTTTGTCCCTGGTGAGGCGTGGCCACGTAGAACTCAGTTGGCTGTCGAGGTTGTCTCTCAACCAGGATTTTGGCCTTCCTCTTAGTCTTTTTCATTGCCCCAGGGTCCATTATGCTGCTCTAGATGTCCACCTGTTGTCTATAGATCTTGAAAGAGGATCTGTTTAGCCCTATGGTGGTGATGATGGCGTTTATTCGAGTTTGCTGTCTGATCTAAGTGTTCCTTTTTCTTTCACGTACTTATTTAAAGATTATGATAAGATTGTATGTATATTCTAATCTTTCTTATGTTTTACTTTGCTACAAAAGAGTTTTCCCCACTTTTAGGACGGTGGAAATAATTGTTTTTCTAAACTAGTTTAAATGGTGTCTAGGCGTCCATTTTGTTTATATATTACAAAAAAAAATAAAGAAAAAAAAGTTACTTCTATAGAACAGGACCCATATCTATCTGAATGTTTCCGGCTGTGATTTAGTGAACCACTTCCCTCCGTGTTAATAGGTTTAATAAGTTTTTTTTTCAAATCAGTAAGTGAATCAACTTTTATTATTTTAGATGTGGGGGGGGGGGGGAGTTACCCCTTACCTAACCTGGTTTTGCATTCACATGCTTTAGTGTTGTCTGCCTTTTACATTTTTGTTGTTGTGCCTTTCAAATCATAAACTGCTCTGGCAATTTCCAGTTTGTTCCGTAAATTGCAATCAGAAACATCTGTGTTGCTATGGATCCCCTCTTATAGAAGCACAAATAAAAGGGGCCACTCAAAGTGTTAACAGAACAATTATATGCAAATCAATAACAACAAGAATGACTCGTCATATTGTTCAAAAAATCATATTTAAAGTGTAAGAAACACAAATTGTAGGCGAAATTTCTTTTCAGTTGTCACTGGCATCAATTCTTTCACCGTCTCATTCGGTTCAAACAACTGCCTTGCTTTTATGGCAGCTGACGTAGATGCTATGCAAATTACCTCTGCCACACTTTCAAGAATTCTCCGCTTAGCACAGGTGATCCTATGTTGCTTACAATGGGTGTTATAGGCTCTGCTCATTACATAAAGGTTTTTAAGATTATTTAAGACAAATAGTATTAGAATCTTTTTAAAATTTGATCGAAGAAATAAAGATTTTTGTTTTCTGTTTTACTAAGGAGTTACCACTTAAGGCCACAAGCCACTCGATGATAAAGGTTAATGAGATGGATGGATTGTGAGTTGGATGATGAAGAATATTATGAGAGGATTGAAAATGATGAACGGAATGGAGAAAATTTAAATTCTTATGAGGACGGTTTATGGCAAGTATTTGTTGACATTGGATTTGAAGATGACTAAGTTGTTGTCTGCAGGAAAACAGTCCTGTGGTAATGTGTTCCACAGATGGGAAGTACTTGGAAAGAAACTCTGTTCATGGAAATTTCGTTTGATGCTAAGCATTCAGATGACACAAATCTGAAGGGATATGGCTGAATAATTTTGGTTTAAAATACAAAGGATTAAATGTTGTCTGTGAAAATGGAAGGATAATGAAGCATGTAGACTGTTTCGCATGTTGGGCACTCAATTTTCAGTGGAAAATAGAACTTGTGTTCGTAGTCATATTTTTTATTGGTGGCCTTCATTTGCATATGAGGACAACAACTACTTTAAAAGGAACGAATTGGGGAAGACAGGCAGTTGGATTTTTAACAGCCGAGATAGAACATTGATGTTGAGACGTGTTGCTGTGTGTTGCGGTGTTGCAGAAGAAAAGTTTCTTTAATTTCATTACAGGATTACAATAATATAAATAAACACACATATATTATCCACAAAGCAAGAGATTTTATTTATCACAGTTTGTCGATTGGTGAAGACGACACCAGCTAAAGGCAGTCCCTCTTCGCAGACATAATTTTGAATCCTGTTTGAATCTCATTTTTCTCTTTGTAAATGTTCTATGTTCCCAGCCCCATAGTTTAATTAACTGTTTCATTTAATAACTGTTCTACCTACACAAACAGAAATGCCCATCAGAAAGCAGCATTTTAGATAACACATGTACACACTAATATATATATTAGCCTGTTTTCCTCTTCTCAACCTCTTTTAAGTGCATCTGGACTTACCTACTTTTTGAGCACCTTCTCCAATCTGCTCCCATGCAAAGAGTTTTTCTTCACTTTCTACAATTTCACCGGACTTTTTCAACGGAAATTTACCACCCGGACAATTTGCATATCTTTTTCACGGAATTTTTCTTTTCATTCAATACGTTTTTTTAACAAAAATTATTTTAATAATTTTTAATAATAATTCTCATATTTTTCAAATATTTGAACTTTGGTTTTTTCGAAAGCCAACTTATCCATCTGTATTTCTCCTCTGATGATAAGATTTCGATCTTTGAAAAGCCTTGGCTTAAGGAAAGAAAAATAAACACTAGTTTATTACTGATTACACCTTGCATTGAACAATTGAAATTTGAAATAAATTTGGACAATCGTCGCATATTTATCACTCTTTTTTCTTCTATCTCTCTCTCTCTCTATATATATATATATATATATATATAGTTTGGGGAGTTTGAATTACCTACTAAATACAATCCTTGAGTATCTTCGGTCTCTCTGTACAATGGTTTGTCAGGACAACCTGACATGAGGATACTTTACCCTACAAGTAAACCCTGCCCAAATATTCAAAATAACATAGTATTCGCAGCACATAAGATCCCCTCAGCACGGCTATACACTTGTTCATACAAGGAATAGTGCACCTTCTCCTGATGATGTTACCTCAAGTAACACTATGTAGCTGGATACTCCACCAGACTAGATGAATTCTTTTCCTGGAATCTGGAAAGACCAAGAGACCACAAGAAAGATATTCTATAAGATAATTAACTGGTCAATTGAAAAGAGGAAAATGAATGTTCTTAACTTCTTTACTAACTCAACGTTTAAGAAATAAGGGAGAATTTTAATAGAATATTCGAATATCTATGTATCTCATATAGGGATCAAGTGTTAGTTCCCGGAAGGAGCCCCTTGATTTCTGAGAACTTCGACTGAAGTAAAATGAAAGTGAAAAACCTTATATATATATATATATATATATACAAGGATAAAATACACGATATATCATAAAATGAAATGCCGTGGAGACAAGATGTGTGATAAACGGAAAAACAAATTAAACACAGGAATAAATCATAAAAACAAAAGCTTTACCGGTTTCGTTCGGGTCAATAAACGTCTTCAGGAAAAGTTAAATCGATTGAAATAATGGCAAAAACATAGAAATATACATAATATATATATATATATATATATATATATAAAGAGTTGTGTGGGTATGTCATGGTATCGCAGGTAAATGGTTGATTAAAAATCAAAAGTAACTGAAAATTTGAAATTTTCACGTTTTTCTTTGATCTGATGTCTATATCGATGTCAGAAGTTCTTGAACCTTTTTTAAAACTCATTATTCAAAATTAAAAGTACGTAAAAATAACATTAGAAACAAATGTTTCGACATTTTTAGCGTTCCCGTTTCCAGTTTAATATTTTCTATTATTAATCGACGAAACATACTTATAATCCTTTTCACTACCTAAGAAAAATAAATAAAGATTCGTTTATTATAGCCAAATGATCGTACGTATTTGACTTCTTTTTGTTTAATTAAATACAAAAAAAAAAAACAAGCTTTTCTTTGTTTCTTTATTTTAGACAATCAAACTATTTTAGATACGTGAAAAGGTAAAACAGATTTTTTTAACTCTGTATCTATGCCGAACTGAAACACTTAAGTACGTTAAAGAGACAAAATATTGTTGTTTGATTGGTGTCCATGTGGATAAAGCATTCACCTTCAGGTCCAATAGCTTTCAGAGTTCGAATCTTACACAAGGCAATTTTCTTTCTTTTTTTTTTTGCTCTAGCATTCCAGTTATTTCCTAGCTATTGGCTGAATAATGCGCTTAAAAAGTTGTTTGTTTTTTTGTTGTCATATAAAAGAAAAATCTTTT